>JARQTJ010000673.1:42097-66483 GCA_030142635.1 Trachelus troglodyta | reverse complement strand
AGGATTAAATTTATTATTCAATTGATAACTCTACAAAAAATCTGTCACATCAAACTTCTGAAGCTGAAAATAAAAAAATATCGATCCAATATATGCAAAGGGAAAAATACACATGTATAATTTGACACAAACAAAACTTTTATTTTTTTTCTCGAAACATTACATTTTGGTTAACAGTTTTGGTTTCGGTTTTTCATTTTAATTATTTCGAATATCGATTACGGTGTGGGATATAACAATTTCGAAATTTTGGTTAAAGGTTACGGTTTCGGTTCCCAATTTTTTTCGGTTTTTATCGGTTTTCGATTTCGGTTTCGGTTACGGTTGCGATCCCTGAGATAAACAGACTACCTCATACTAGACCCTTTGAGAAATACTTTTGTATTCTATTTATCTTTGGTTGGCGATGATACATGGTATAAACTGCTTTACCGACTGGCAATAATAACACAACAGAGAACCAGCAGATGCTACACAGTTTCCCATGAAATTCAATAGAGTGCCTGACGTACATTGTCACTGACTACGTTTAAACCGTTTTAGTTGATACCGATTTAAAGAAATAGAAAAATCATAGACATTTCTATTTGTAAGGAATTTTTGGGATTGATCACGTGCTTTAGATCAGTATTAACTAAGCCGGTTTAAGAACGCCGTGTAAACGTAGCCATTGGTAGAATAAAAAGTTGACAAAACTGTACTAACACAGAATGCAAATATTCGCTCTGAACAAATTCGCAATCAATGAAAGACTTCATTAGCGTCGGGAACAGTACGTGAATTAAGTCGAATTATTTTAACGACATACGGTGTTGCCAACTTTAAGTTTAATATTATCCTGTTTTTTTTTTCAGAATAGATAATGAAAATATTTTTATTACTGATTATTAGACTTCTGATTATTAGATACATATAAAGAGTTCTCACGTCAGAAATTCGACGCCCACTTTTGACAAAATTCATCCCTATTTCCAGTGTACAACAAAGGGGTTGCTATTTCTCGAGAGACGTAAAGCAACATACACCCTTCGTTCCTTCCATACTTCCTACGCCCTTGCCTTGACTAATCACTGGATAATGGACGGATTTATATTCGCAGAAGGGGGTAGGCAACCACCCTCCGCAATGGCTAAACGTCATCTTGTCACTACTTCCAGCCTTCCACACCCCTGTGACTAAGTCAAGTTTCTTAATTAAGGATCCCACCCTTCTTACTTCCCTGAACCAGCAGCCACGACAATATCCCAGGGCTGTAACTTGCTTGGTTACGATTCCGTTATAATCAAAAGGTGCCGACAAAATATCTAAAATAATGAAAAATATTTAAATTCATTTTAAACGAAACCATAGCAGCATTTTAAATATCGGCTAAAAATAATCAGACTTGATCGCCATTAAGATTTATCCCACAGTAATATCCCCGTATAAACCTAACTGCCTGTAGCACGTGCACACCCAAAACATACAGCAAAATCTCAGATCTAGGGATAAATGGCCGCGCAGTAACTCCTTCATAAATCCTCTTCGGGACATTCCGAGTTTAGCAACTTGTATCTCGGCTGTTCTTGCACTAATAAATATCCCAGTAGAATTCCAGCATATCCTGTAGAACAATCTTCAGAATTCGAATAAAGATAACGTAGCCATTTACTAGCGACATTAATAATACTTAAAAAATATATATAAAGTACAATGACAGCTCTATTATACACACTGCAACTAACAACTCAAAAGCTCCCGTCGCTACATCAGCAACTGTTTGATCTCGAAAAAAACAGTTTGGCGAGTTTAATTCGACAAAGAAAATTCGAGCAGCCAAACGGACGATGCGTTCATGAAAATTAATATAACGGAAGTAAGTCAGTGTTAATTGAACAGGAAGCACTGCTGGCACTCGTTGGAGGGCCCGGTTGTTGCTCCTGGCTCCATGTCCGAGCAGGCCTTTCCGCCTGATCGCCCACATACATTTCGTTAAAACGCGCGTTCCGTTCGTTTCATTAATTTTAATGGCGGCCCGTGCGAGCATTCTGTTCATTTCTACCAAACGTATGAATACACGAGAGTCTGTAGTATAACATAGGCCGGTACCTCTACGAATGTACAAATCATACGAGTCTCTCTGCCGGTGAGCATTCATGTGAACGGTACGTGGGCTGGTTGATATTAATTAATAATCAGAAACAGATGCGACTCCAGAATTCAAGAACAATAATTATTTAAATACCTTATACCGTAAACCATACGCGTCAATAAACCTAACCTCAAAGTCACTCTCTCACGTTGACGATTAATTAACGTAAAAGTTCACTGAAACATTTACACCCGTGTAGTACACAGTTCAATTTAAATTATCCAAGTATCCATGCATTGCCGCTACATAGAAACACGTCTTGGATGCATAGCGTACTTTCTTGTGTCATAAATATGTTTATACCTAGATAGGTAGCTCCGATGCCGTACGGGTGTTCGCGCGTAGAGCCTTGAATTACGATCGCAGCCAGCGAAATCCGGATGGCGCTAAGCCAGCGGCGCTGCCAGTGTCTGCCTTAATATCCGCCACTAACATTATTTCATAAAAGTATTACTATAAATTCAAACTCGCGTTATTTAAGCGTCCCCAGCGAGCGCCCTCCTTCTTCGTTATATTAATGTCGGTTCCTCGTAGAAAGTGCGCATGCGCCAGCGCCAACTTTCTCGCCTACGTCTCTTCTGTCCACTGCCACCGCATTAGATATATTATGCAGATATCCGCGTGGTATAATATAGTGAGAAAGATACCAAAGTAAGTGAGGAATAAAAGAAGGGAATGACGGCGAAAGAATAACAAGAAATATTACAATGGCTGATTCTACACTGAAATATATACACGCACATAGGTAGTTCGACAATCGGCCATCTTTAATTAAATGACATCGTGTCAGGATCGAAAAATGTAAGAAAGTCGGTTACCTATTAGACTAAATTATATTATGACGTAGGAATCAGAAAAAATTGTACCCTCTTTAAATTCCCTTATTTTTTATTCCCTCTTATTATTTTTATTCTTCCTGATTTATTATTAATCCCTATTCTTTATTAATTCCAAGACATTAATACAACGGTTTCTTTTTTTCTACATTGTATCAATCATATTTTTTTTTATTTATCACCACGTCTTTCAATACCTATCTCATGCAATACTGTACCTTCTTCTTGGCATCCTTGACGTATATATATTCTTCCCCAGTTTCATGCTTAAAGAACCTTTCTCACCGATATCGACCTCGTCTTCCAAGTTCTTCGTTACGCGATCGAGAGGAAAAAAAAAGATACAAGCGCGAGTGCACCCAGCTCCGTAAATATTGTAGTGCATAAACTGCAGGGGGTTTCCTGCAGGATACCCACGGCGTGTACGCGTTAGCGCGAGCGTCCTTGCCCCTGGAGTGGTTGGATCAGTCGAGTGATATGGCGGAAGAATTGATTGCACCCAAAGAGGCTGAAATATTTAAGCGAACGAGGACCATCGGTCGTGTGCCTGGTAGGAATTTTTGTTATTCATTTACTTAATATATGTAGGTTAGGTTGGCTTGGGTTAGGTCATTGTATACTGCACATTGTCGGATACCACCCTTATTTTGAATTTTACAAAAATCCTTGTTATTACCGACCGAGGAAGAAATCCTTAAAATGTTTCAGGACGAATCACCTTTTAGATGCACGAAGACGCCTTCCTCTGGGACGTGGACAGGACGGCCGAGCGTGAAATTTCGAAGAATGGAAGCTAAAGGCCGAAGAGGATGATTTTAATGTCACCGGAACTGCTTTCCGCCATGCCTTGTATCTCTGTCTCTCTTTCTCTCTTACTACCCCTAGACATAGGATAAGGTATACCGGGTGAAATACCCCCGAAAAAACTTCCCCCCACGTTTGGTTAAAAACGACCTCGAGAAGTCAACCAGGAAGTGCACAAGAGGTCAGGATATGGCTCAATCGAACGTTAATTCATTTCAACCCTATCCTGACAGACTCTCTTACACACCGGAAGGACAACCCCTACGAGAATACGTAAGCACGCTGTTTCTTACTGATATTAAAAATCCATTTTAAAAAGGTCGTCCATTTTTTTTTCTTCCTTTCATATCCTCGTTCCTCCTTACAGCCAACCGTTACGCGAGCTTGTCCTCGGCGAAGCGTAGCCCAGCATAGGTAGCCATTATGTCGGATTAGCATTGTGATTGTGTAACCGATGTGATGTGACTCCATTATAACGCGCTTGGTATTATACCCGGTGGATGCATTCATTGGGATCATCGGTAGGACGAGTGTGTGCCAACATTTGTCGTCATTAAAAACTAGTACCGTCGAGCGCACGCAGAGACATTAAATATGCGTTAACCAGAAAAAAGAAGAGTACAGATTAAGAAACCCGGTCGGTAAAACAGATCGTAGAATACGTACGTTTCAATTTGAATTCGTCAACACTACAGGTCAACTACTACATTATATACAAATATATACACAATCCTATTTGACTGGTTAAATATTACATGAAAACTTTATATACAATACATATTTATATACACATATATACAATTTATATATTGACCATTTCCAAATGGCAGCCGATGGTATGATATTCCGGTGGCCTCTCCTCGCCGACGCTTGCCGTCATACAATTTATTGGTAAACTTTGCTAGCTTGTTAGAGGGTTACGTGCGCTGGGATAAGAAATATCTCGAGGTGGATTCTACAGTGTTCCTATTCTTTGCCGGTGTGTGCACCGCCGACTCCTCTCCACGACGAGCCTTCAACCGAGCCTCGCTACCCTCGGCTATAGGGTTAGAATACCACGGCTTGCTCCATCGGGCCATTGGTCTGCACCAGTGCCTTCGACGCCGCGCGCTCTGCCAACCTCCGCCAACCTACCAGCAACCTTCTCGAACCTTCTAGAACCTCCGTTCGAGTTTCTCCTACGGGTTTCCTATATCGCGGCCTCTCGCAAACCCATGGAAGATTCTCCGTCGACTTCGACCCTCATACTACACGACAAAGACTACACCCGGAGTTTCTATACTCTGTGGGCTCCCTGTTGGCAAGTCTCTGCCAAGAATATGAATATCATAGGTTGTGCTCGCGCCTTGGCTTTTTCCCTTGACTGTTTTCGCCTCTCTTTTTACTTGTATTCACGTGACACTGGCTTTTTATTTTATTTGTTTTCTTGGAATCCTTTAATTTTGGTAAACAGGCAGACGGAGTACGCGGCAAGTGGAGGGGTAGACAAGGAAGAGGGTAGTGGTTATATATTATTGAATTGGTATATATAGATATATTTTTTCAATTGCAATAATCGGGATTGATGGTATTGGGGAAAAATTGGCAAATTTTTTTTTTTATTTAATCAGAGTTACCGAATTACGTCGTGGCGGTAACGTGGGTGAATTTAACGAAGGAGAGGATTTACACGAAATTTACTTGATGACGTTGGATGCCGTGAGGACAATCATAACAATCTAGTTAAATGTTATAAGGATATCTCGTGCTAAGAGGCGTGCCTAGCCTTGCATAAAATTAAATTGTACAGCCGGTTGAGAATTTATTGTCAACCTTAAGTCGTTCTGGCTGAGAAATTGAATTATGAAGATTCAGGCGGTCGTTTGATGGGAGCAATTTTATTTCTGTTTTTTTTTTCTTTTTACGTACATAGACGACTCGAAACATTTTTTTTTCTTTATCCATCGCGGTGACAAGCTTTTGGAATTTTTCGTTTGCTGTTCGTCTCTTATGTATTTTAATCTGATGGTGTTACATTTGCCATCAGCAATACTTATCCGGGCAGCCTATCTTAGCTCAGCCTGGAAAATTAAACCTCTCATATAACAAGTCAACCTCCTTGCTTTCCAGGCTGGCTTCTATATCCCCTCTCTCTCTCTCTCGCTCCCTCTACCCTTGTATTCAGCGTTTTCCTGCGCTTCTGACAATGCATAGTGTACTGGACCGTGAAGTGGCTGCGTGTCATCCCCCCTCCAATCCCGGCAAAAACGGATAATTTTCATTTTCGATTCCAGCTCTTCTGCCATCATCCGTCTAGATATCCCCGTAGATATAGTTATATGGAGAAATATATATGTATTCATTGTATATGTATATATGCTATATACGTAATTCCGTGAAAACGTAAGAAATTTTAAGTTTGATTAAAAAAAATTACTTTTGTTACCACGTGGTAAATTGTCAAAATTCTCACACGTTGAGTTTTAAGAGAACGCGCGATAAATGAGAGGAAAAAAAATTGATTCCAAATCGGTTTCTTCGTTAGTCGATTGCCCGCGGGGCAGAGTTAAGAACGCATAAGGAAAAAAAAGGACAAATCGATCGCGACGCCACGGGATCCTTGTAATTTGGGGTGGACACCATACGGCGAACCCCTGCTGTAAATTGGGCCGACTATGAGAGCAAGAAGGAAAGAGAGTAGGAAAGGAGAAAAAAATGTGGAGAAACGTCAGTAGGGAGTCTTTTGCTTTTTCTTTTTCTCACTCGTTCATATACTTTTACCACTATTTCCCTCTTTTTTCTTTCCTCCCGTTTTTTCACCCCCTCACTCCAACCCTCCATCCACAAGCTCTTTTCTCTCTCTCTACTTACACGAAACGAACACTGGGGCGAATTCTTTGCCTACGGAAACTCGTCGAGTCTCTATCTCCTGCCGATCTCGGAAATTCAATATTTTGGCTATCGGGTTTCACTTTGCCCACTGCTACCCGATGATTCTTGTTCCTTGCACTTTCAATTCTTTTTTTTTTACATCTGTCTCCCCTCTCTCTCTCAGAGCGTTTTCGTCCATTTTGTTTACTTCTTTCTTCCTCGTCGCCCCGTACGAACGACGGTGGCGCCTTGGACGGAATTTCCAGCAAACCAAAAAGTCGGTTCCGGCTTTTATCGTTTGGGACTGCCGTACGGAATGACGTTAAATACCGAATACCTTCTTTTCAATTTTCCTGACTTTGTAAAACGAGAACCTATTGACCCATTGGACAAATACGAATCAGTCGACACTGAATCGGGTCGATTGTTCGTTCGTTTTAAAGAATCACAAAAAGATTCCCTATAAAATAAAAAATCTTCATTAAAAATTAATTCCGACTAAAGTTCACTGTAAATTTAATTATTTTTACTTCTTTTTATTTTTCCACGCGCTTTCCTCTTACCGCCAAAATTCTTCCCACGGATTAATCGCGATCACGATAAATAAATTCTGATCGTAGAATCGATCGTGGTTAATAAGGTCCCACGAGCGGCGGGCAAACACGAAGAAAAGGGTACCTGTGGCGCGCAACAGAGTCCAGGGCGTTACGTGAAAACACGGAGTCACAATGTTGGTACAACTACACGACAATTATTATTCATAAGCTTTATAATTAAGAGACCCCCTCGAGACGTATCTTGGATCTATCGACGTCCCAGGGCGGCCTGACAATGAGGTCCAAAATTTGTTCACTCGTATACAACTTCATGCGACTTAGGTCTGCCGGTAGGCTTAGCCGTCGCGTACAGTAACAAGTTTGATTTTTTCTTTTTCTACGCGGAATTGATCGACGTGCTGAGACATTGTCAACCTGGTTATTGTTCCATGATGTAACAACGTGCATTCCTACGGAGTCTATGGGAATGCGTGAACATTTTAGATCCGATCGATGGCAACTAGACGATTATTTATTTCGAAGAATATGACGATTCGGGTAATAATTATTTGGTGGGAAAACAGATTTTTCGAGGTTTGACAATTTTTATGAAAATTGAAAAAATATATTTTCACACCAGCTCCCATTCTTGGCACTGTCCATTGAAACTTGACCGACCCCATAGAATGGCCATTCATACCGGGTTTATCGTAACTGCCTTAGACTTCTAATATAACCTAATACATTTATAACGAACGGCCCTAATCCAATTTACGAAAAGTAACGAAATTATACGACGGCTGACCGGAAGTCTCAGTCTGTGTGAAACCCTCGAGAGGGATCCATTGACCGTATTGAATGCTTTTGGTACTTCAGCGTAAACCCCATTTACCAGGATTTTCAGTGCGAAGTTGTAGTAAAAATTATCAAATTTTCGATTTCTATATTATACTTCTTATTAAATTTTCATTTTTACCTGAAAATCCATAAATATATATTTACCTTAGTTTCATTGACTTTCATTATTTTTACAATCATTTTCCTAACTCTATTTTCATAACGCGTACGGATCTATTTAACACACATGGGGATGCACCATATGTGCTCCAGCATGGCGTCGGGGATGGATTATCATCGAAAGATCCGTTATCTCGGTGGCACGCGCACCTACATACATGGGGTGTGCTTCTGTCTTCCAGGGCACATATGTGATAATAGAGATGTCACCATGTCGCTACTTTGACAACCCTATACCTATCAACTCCCTTCCCCTCCCCCGTCTACTCACCGATCCCGCATGTCGACGTTTCATACGGTCGAAACAACCCCTACTGTCCCATGAGAATTTTGAAAATGTTCTATCCCGTAATGAAAGCTACAAACCACGTTGATTTTTTTAACCAAGACAATTTTCCAATATTAAATTTTGTAAGTATATACTCAAATTTGAGTTTTGTGATTTCTTGATTTTTTTTTATTTTTATCAATATACTCCTTTTTGTTATCTACTTCTCAAACCACCCCTCGACCCCCCTTCGTTGTATTCATATAATACCCAATAACAGTTCGCATACAGAGTCATTTGCAAAAGTCAATGAGATCATCCCTGATTTTTGGGGACACGTGCTCAAACGTAGTACTTAAGATTGCGCGATAAGGGCGGTCACGTGTCCCGCCAGGACGCGACGAAGGAGATTATTTGAACGAGTCTCGGATATATTGCTTTTTAAAGGACTTTAAAAGGGAGTCTATCCGATCTCGTGCGAATGGATATTAGCTAGGGACTTTATTGCACGCGTCATTCTCTCTCTCTCTCAATCTCCATCTATCTATCTCTCTTACGTACACTAAGCCAAAGCACGTAAGTACTTATTGTAGCCGCATTAACGCAGTCGAGGATAAATCCCAGCCAGAAATACTGTTCCTTTACACCGGATATGAGCAGCATAGAAAGAGACACTTAAAAAACAAATTTATACTTGGCTCCAATTCGCGCGATTCTTTGCTGATTATCGAGCGTGTATATAATTTTAGAAAAATTTGCACGATGCGTTATGATTATTTACCATACATCAAAGAATATACACATATCCTTCATACAGAAAATATATTATTCCCTTCGTACTATACACATTTTATGAGTCAGGATTATCATAACACGTATTTTTATCTCTCCAACAACTAGCCCGTGAACGTTAGCGAAACTCGATATCCCATAGTGGCGTAACGTTAACTAATATTACAATATTATTGTGCGTGCACGTTATCTCGCCATAGTCCGCGCAGCAGAGCAGAGATACACGTCGCGATAGGAGGAGTGCATAATAGAGGCTGCCCATTTCAACCCCATAGAATACAAGGTCCCCCCCCCACCACCCACCCCTCCCATGCAATAGTATCCTCTCCGTGTCCAGGCGCGATAGCGCGATAATGAGGTCGGTGCACGTTCGCATTCCCGTTCGCAAGTATTCCGCGATGAAATAAAATTGCTTGGAGTACGAAGGAGCATTTCCGAACCCTTAAAAATAAATAGGGGATGAAATAAAAAAGATTAATATATTTTGTACGCCAGTGAAAAAAATAAGGGATGAAAAAAAAGAAGATAATTTCGAAAAACAAATTAATGTCCGCAATTGATTATCGTCCAGTATTTAACCCACGGGCAATAATCGTATTGTAAAGGGGCCCGTAGGGCCCCAGAATGAAACGTTAACGCCCCCCGGTCATTGTCGCCTCCTGAGAACGCTTGACTTCGGGGCCTGATTGCAGGGTGAATTTCTCGTGAGTTTGGGCCATTGTGTATCCAGAATAAGGAGGGAGGTTCATTGCGGCAAGGGGTCCGTGAGGCCCCGTGGCTTCCTGAGAAGATTTCAAATTATAGGGCCCCTTCGCTGAGCATAGGGATACGGTCTACATGTACTATATATGTATGTATGTATAATCATAACATTCAACCGAGTGTACGATCCTCCGTAACACCATGCTGATCTTGCACTGGGTACCACCGGGTACATACTCGCCTATGCTTTACTCCTGGGGATGATGTGCCTACAGGGGTCCCCATTTCCCCAAGACACCCCACATGGGCACTGGCCATAGTGCACGATACGCTCCTGCGTTTTCTGTTGCCATCTTCCGCTCCACTTGTCGATCGTATCGACGTGGCCACCCAACGCTGGGTACCGATCGACCCTGACTCTACTATATATACCCTATTATATATATAAGTACATAGAAAATTATGTACTCTTCGGGTAGTCGTGTGTGTACCTAAGCTTCTAGAAGGAATAAAAGTGCATATAACCAAGAAAATATACAGGGTGGACAATATATTGATATCGTACAAGGTACGACGAAAATAAGAGATCTTTTGGTAATTCGCAGGTGGTCGACTATAACGGGTCTGCTAAGGGTGCAAGAGAAGCTAAGGGCTCAAATTAGAACGGGGGTTTTAGTCGCTCTTACGTACTTTGCGACGTAGTGAGTGTCTGTGGCTATGTAGATATATTATTAACCCGTGGTTAGAGGGGAGGGTCGGGCACAGGGGGTGGCTGAGACTCGTTTCGCGTTTGAGGACTACGCGGTGGTGACGAGCCGAGCGAAAGTCTACGGGGGGATGAAGCGTGCGTCGCTTTGACGGCCATCCTCGCGACCCTTTGATCCTGTCGGCTCCTTCAAATTCTTTACCCCCGGCTTCTATTTCACCCTCGACCGTGCACCAACACTGGTGCAAGATCCGTAGCGAAGATTTATGCACGAAAGGGGGTTGTTAGGGAAAAAAAATATTTAACAAGTATTTTTAGAACTGAAACAAGGCTTAGCGACGTTTTTCGCGTTGGGTATTTAGGGGATGATTTTGATTTCTTTTTTGAGTTCGTCTACGCAATGCTGTTTTCGTAGGCGCAATTTTGTCTGTTTGATCCGCGTTGTTCGTGTCGTTAGAATGTTTGCGCATGCGCACCGAATCATTCGACGCTCTTTCGTCACGTATGACAGATTTTTAATACGCGTCTCTCCCTGTCGCGTTTCTCTCTGCGCCCGAGTAACAGTCGCCGGTAAACGCCGACGCGTTACGTATGCCTGATTTCCGGATTGCAAAACATTTTCACACTCTTGTGGTTTTGCGCGACGGGCGTCACGCTCAAAAGCTTTGTGAGCTCGTGTGCGCCACCGCAACAACGTGGAATGTAACCATCCCTCTTTTACTTCTGTCTCTCTTTCTCTTTTTCTCTTCCTCTCTTTCCCCTTCTCTTTGGCTCTCTATCGTTTTACACTTTGTCCGCGGTAACCTAACCTATCTTTTTGCATTCGATTCTTCCACGTAGACTGGACGTCAGAGTCACATGGAACGTCCGACGCTGGGGGTGTGATTTTCATTTGTAATGTCAAAAATTAATTTTAGTCTACTTTAAAATTTTAATTACGTGACAGTTGGACGATTGGTGAATTTTGTCAAAGATTTAAATTTCTTTTAATTTTAGTATTTCGCCCTTCACTTTGTCAACTTTTCTAGATCTACGGGTCTATGCTTTTTTTTTCACCCTTCGTCCCTATCGCGATCGACTCTCGTGTCGCAGTATATTTTTATCTGATGTAAAAAAAACTGGCGTCACTTTTTCGAAATTGTGCAAAATTTTTTTAAGGTTGGCTATATCACGTGTTAGTTTTTCGTGTCGATCGACTGTTTTAACGTCGCGTTTAATTGTCGAGGAATTTAACCACAGCTCGAGTCTGCGGTTACTGGGTGGGGTGGTACTACGTCATTAAATTATTCCAGGATACGAATACGATATGCCGTACCGATCGAGTCCTGAAACAGTGCAGTCTTTATATATTAATGTTCTTCAGTTTCTTGGCACGCCGACAAAGAGAAGATACGCGATTCTTATGTCTGCTCGATGCTCGACACGGTTGCGCAACTTTCGCCACTCGAGATGTGTTTCAGTCGGTAAATGATTTCCGGTTGGTGACGATGGCCCTTGAGAATTCGACGAACCAAACGTTATGTTGGCAAACAGTTAGGATCCCTGGAGTGAGGACTTTCGATAGCTTCTCTCGACTAATCTTGAAGAGGGTGCGACATTTTTTTTAGTCAGAAGTGCAATTATTTTTAAATCGTTAAAAGAAGAGAAAAAAAAATAGCTTTTTCCAAAAATAAATTACTAAAATCAATATTATATCAATAGCGTTACTGTACACATAAAGCATTAAAAGTACAGACAGGTAATGTATACAGTAATAAAATATATTTAAGAAATTACATAATAACTATCCTCTTACTTATCGCAATAATCCCCTGATTCAGCTTTAATCGTTAATTAGCAGTGATCAATTAAAAAATCTATTCGTCAAAATTCACACAGTTATTACCTGTATTCGCGATATTATGTCCCAATGATGCACAAGAATATAATCAATTTTTGAAAATTTTTTAATTAACCCAAAATTCTTAGTGCAATTTTCCCAATTTTACTCAAAAGATACAAACATTTTATTCTCGCTACGCGTTTAATATTTTTAGTTGACTCGACCGCTCGCCACGTGCTCATTAAGGGAGCCTTAGGTTACGACCCTTAGAGATATATGTTATACCATATTCGCGCGATTCGAGGGAGAGACGTAGGAAAAAAAAAGATTTGTACCATTTGGCTTGATTCGATGGCGGTTGACGCAGCAGGGTTACCACGGACGCCTCGACGGACACATTGAGGGCGCCCGTTCGACTTGATAATCGCTTACCATTCATACACTTTTCATTGGATTGCGATTGAGCATTAAGAACTGAAGCTACCATTGGTGCAGCATATTAGCATTAGGAGGCATCATCTCAAGTGTAAACACTGCGTGAGCTCCGTGGATTTTAGTCACAGTCTCGCGCCACGTGACGTCCCTATATGCTCCCTGAAAAATACCAGCCTAACCCGACGACGATTAATCTGGACCAGTTTTAACCGTCCAGATGTCATTTTAGCCTAGTGCAAAAGAAAGAGACGATTTTGACTGATTTACAGATTTTTTTTGGAAAATTTTAATAAAATTTGATATAAGGAAAAATTATTCGTGCATCTTGTATTGTGACTGTGATTAGAATAGATAGATGGGTTATGGTCCAGCTAGTGTGATCTCAGTGAGATTAAATAAGGCGTTTTGGAACTTGGTATTTTTTTTTTTCAAGAAAAAGATCGAGGACTGTTACCAGGAGGTAAATGGTCGCAATCCTTTTATCCCAATCCTGGCAAGCCGCGAGGCGTTAAATCCCTGGTGAAACCCTGTGGAGCAGTTTTGCTAAGTCGGTCAGCATCCCGGTTGGTCCAGCCGAGCGAGAGTTTCCACAATAGGTATATGGGGGATGACTAGCAGGAGGAATTAGTTGTGCGAGAAATCTATGCTAATATTGGCTAATCGTGTAGATCTTGGTCCGGCAGGTATCTTTAATCGTTTGTGAATGTGAGATGAAAGCGTGCGCGGATTTTAAATGGTCCACGAACTGGATGCTGGATAGTGATTGTTACTGGGCGAAGTAAGCATTGAATATAGGAATTTGAAAAATCTGTTTTTCTTCGTGGCTACTTTGTGTTACTTTGGTCCTTTTTTTCGGGATGCTGCGAACCTTTCTTCGTCTGTTCTTGAACTTAAATTTTGCGTGAACGCAAAGCCGTGAACTTTGACGCGATCTCGTATGGCTTTGCGACACTTCGATTTATCGTTTTCAATAGAGCGACAACTTCAAGCAAAGTAAGCAATTTTTAAGAAATTTTTTAGCGGTCTGTAAATCAGTTTTTTTATTCGCGAAATTCTTTAAATACTCGTAAAATGGTATCAGTGACATTCTTTCTCGGAAAATAAATTTTGGATTCCTTTTTTTTTGTTGTCTCAAGATTTATTTATCTGCGCCTAACCTAACCTCGATGATTCGATATGACCGACCAAGAATCAAATGATAAAAATGATACCGTGGAAGACGTGTCTTACGATCCATACGAACATCGTGCAGCGGACGGGCGTACATTAGTATCGTATTGTATCGCTGATAAGAATTATATATCGAATTAAGACTCGATAATAAAATTTATAATTTTTAGGGATTTTGATTCCTGGGCTAATCTGGTAAAGAGTGCCGTCGGCACGGGACTGTTTGCTATGCCGCATGCATTTGCCTGCGTGGGATTACTCGTGGGAATAATTGGTACTATCATAATGGGAGTACTGATAACGATATCACTACATTTTTTGGTACAGGCCCATTACAAAGTATGTGTCAAAATACAAAAACCAGCGTTATCGTATAGCGAGTTGGTATCATCTACTATGAATTCGGGTCCTAGGAGGGTAAAAGCTGTTGCTGAATGGACGATGTGAGCAATTAATAATTTTAATCGATTAACAAAAAGAAATTAATTATTTTTAACAATTATTTATATACGACAGATTGTTCGTTGACGTTATCATGCTCTTGTGCTATATCGGCATTGGTTCTATATATGTTGTATTTATTGCCGGAGTCGTTCAGGAGTGTCTGGATCCGAACAAAACGATACCGCAGGGCTATTACGCCCTTATATTAATCCCTTTATTTTTGGTGATGAACATGATTAAAAATCTAAAGGCGTTAGCGCCCTTTTCCGTGCTCGGCAATCTATTTTTACTGATTGCCGCCATTATCGGTGTCGTCTATTCCCTGAAAGACGGTATAGGCAACGAGTACGAGATCGTTCGTTCGGAATTGAATTTATATCCAAAATTTTTGGGTACGGTTTTTTTCAGCATGTGTTCGCCGGGACTGGTATGCTTATTTTGTCGTTTAAATAAAATTTTCATGTCTCTATATTTTATTGATAAAAAAAATACATTTTTTTTCACAGATTCTTTCCATCGAGAATAGCATGAAGAATCCAAAAAATTTTGAAAAACCATGCGGAGTCTTTAATTTGGGGATGTCCATCGTGATAATAATACACGCGTTGATTGGCTCGATTGGATATTTAAAATGGGGCCCTGATTCCCGGGCGAATTTCATACGCAATCATCTTGAAAATGATGTGTCTGTAATTTTTTTGATTATTATATTTTGTTTTGGGGGTAATTTATCAAAAATCACAGTTCGATTTGATAAATTTTTTTTTCAGTGCCACTCTGGTAGCCCTTATTTTCCAAGCGCTCGCTATATACTTTTCCTATGGCTTACAGTGCTATATGCCTATATCTATTCTTCATGAAGATTATGCTTTACCTGGTATAGAGAAGGGTGATTGTACCGGGACGCCGTATCTCTGGAATCAAATTATTCGAATCGCCGTGACTTTAATCACTTGTGAGTTATCAGTGAAAAATTGAAAAAAAAATCTTTTACTAAAAGATTCATTATCTTTTCAGGTATCCTGGCAGCTACTATTCCTAAGCTAGACCTCTTCATAGGCCTTGTCGGTGCACTTTCCATGACCACCCTTGGAGTCTTGATACCCGTAGCGCTATACTTGATTGTGTATCTGAATAATTTTGGAAGATACAGATGGCGATTATTTCTTGGAATTTTCCTCCTTTTCGTTGGTCTAATCTGTATGATCTGCGCCACAGTCACCAGTATGATCCTGATAGTGCGTTTTTTCAAATACGGATAAAGCGTTACCGAGACGACGCGCGAGACCAGCCGAAAGAAATTGAGCTGTGTAATTTATACGAATTAGTCATGATAACAATAATAATAATTTAGTCAATAATAATAAAGAGAGAGAGAGAGCGAAATATTTTAAACAAAAATACAAGCTCAGATATTCATTTCAAAATTTCAAGAATCATCCCGTTGGAGATTTTGAGTTACGTAATAAAAACAATGAGAAAAAAAAACGAAGCGTAATTGTTTATCTTGAGAAAGAAAGTTTTCAGGGAAGCATTTGACGAAGAAAATGAACAAAAAATTAAAAAATATCCATCGACTCGAATGACCAGCATCCCTTGAAAATGCATCCGACGGCAAACCTCGGGTACGTCGCCGAAGATTGGAGATCGCTGAAAATTGCCGTAAATGACCGAAGAGTGGAGTAAAAATAAAAAATGACGCGAATCGCGTTAAAAACGAGGAGAAGGGGTGGGCCGTGAAGAAGGAGGAGGAGAACAAGAAAGAATTCGAAAAACGAAGATAAAAGAAGAGGCATAATCGCTTAAGATCAGTGAGGCGTCAATGGCTGGCTTATCGCATACAAGGCTCTCGTGAAAAAGGAACCAAAGCAGGCACCCACAGTGTGAGAATCCCAGGGTGGGTTAGGTTAAGGGTGCTTTCATCACAGAGAGGACAACCCTCTTTTAGTGGCTACTGCCACACCTCACTCCGTCTGCCTGCTTGCCTGGCTGCCCGCTCATCCGTTTCCCAGTTCAAGGTGGCTGCGTTCATTAGAGAGAAGGGGGTTAGGAAGAAAGAGGGTAGGTACACGTTTGAGTCGGGGGATGAATTTTCACAAGAGAGGGTACCAGACCAGGGTAACACAACCCTTGCGGACCAAAACCAAAGACAAGCTCGTATTTATAATTATTTCAATAAACCCCGCCTAAAACTCCAAAACGTTTAAACCACCCCCAATTCGCCCCGAAAGGAGCGGGACGCCTACCAAAGAGACAGACCCAAAAATCCGGGGTACTTAGTCTCCGATCGATTCAAAGCGCCCTAAAAAGCCGCACCTGTAGGAGCTGTCACTCTGGCCACGTGTTCAACGTGCTTGACATTAGGTAACGAGGCTTTGCAGGGGTGGTTAGCCTTTTTTCTAATTGGGTCAGAAGCAAGACGTAAAATGGGTACAAAGATCCGACGACACGTGCGGACCTTAACCGGTCGCTAATTGCCGACATGATTATTTACCCTCGCGATCATCCCTTAAATGAACGTCGACCAATTTTGGTTTTTAGACATACCCCATTGACAAATTGGACGACGGGCCTATCTCATAACCACCCTTAGTCTCGTACGGTGTCTGGTCTAGAGCAGCCGGTATGTGTACTAATAACTAGAGAAAACTACCCCTTTCTCTAAAACCACCCCTGATACGTTATTCCGGTATTTATCGATAAGGGTGAAAATAAACGTCCAGCCTCACGTTGATAAGGTCGATATCAGTGAACTTGCCGAACGAAGCATAGCTACTCAGGGTGGCAACCAGAAGGGGTTGCGCTTCGCGGCTTGCCTCGCGAAAACCCTGAGGACGTCTTAGCTGGCGAGAACAGCTACGGAAGCGGCTTCCCTTATCTCGAGTCTGCAAGACTGCCTCCGGTAATACTCAAGCGCCAGAACCCCTTACGAGCTCGCCCCGTGAAATATCACTAAACGGCTTGGGCTTCTCTTCCATTCCTGAATCTTCCTCTTTTACTCTAACCTCCCCTTACTCTTATCCTCTACGTCTGACCCTCTCTGTCCTCGTTCTACGATATAACCCATATCAACTTTCTTTCAAGATACCTCGATGTTCTATTTCTTTCAGTTATAACAAACGTTCCATTAAATCTCGTGAGAGGGGTTAAACAATTTTTTCGATAAATAGTGACTTTTTGATAAAAGATATTTCGAGTAATTGCGCGAATTATGGATTGTGTAATACAAAATGATAGCTTGAGAAGAATCCCGGAACGGTGATAACGGTGAGAGACCCAGGGGAGAGATTTTGCGTGCGGATCCTCCTTTTGGATTTCTGTTTCTAGAAAACGACGTGGTAGAGGAGAAAGTGAGGTAAAAAGAGAGGGTAGGTGGAGGGGGATGGGGGGGTGGAAAAGAAATCAAAGCAAGATGCTCGGCAACTTTCCATTTTATTTTTCTAAGTCGAAATGCCGTTTCACCCTCGAAGAGCGCTAGAGGGCGCAAGGTACAAGAGGGTGAGCTTCTGCGCTAAGGGTTGTAAAAGTGTGGGAGGGTCGCCACACTGTTCCGGGGTTCTCATTCGTTATGTAAGCTTCGGATAATAAGGCCGGGCGGTCGGTTGTTTTGACAAGAGTCGAACATCCTTAAGAAACCGTAGGACAAGGGTGGTTTCTATGGGGTGATATAAAAAGAGGGGTTGAGGGGGGGGAGGGTGGGTCGTGTCGGATGGTAGCAAAATATCGTAAACGGTATAAGAACAGCGGCAAGCTGACTGTATGTGTATAAGGTGCTTGAAAATTACGTCTAAATATAGGAGGGGTAGGTGCGACGCCTCACGACGTCGACGTCGAAACGAACGGGCGCTTCATTATACGCGACGCAAGCACGCTTCGTTTGTCCCCGGAAGTCGTGCTTTAGAGGGTGAAGGAGGACCAAGAGAGTCAGACAGGGACATCCGAGGCTTGGCAAGGGATGCTGGAAGGGTGGGAGAGGGAGAGAGAGGGCCTAGAAATAAGGGTGGGTGGAAGATATAGGAGAGCGTAGAAGCGCGAGAGACCAGGGGGTGGCTTGAATTAATACAATCACGTGGGGTCGCGCTATTCGCTGCCATGGTACCGTCCTGAGAAGGTGGTTCTATTGTAGGTGGGGGGTGGCGGCGGGGGGGTGGAAGGACGTCAGGGATGCTCCGAGAAAACCCACCCCCCTTGCTTGTCATCGAAATTATACGCTGCCAACACGCGACCTCCTTTCCCACGACTCTTCGGGACGTCGCGAGACTCTTATTAGAGGACTTTGTATAAAATCACCAAACTACCCTTATTTTACCCTACTCGTTCACTTCAAGGGTTGCAACTCCTCGTACCGATCCATAACCTCAAAATCAATCGTTTCACCGACCGAAGCTTCGTTCGCGCAACAGTAGAAAATCCAGGATTTTTGCGTCTGGTTAACATCTCGACACGTCGCTGGTTCTACTTATTTTCCATCTGATCTCCCTGGACCCCTCATCTGTCCTTTTTGGTCTTTCTCTTTTCTTCTCTTTTCTTCTCTTCGTCACTTTCTTACGATTCTACGTATTCCCACTACCTTTACATTTTTTTTTTTTCATCATTCCTTTATTATTCCCCGCCGATTCCAGAAGGATTATTCGGCCCGCTGGCATTAAGGCAGTTTTTAATAAAATCAGAAGACCGTCGGGGCGTGTCAAATGGAAATATGCACGTTGGGTCGGAGGGATTTGGCGAACAGGGGAGACCTTCCGTTTGTAAAATGGTGAAGATTGAGGAAGGGTACGGGGTGGGAGAGGGGGGAGGGGGAGGGGGGAGGGGGTGCAACTCGATAACGATGGAATTCACCCTCTTCGATTCTCTGCCGTTTTTCTCCTCCCTCATTTTTATTTTTTTTTACTCTTATTATTTTCTCTCCCTCTCCCTCTCTCTCTCTCTCTCTCTCACTAGCCATTCCCGAAACGATAAGAAACGTATTTTTATTCTCTCTTACCGGATAAACGTGGGCGTCTTGCAATCAGTACGTGCTTCGAATTAGCGACTGTACCTACTGTATAAGGTGGTACAGTGATTTCCTACGGCACGTACCGTACACTTCTTTTACTTCGCCTATCATTCTCTCGTTATTTTCCTTAGGGACGTGTATTGTTTTTCTTTTCTTATTGCCATCAGCCTTCATCCCTGTCAAGATTCTCTTGCAGTTAGCCGTCGATTCTCTTCTTTATAAACTCTCGTCACTCACTGGCAATCTCTTTCAGGGCGAAGTATGTCAGGGAAGCCGTTCGGGATAGCAAAGTCGATAAACGTGACAAATGCCGAGCATTCGACGAGCCATCAGAGTGCCGTCAAAGTTCCGAACACTTATGGGTTCCTATTTATTTTACGGGGCTTCTTATCGGCACGCTGCTGCCCCGTAAACATTATGGTGTCTCTACATGGTATTTGGATCTGTGCGTCAAGGCGAGAGGTACAGGCGCGTGAAAAGGTGAATTTTAGCTAATTAATTGAATTATGGGAAAGATAAAAATCGTTAATGTGAAATGAAAAAAAATGGCATATCTTGATAAAATTTTTAAAGCAATCTTTAACTGTGTTAAAAACATCGAATTTAACTCTGTTTTCAATTTAACAGTCGACTTCTTGCAGTTTCTCGGTGACCCGTAGCAGTGGCTCTACGTGAAGGGGGATGATTTTTTTTGTCGTATGGGTGAGGGGTTGTAAATTCGGTAACCATCCTTACCCTTATAAGGAGACGTCAAGAAACCACCCTCCCGGTCTGTCGTCTTGTATCTACCCTAGTTCGTCGAAATTTCTCAGGGACGAACGAGCAGCCTACGAGGCCATGGGGTGAGTTTGCGTGGTCGGGGATGCCACGGGGGTGGTTTCTCCCCTTTAAACCTGATTGGATGCAGAGTTATCTCGCGCTGCGTTACTTCCGGATGATTGGTCGCTGCGGTCGTCATGACTACCCTCACCACCACCACCGCCACCCACGTGGGGACCATACCAACCCCTAGTACTCTGGCCTCGTATGCTCGCCTGCATGTCCTGATAACACTGTACCCATTCTCTCCTACCTTCAGACCCTTTCGAGAACCATCCCCCTTTGCCCAACCCTTCGTGTCATCGTTCGACGTAGACCCGCCGTGAAATCGTTCTTAACACGTTTTAAACAGCCACCCCTTTTTTTTCAACTCGAACCATCTACGCGTTATAGAATTCCTCACTTAACTACCCCTTGCGCAACAGTGTTGGCATGATTGGCATTGTTTCTAGAAAACCCCTCACTTCTTAAACCTCTCGTCCAACTTTGCAGATTAGTTGAACGGACCTAAAAAATAAACATACAGACGACAAGTGTCTCATCGTCGTTAGAAAGGTACTACCCTTAACGTAATTTAGGGGATGAAAAAGAAAAAAAAAATTTTACCCGCTAGTTTCACTCGCACGCTATAGCCGGGATATTGATATTCTATTTCAAGAATTTATGAGCCCACCGGGGTCTTGAAGATCCTGAAGTCTTTTTACGACCACGCATATTTTATAACGGCAATGTGTATACCGTGTATCGGTTGGGGGTGGTGCGATAAGGGTAGCGTAGGGGGGAGGACGTATTTTACTTTGTTATCAGGTTAAAAAAAATTTAGGACCATACACTATACGCAGAGAAAGGACGTATACACGGTACAGACCCCGGGCTTTATCAGTTTACCCTTATACTGGGTTATAAAGTTCTCTGGTAATGCTTATGCAATAATAATAATCTCGAATAAAGGTGCATTCACAAAGGTAACTCTCGCGCCATTAAAGTGAGACGTTTTAACGATCTTACTCGAGTGACTCTCATATTCACTGTTACATATATAGTTATGTACTGTAAGAGTACCCTTTTTTTAACCTGGGCCAGATTAATGGGCCGTATCCGACTACTTGGTCCCTCAAGTTAACATAGTTGTTTTATGCTAATAACGCGCGACAATAAGAGCGGTAATGGCGGACAAACAGGGTAACCCCCCTCTCCCACCCTCCCAGTGCACGCCGCGTTAGCTACATAACGTCTCGAATTGAGCGTGCAAAATGATGAAATGTTATTCGGACTATAAATCTCGGCGAATACAGTATCCCTACAAAAGGCTCAGGGGCGTGACTGGTATAAGCGTCGCCCTGTCAACTTTTACCGATACGGATCCCATTTGGGTGTCTTAATTTCTATCTCTTTCTAACTCTGAGTAAAGTCCGTGTTGCTTTCTCGATCTCGACTGGCTTAACGATCTGTACGATAGATATGTCACTTTTGTACGTAATTCGTTACGGGCTGATGTCAATTTTCGGTTCGAGTACCTATGAAGCGTGTAGGCACGACGCCGAGCGTCGGGACGCGCGTGGAACGTATGACGAGGATTAATTTTGTTTATGACTTCGAGGACTGAAATTTTTTGATTATTTAGCTTTTTTTCCTAAAAAATTTGTATTTCACTCTTTTTATCTTATCTTTCGCTTATCACGCGGACCATTGCGTCACGGTCTTATCGCACTTATCTGTGTGTTCTTCTCGGAGTAGCTACTCGAAATTGCTGACTCAACCATTCCTGACCTCATCGATCACTTCTACGATCAGCCACATGTTGGACGTGACGGGAACTTGTTTGCTTGGACGCCGTTTCGTACGGCACGCTTCGTGCCATTTTCACCGATCAATCCTGACAGATCGATCATTAGGATTGGTGATTTTGGTTAAAATGACTTTTGATTAATTGTATTATTTTTCCTTGGTACCGTGAGATTTGTTTAGATAGAAATTTATAGGGTGGCATGAGAATTTTAATTTTTTCACATATGTTATCGTATGTGATATTTTACTTGCAACGGAGACGCCACCCAGAATCCTTGTAACTGTATCCAAGCAACAGTTGCTGGTACGACGTGTAGGATGCAATTCCTAGAAGATCATCCTCTATCAAAAAATTACACATGGGTATAGAGTGACGCGATATACGTAACGTGGTGGATATGGGTGACACGTTGGTCAGGAGAATTTTTTTTACACCCGTTAGACAATTGCGAAAGACGGTAAGTGCGACAGTGGAACAGATGACAGCCGATGGGAAATGGACCACCGTGAAAGGCAGAGTTGAGACTGATCTCGTGACTGAAAAATGCATATGAGCATATATGTTTTTAACGTGAAAAAAATATTCTATCAAAAGATCAAAATGACGTACATAATTTTTATTTTCGTAGGCGTGAGAAAAATCTCACGTTTCGTTCCGTGTACGTAAATTGGGAAGGATTATTTTCTTGTGGATCAGAATAAAAATCGGCTTTGCATTATCCCGCTATCCAATAGGTGCTACCGAAAGTACTTGAGGGATGCTGGGATTTAATGTGAATGGACCCGGCCGATGTTGTGGGATCCGTGTCAAGGTAGCTGAGAGAGAGAGAGAAAAAAATCTTATGGAATCGTTTTGGTATTTGGTTTGCGGTAGGATTATCAACCCCTACGGTAAAGGGGATGAGGGTATATAATCCACCCTTATTACGGACACGCTCAAGTAGTCTTTCTATTTTATATATGTGTATATATGTATATAGGACTTTTATAGAGATGCCATCGGGTTCTTGCGACTCGACGCTGGGCGACGCCGGGCGTCTTTCAATGCGTCGGAAATACACTTGAAATCGTGTTACGGAGTGAGGGGCAGCTTTTTTACTAAGGGATTAAATCACCCTCCCGCACCCCGTTCGCTATGAGATGCTGGGTTAGTTCTTAGAAGTGGAGACAGAAGAGGGAGGGGAAGTGACTGTAAGAGGAGAAAAATAGGGGGTGGTTTTCGGTAACCGCAGATGCGAGACTTCAAAGTGCCAATGGACATACTTCGAGCGTATAATCGTTAAGGTATCTCATGCAGGAAAGGGTTGAAATATATTGAAGGATCTAAAGAGGATCTTGTATCGATACTGAGTCAGGTCTTGAGGTTCAAATATAGTAAAATATCAAAGTAAATAATAATAATAATAAAAAAATAAAATAATTTTAAAAAATTATTATACAGTATAGTCGCTGCGTGACACTATATTATTTATTATACCAATATTGATATGTCACTTGTCCTTAAATATTATATAGAAAAAAGAAAAATAATTTAAATTAAAAAATTCACACTAAAATTCAATTTAATTAGAATCGGCCTTTACTGCAGTAATTTATCAATTGAATTGTTTAAAAATTGTTATATATATGTAATAATGTATTTAGATAAAGATAAAGAAGAGAGATAACCTACGTCACTTTCCGCCGTCCACTCTTCGTTTATTAATTCGCGTTTTTGGTGGGCGCTAGCCGATTCTTTTTTCATCGGGAACTGACGAGTCGGTATGACCGGGTTAAGTTGGAACAGTCTAAACTACGTTAAAACGAGAGCTCTGGCGGAACCTGTCGGAAGAGATTGTAGTTTAACGGGTCTTGTCGATTTTTGGGGACGCGGGAAATCAGCAAATGCGACTGGATGAACGCACGTGAGCGAATGGTCACGGAAATGCACGGCTGCTCAAGCTGCTAGGTTGAGGTAGAGAAGGTCGGAGGAAGCGTCAGGTAAATAGCGCAGAAAACAGAGATCGATCGATCGAGAGCGCAGCAGATCCAAACTGGATCTATAAAATCGAAATTCCTCCACCAATTAATAATTTGGGAGTTCTTACCGTAGCTGGTTCAGTTGATCCGCGAAGGCCGAGAACTGCATCCAGGGGACACGTGGGTACTGCACTTTAGCACAACACTGCACTTTCAAAAGACACGGAGAAAATTTATAGGATTTTCTGGATATTGCGAAAACTTTGTATACCGTATAGGAAACACGACTAGAAAAACTATCAACAAATAGC
>JARQTJ010000673.1:7973-41773 GCA_030142635.1 Trachelus troglodyta | reverse complement strand
CGGCTCCTCTCCCGGACGACTCGGTACCTCGAGACTGTCTCTCCGCGTCAGATTCGAGCACCTCGACCTCGACTCAACGATAACAAATCTTTCCGAGAGCATCGGCCTGACTGTACGAATCAACCCGAGAGCGCAGCTTCCGATCAGGATGACGACTGGAATGGAACCGGAAACCAAAAACGTCATCCGAATCGGTAGCTGGAGTCGCCTCGTGACCGTGTATCCAAAAATCACCTCAAAAAATACAACAAAAAAATTATTTCTCACATTTACACACCAATACAATTTCTTCGAATATTGACTGGCATAATATACTCCTATTTGACAGAGCGTCCTCCGAAGTGTCCTTTGAGTCACCCCAAAAGAAATCCTTCACGATATTTCACAGCATCTGTCGTTTTCCATTGTAGAGTCAAAGTTCAGATTTACCCAGGACATCACCGCCTGACCAGGAAACATGATTAGTGTGTGCACACTTGACCTGACCGACCCAGGTTTACCAGAAAAGTTATTATATCGATGCACGCGTATTCGGGGGGTAGTTCTCCCCATTATGCCATCAGCATGGGGTACACGAGTTTCATTATACATTTGAGCAGTCGTATACCACGTGTGAAAAGAATTCGCTGCATACGAGGAAATACATGTAAAAATTTCGTAATCGACAATAAACCGTACGTTGACGTAAACCATAATTTATGTATATGGTTTTCGTAATTTTTTCAAGGTCAATACATTTTTTTTTTTCACCCAACCCTCCTTCCGTATAGATATACGTGTCTTCGCATCGGACAAGGCTGAAACGACGTTGAATTTTATTAAGCCCTATAGGCAATTCACGTGACGTCTAGTCTGCATGATAACGCGACGAAATTTATGGCTATCTCAAAATCGCGTCAGCATTTAGTCTGCAGTATATTAGGCGAAATACACACGGATATCCTCTCACGGGCCATTACTACTGCTACCTTTGATCATCGCATGACCACTGGTTAACGCTGCGTCATCAGAGCATGAATTTCACTCTATCTGCTGCTGGTTATAATTTACAACCGTCTACTATCCCGGAGGCAGGATCCACGTCAACGTTAACCCCACTTTCCCGGGCGGGCATTATTATTATTATCTGCATTAGGACGATGCTCGTGCATTGCTGAGGTTTTCGTTTCCCGCTTAACGTATCTCTGTGCATTTTGGAATTACCAACCGCATGGATTCACCGGACGCTGTTGTCAAGGGTATTCGGTATTCTTTTGTAATTGCATGGAAACTGCATTAAATTATACGCATCGAATTTGGACGAGGTTCGACTCTGAATTAAAAATTTTTTTCTAATTCAAAATTAAGATTATCGATGCTTTGATTTTTGAAGGGTGATTTCTTTGGAAAAATAAAATCCTCCATATTTTTTAGATGGCGCGACTGCATTAGATTTTATGCATCGAATATTGAACAGCTTCGATTTTTTATTTTAAAAAAGTATTTATTACTGTCAAAATTAAGTAATATATTATTAACTATGGTTTGACTTTTAATATGAGCAGTGACTTTTTTCAAAATTAAATTTCTCCATTTTTTTTCGAGGTGATCTTTTATATCGATCCTTTTTGGTGAGTCGCCTGTATCCGTAGGATTGAATAAAATTAATATGAAAACCGGTTGTCCGGGCAATCCTTAGTGGTAGGACAGGGATATCGTGTAAGCCGCCTGTTGCATGCTGCCCAAGTGACGTCACGGACAGGATCACAAGCAGTCTGTATAGTGGGGCAGAGGAGGGTGGTTTT
Organism: Trachelus troglodyta; assembly: GCA_030142635.1. Classification (NCBI taxonomy): domain Eukaryota; kingdom Metazoa; phylum Arthropoda; class Insecta; order Hymenoptera; family Cephidae; genus Trachelus; species Trachelus troglodyta. The sequence goes on along the minus strand of JARQTJ010000673.1, from coordinate 39,989 downwards.
TTAACGTAGTGGGGGTAGCACGGTTTTTGATTGGATGGCGTGTACGTAGATGGGCGTGGCTAGCCTGTCCCCACCCAATAATAAACAAGCAACCTCTAACGTTAATTTGTTTTGTCCTGGCGGAATGACTCTCACCTGTGTACAGGGCTTAAGTTTCTACCTTGCCTACCCTTGTTGAAGTCTCCAAAAGTCTTGTGACCGATGAAAATGTCCAAATGCATTTAAATCCCATATTTCGAATCCCATCGTACCTCCTTGCATTAGAATTAAATTATATCTACCCTCTTTTTCTTATCTATATATAAAGCGGAAAATAACATGTTATTATCACTGTATCGGCCTATTAATCCAGCGTAATTTTTCCGTAGTAAAATTAACAAGCTCCGACCTTGTTACGGTGTTTTCCAAAAACAATCATAAATTCTACTACAGCCTTGTCGTGGCATGATTATCGAAGTAAGTTAAGGTGTGTTTTCAATAAAAAATTTTTCCATTCTCCTCTCGCGCCGTGCTTCGCTTTCACGGCGGGAAGTGGAACAAACTCTTGTAAATATTGATACATTTTTGCGCAACTATCCCAACCGCACTTGTTGATCTTCCCGTGTGCCGTGTATGTTCAAGTGTCGATAGAATAATTAAAGAACAGACCTTGTCGGGCTATCAGTCGTCGACGGAGGGTAACGACCATTGTGACGCAACCTTTAAGTCGATCATTTCGAAAATCCCGCCGCTGCGTGGATACTGCATTGTTCGGTGTCTGTGGCGCGTGGGAGATAGAAAGGAAATAAGAAAAATGTATTATTCTGCTACATTAAACTCTGGCTGATAAATGTATTAAACTTAAAATTGATTAACATCATTTTCTATGATGAAAATCAATTAAATAGGCTTAAAAATTCAGGCCTTGCATACATATGGAAATTTTGTTTATTCTGTACGGTAAATAACTGTTGGTTGAATTCTTTTTATAAATTATTTTTAACTCATATACTTTTTTTTTTATTTATTTCACACCATTTTTACTACTTTCGTGCGCGATGGTATACTTTGAATAATTATGATAATAGTGTTAATTAGCATAAGTTAAATATTGGCTTATACTGATTTTGAGACACCCTGTATAATTTGATATAAAAAATGATAATAGACGTATCTTATAATAGATGTATCTTGTTATGTTAATATCTCGGCTTTCCTCTGCACCGTAGTGCATAGGGCTGTGTTTTATATTGACATCTGTTAATGAGTGATCGATATCGATCCTGATCGATTTAATAATTAATATCTAAACGGTAGGCGAATACTTGGAAGTAAGGGAACAACTTGACCTTGGCTGATTCACGCGTAGCTGGGCTAACGTAAAATCGAAACGCGTTACTTCCACCGCGTGGATCTCCTAAAGCCGGGTTTACATTGCGACTTCGAGACTTGGAATAAAGTAAGTACCTAATCTAGTCGAGACGACTGCCGAGCACGTGTAAACGTGACTTTTTTTTTATATTAATGAAATATATATATATATATATATATATATATTTCAATACGAGTATGCAAGCGAGCTAAAAAAAGGGGGTTGTGATATTTTTGGAAAATTTCGAGGTCTTTTCGGAGCGTATACATGTATATTGAATATTCATAAAAATAAGCTGAAAAATTTTTTTTCTAAGGGATGATTTTTTCTAATAATTTTAAATGCTCACCGAGATGCTACGGCTTTATTAGGGGTGGTTCCGGGAACAATGAGGGATGCTGCGTGAAACTGACTTGGGATATGCGTGAGGGAGAGCGTAGAGCCACGCACAAGTGACAAGGGGATGCAACTACCCCCGTAGTAAGGGAAAATCGCGAAGGGTGACTCACCCGTGGCGCACTCTGGCGTACATAACACCCACTGTCACCCTTCGCGTGACTAGATACCATTTTGCACAAAGAGGACAAACGCCAATTATGTTTTAATATCCAGTGAAGGAGACGCTCGGGCGAATTTTCACAAATAAAAAAATTCCTTCGCCATGTTCCTAGGCAGGGCGACCCCCCTCGCCCTTTCTGCCCTGAGACTAGTTTCAATCAGCGACCCTCGCGATTCCATCCCTAACTCGAAAACTTGAAAATGTCCTCCCCCCCTCCCATACCCAATGCGAACACGACAAAGGAAGCAAAGATTAATCTCAACCCTACAGGGTTGCTACTACGGTAGCAAGCTTCATTTGAGTTTCAAAAAAAGATATTTTCAAAAAAAAATTTACCCCATACTTACAATCAGCAAAAAACTATCTTGGCATATACCCGGCATATATACAAAAACCCTAAAAACGAGGAAGTATTAAATTTGCAAAAATTTCAGCAGAACTTCAAAACAAAATTTTGAAAATTTCCTAAAAAAATTGCTAGATCGTCATTTCATCCCGTCATTCGTAGACAACCTCGCGCGACGGCTGTCGGTCTCCCTCTGTCGGTAATTTGCGGCGGTTCCAGGAAACAACCCCTAAATTCGTGGCGCATGCGCAGAGAACCTATCTCGGTAGCGCCCCCAAATGGGCCTTCCGCTCCGTTGAGCATTTCCACCATTCAGAATCGATGATGTCACGACGCGGAGCTTGCCTCCCCACCATGCGGCACGTCACCGTGGTGGGGATGGCCAAGTCACACTCTGATTGGCTAACAGGTTCTACACCCCACCCCACTACCCAGAATCACTCGTAGCATCCAACGAGAGTGGTCGGGACACAGGGTGATCGCAAGATCCTGCATGCCAGCAACCCCAGTCTCTCTATGCGTGTCCAACCTCTCCAGCATCCCAGGCAGCACAGTAGCTGTTGGATTTACCTAAACGTGCCAAAACGCCACGCGTCTTCGTACCGAGCAGCACGCAAACGCCACGGACTTATAATCTTTTTTTTCACGGGTCCGCGAATCATCTCTTGATTAAATAAATACGTGGACCAATCCAGACCCCAAAAAACAAGCTGTCAAAAACTGTATGGGAATTGCGGGAGGACTAAAAAAAAGGACCTTGTGACGTAATACGGAGAACGGTGAAATTTGTCAATCAGGCAGCGGAAAGCACCGATCGTTCGAAGCTACCGATACGAGACAGAAAAATTTTGAAAAAAAATTTCAAAAAGAGAGAGAGAGAGAGACTATACGCGGGAATTTCGTTCTTACCTTCGTCTTCTGCCTACCGGCGAACTTTGAACGAAATTTTTCGGACTCGATATCAAACGGGCATCCGATACAGGGTCGTTTTTATAAAGTGCAATAAGGATACGAAAGGCCGAAGGTCCGTAAGGATTTTTATGATCTAATACGGTGTCTGTTATTTTTTTTTTTTTCAAATTCCGAGGATCAAGTTCGGTTTTGATCCTTGCGTGTGTGAGACTGTAATTAATACGTATATAGAATAGGACTGTGATTTTTGTTTGTTCTGTGACAAGGATCCTTGTTCAGTGTTGTTTTAATTGCCAGTGGAAAAGGAGCTTAGCCGTCGGCCGTCGGGAGCTATTGGTACGTCACGTGGCTATTACTATTTACTACCTACTCCAATATATATATATATATATATATATATATATAAACAACTTTACTAAACTATGTAGAACATCGATTCACTATTAATTAAGTGTACCCACTAATTGGATAAAGAAAATCAAACATTCCAATAGACACAAAGTCATTGTTACCTACTTATTATTCAATTAGACATATATATATATATATAATTAATTCACCCTTAATTATCTTATTAACCATCCCTTATTTAAATAAATAAAATAAAAATCCAAGCCCGATATACAAAGTGCCCCTCCCACCAATAATAAATTAATTAATAATCAAATCCTCGATCACCCAGTAGATTGATTACGGAGTATAATTCGATAATTAAAAAGTTTACTTTAAAATAGCAGCCTAATTAAATTGCAATAATTTCCATTATCAGTAACGCGCGGGTGATCCTTGCCACGTACGACACTCGAGTCATCAGCTCCAATTAAATTGAATCCTTAACGAGTCGGGGTATACATATAATGCAGATACCGGGACAAGGATAAAAAGAAAAGTATAGGTATAGGTAACGCGAAAGGGCGAAACGTAACTCGGGGGTGGCAATTGATGACATAGAAAACTTCCCTTGAAGTAATAATTACAATAACAACCCTTTCACCAGCGTGTAACCATTGACAGATTTATACCAGCCAATCCAGCCGCGCGCAATTTAAACGGCGGTTCTATGCGCTGTAAGCGGATCATTTTTATCAATGTTCAAAGGGAGGCTCTCGTCCAATCGCAACTTAAGGGTGTTAGTTGAGGGATGATGCAAATTAAACACGCGATATTAACACCTTGCGGAATCGGCTAAACAAACACGGTTCTTTTTGTTTCTTTCTGTACTGGCTTAATATCCATGGCTGTTTGTGTGTGTATATATATATATATACATGAAGGCGTATTATATGTATGTGTATATATATAGGCAAGGATTTAATGCAGCTTACCGAACAATACACCCCTACACTTCGAATGCTCCCTGTGATTGAATAGTGCTCTCTCATCCGTATTTCTCTTTACTCTCTCTCTCTCTCTCTCTCTCTCTCTCTCTCTCTCTCTCTCTCTCTCCACTGCCAATATTCTCCTTCGGTTATTATCTCGCTCTCTCGTTTCCCTCGGCTTTCTCCATTGAACGCACTACGCTCTATCCCACACCTACTCCAGGTTATTATGCCGTAATTAGGCAATAGACTATGATTCGCCCTGTAAAATCTTACTGAATGCCAGAGGCAGCGTTCTGTATTTATTATACCATTGGAGCATGCAGGGAACTATGGTGAATGGTTTGCAGCACAAGTGTTGGACGCCCCATGGAGATCCGACGCATTGGGACGCTTTGGATTTTTACTCGTACGGTACGCAGCGAGATTTTGCGCGATTGTAATGTACTTTTGGATGGTACTGTTAAAGTTGGGGATGAATTTAATGGTTTGTTAAATTTGGAATATTTTTTGGCACGGTGATAAGGAGGTTTACGATGGGTAATTTTTGGGGTTTGTAATTTAGAAGATTTTGGTTTTTTGGGGGGTTATGCCAGGTTCGGGATTTTGATAATTTTTTTCGAGTACATGGATGGGTCCTGGTGTGTTTTTTTATGTGGCTTGGTTGGTACTGTGACTTTTTTTTGGACGAGGTACAAGAAATTTTTGAATACTGAAAATTACACCGCGCACGCATAGTAAATTTTGTTCGCGAGAATCGCGTCGTTCCGGCGACAAACAACCGTAGTCAGCTGCTGGTCTGAATCGTTATGTGCACAACGACCATGTGAAATGAGCTTTTCTTTTGGAATTAGCCGTCGACTTATTGTTCGTGCGCATCCCCACGTGGCGACCGCGGGTCGCATTTTCATAATTAGAGAGATACGCCAACCCGCTGTGTGAACGGGGAGTTGGGTTAAGTATAGAGAGGTTGAGTGTTTTTTTTTTCTTTTTTAAGGGTGTCGCTGCACGTAGGGACGGATTCTCGGCTCAGTGCGAATTTACAAGGCTGCGATATTCGCGCGCGGGACCCGTTCAATTTAATTTTCAACGACGAATCGTCGCGGTCTCTACTGCATTGTGTATTGCGGTGGTAATGGCTTCCATATCCGTGTTGTCCTTTAGATTTCCGGTGAAATGCAGTTAATGGCCTCGTTTAGGAATCGCTAAAGTAACGGCGATAGCGACGATAACAGAAGCGACGAATCCAGTAATGCCAACTTTCTGTATCTATTTGTCCACAGGAATCTTTGTTGTAAACGAACCGGCATGTATAATCGCTTTAACGCCATTACCAACCGCCTGGCGTTAATTAGTATGCATTTGGTCAAAACAAAATTAACCCTTTTTTTTATCACCCGATCCCATTTTCTTTCTTTTACGTATTCGCCTCGAGCACGGATTCAACGTGTGGTACAGGTTGCTGGAAAAGTTTTACGATTCCTATTACACTATTACCATGGCAACCCCTCATTTCTTAACGCATTGCTTCTAGAATGTCAAAATAACAAGTTTGACACCCAAAATGCAGCTAGTTCATAGAGACAGTAATACACGTGGGTGATTGATCGATTTATTAATCGATTACGTTTATCTGCCAAGACTCCATGAGGCAAATGGCGTCTTCATATATGTATATTCTGTAAATTATGCTTTTCTCTCAGTTTCACAATTTCGAGTTACATTTGCTTACTTTCTACCTGGTCCAATTGTCTCTTCCTATCAGGATACCCAGACTGTGCGGATTCGTCTAATCAGCGAATATGAACAACGAGGACAGAAAATATGGAGAAAAAGACAGTCGACTCGCACGAGTCGTCTGATCTTTATCATTTGAGCATATCCTCCAAGTTTGTCATTCCTCAAGTGTAATTGTTACGTTTACCCAGCAGCAATCGGATAGTGTCCATTTAAAATAGATATTTGTGTAGCTGTCGCTTAAATGCAGGTAGACTTGAGGTAATCTTGAGTTCATTCGAAAGGGGGTTCCCCCTATAGCTTTATCGTTGCGTACAGGAACGATCTACCATGTGCCCCGGTACGGCAATTTGGCCTAAGGAGGGAAGCCGATTTTATTCGATTAGAGTGGTACACATAGTAGTAAAAAAAAATATAATTTTTAGTAAATTTGTTTTCACTCTTTTTTGTCGAGGATCGATTGCTTGAAATATTATCTTATTTATTCCTGTAATGCGGCTAATAATCTGTTTTCTCATTAATTGCTTGTATTATCCAATCAATTTATCATTATCGGTTTCGTATATCGATCTGACAAAATTTGTCCAGATTTCTTGTACGCTTATCAGGTGACACCCGAGAAAATATAAATCGACAGCTTGCTCTCTTGCTGACACAAGCTAGTGAAAATCTTGTTTGCACCCAGTCAAGCATAATCCGCAATAATCCTCTTGCACAATACGCGACGCTACAGAACGTGGCGAATACACAGAGATGGCGCTGCGGTATAACAACCGTGAAAAGTGCCAAGTCTATATATTTTTTATAGTCTATGTCTTTAGAGCCGTATCGCTGTACATATAGCGTCTGCTAACAAGCCTGGTTTTCGTGTTGACTTTATTGTGCGAAGACGATAAATTCATTTTACCCGGTGCGATCGTAACGCGAGTGAAAATGCCGTGCAGGGTATTTTGAATTTTATTTTATTTATTCTTTTTCACGAAACACCCTGTATATATCAACAGCGCCTAGTAGACCTCCCTTCGGGCACTAATTATCGCACTTAGTACCTCACTTCTCCTGTAGGGTCTACCGCGGCTCTGCCTGCCGGTAGGACTGAAGGGCGTTACATTCGCTAGTAGTTTGCATCTTCCCAAGAGTCAGGCAAGGTAATTGCGACACTTCACGGCCTTCGATGTTGCGGTTTTCAACGAGCGACGCTGTTGCACGACATCGACGTATCGTTGGTTATGAACGTCGCGACGGGACTCTTCATGGATGTATCGCCCTAATTTATTCAACTGGATCAATCGGAAAGGAAGGAAACAATATAGAAAAAAAAACGCTACATCTTCGCAAAGTTTATCCAACAATTATTTTCATTGATAACAATTTTTTTTAAATCAAAATCTTCCATCAATGTACGTAACGAGTGAGAATATTTCTTTTAATATTCCAAAAAAATTTTTTTTCACCACTCCTACATTGTTTTGTCAAGACGACTTTTCGCAAATTAAATTTTTATTATTTATACGCGAATCAAGCTTTTCGAACGGTTATTATTTTCTTTTTGGTATTGGCTTACTCCGCTAATGACTCGCTGACCGATTTATCAGTCGCACCTGTACCGCTCTGTATTCCTATGAAATTGACACAGGTGTAAAAGTCGCGCACACGTGGTGTCATTATCTGTGAATACCGGAGAGAGGATGTCGCTATTACAATGTTAAATCGTTTTAGACACCTAGCATTTGGTATGTGTATGAGGCAATATTCTGTTTTCTTATTTTCAATGAAAAAAAATTGGTCGTTCAAAAAGCATCAGGCAGTCTTACGACACGGTCGTAACACGTTTGAGTCAGTGTGATAAATACATATAAAATTTTAATGACAGTGTCCAATCGATAATAGGATATATCAATACCTTATATATTGATTGATTTTTTTTTTTCAGTGACCGGAAGTGTCGAAAGGCCTGAAGATTTTGCCTTCGCAGCAGTTAGGCGCAGCGGTCGCTCCATGGCCGGGCGCCACCGGCCTCCTAGCCTCCGTCACGGCTGACGATATGGCGCACAAGGGTGAGTCAAACTTTTTATATAAATATATAAATATTTATAATTTAATTATTACGGAATAAAGTTATGTATCTGTATATCGAGATTGAACGATAAGACTCTCTTTAGGCAGGCAATAGAATTCGCCACGTAAGGAAAAATACATGTGTCACATACGAATTAGACTCCGATGGTGATATACGTGTATGTGTGTATATATATATATATTATAATATACATAATAAATATAGGTATACCATTTCTTTCATCTCAGTCATTGCTCCAATACCGTATATCATTTTCCAATCCGGCATTCGATTACGATGGACCATATCACGGTCGATTATGATAAAAGCCGTATGGGCCGGGACCCCATCCGATAGGTATAGGATCGCATAAAGAGCATAAAAGTTAATGCGGTTCTCGATGGCTGCCGAATCGCCGTGGAATTCCTAAGGATATCGGATTCCTTAGGAAACAGGGAAAAAAAAATAAAACGTCAGTGACCACCGTACGTAACAAAAAGTAATGATATTACCAGAGAAAATTAAAGGTGCGAAAAAAAATTTTTTTCAGAATATTTTACTCTGTACCACAGCATCCCTCGGCGTCAAATACGTAAAAGTGTCTCGAGCGAGGAGCAGCAGTGAGATTCTGTAGGATTCGAAGATAGGATAAAAAAGTATAAAATCAAAGACCACCCTGTGCACTGATAACAGATAACGAATTATCTGAGTTTAAGTGGAAGACAAAAAAAATTTATTCTTCATTCCCGGCTGTACCACAGCATCCCTTAGTGTCAACCGCGTAATACAGTAACCAAATCCAGTACAGTACTAGATGTAACCTGTACTTGGCTAAGGGTTGAAAAAAAAAAGTTCCAATATCCTGTCAAAGGATAGAAAATTCAAAAAGGGATGCTTCCACCCCATGCGTTAAGAGGGTATAAAACGTCGTCCGCGTGTCCGATACTCTAAGGGTTGGTTGGACGCCGAGATAGGGGATGGTGGGCGATGGCGTTGCCACGCCGGGACATTCGGCGGATGGCGAAGGCGTTTAACCCCATTAGTCCTGAATGGAATCTCCCTCTCTTAGTCTCTTGCTGGTGAGGGTCGCGAAGGAGAGAGAGAGAGAGAGAGAGAGGGAAGGAAATGAAGAGAGAGGGTTGGTGAAAGGGGAGTGAGAGTCCGACGTCTCAAGGCTTTCTGAAGCTCCTAGATGCCAAGGAGCCTTTCCTACCCTTGCACCAGCTCCTTCCCTCAAACTAGCTGCTCACTTCACGTATTGATTTCCATTCTCTCTTATACGTCGAGCGTCCCGACGCCCAGTTCGCCAGACTTGCACCTTATCTTCGATCGAGATGCGATCTTCGTTCGTCGAAGACTCCGTCGCGTTAATCTTCTCTGCGTTCCGAAAGACACCCAGCCCTTACACAGGAGTTGAAACAACGCCCGTAAAAATTTTATAAATACAGCATCCATCTACGCGGTCCATCGTACAGACGATTCTTAGCATTGAATCCTATTACAAGATAAAGACTGACTAACCGCTGTAAGAAATCTCTCGAGAGGGTTTAGATATACGTCGTGTTCTTAAAGGCAGGATGCTTGAAAATCCGCGAGTTATCTGACCGAGTGCAGCTCAGTGGGGTGTGTAGCGTTAAGTTAGCGTTAGCTCATTGAATCGCCTCAATGGTGACACACTGGCCGAGAGTCGTTTGATCGATCAGACGGATAAATTGCGTTTCCAATGTTTTCTCTGCCATTTCGCTGCTTGTCACTTGAGTTGCACACTTGGCCTTTTACAAGTAGCGTTATATACCGGGTAGCCGTGTAGTGCGGAATCAGGGTTTTCTATGAAAATGATATATGCATGGTGTTTGGATAATTTTATAGCGCGTTATTATTTTTAAAATCGATCAATTTGATCGAGTGATCCTGGATCAATTTACTGGCCGTATCCTCGGGATCTTCTCGTTTCATTTTTCCAGCTGGTAATGCCACCCATTGCCCAGGCACATTCCAGCTGTCCACGCGTCCATATGCAACCGGTTGCATCGATGCATTGCGAACCGGCTCTCTGGTCCATCGGTACCTTATTCCGGAGTCTGTGCTTATAGTGACAAACCGCAGGCAGTGTCGCCTTTTATCACGTCATCTCCTTTCATCTCGTGACTATTCAGCCGTCCTAGTACTCCGTAGTTTATTATGGGTTTACGATTATCGGTACTTTGCATCGGTATGTCTTTGCCTTGTTTTATCTGTGCTTTATGACTGCGATGACGCCCGAACGAATAAGTCCTACGACGTTGCACGTCAGTCAGAGATGCAACAGTCGGGTACAGTTTCTACTGATAACCTCACTGATCGCTGATAACGGGTGACGAATTAAAAATTCATACTCTCAACACACATTATTTTAATTCTATCATTCAGCCTCCCATTCTTTTTCTCTTGATATTCCGACTTGGGTAAATCGTGCAACCTCAGCAGTGACGTCAGCTGTCAGCAGTGTTTCTAGACGTAGAAGAGCCCTGGGGTTCTCGCTGATGTTACAGGGGGGGATTGGGATGCTGGAGTAAAAAGTTTTAGGGGCTACGAGGGGGAGGAGAGATAGAAGATGTAGCTGGTATGTCATATGGGGGGAGAGGTGAGGGGGTCGGAACGAAATAAGAATAAGAAAAGATGGATCCTCCCCCCTAGACCCCACCTCTATGTCAGAGCTTTCCAAGATGGAAAGGTGAGACTGGTGCGCGTTAGTAGAAGAAGAGGAAGTAGAAGAAACGAAAATAAGAAGAAAAGTCGCAGGAAACGTAGATAGAGGCGATGGGGTTGGGAGGGGGATGAAAATAAAAAAGAATAAAAATAAAGAATGCAGAGAAAGCGAGTAAGGTACGAGGAGGAGCCAGGAGGAGGAAGAAAACGGTAAAAGAGGGACCTCCTCGGCTGAGGGAAACAGGGGCTTCCCCTAGCATTGATCGTTTCTGAATTCCGAGTGGATGGCAACCCCAAGCATTTCATCCCAGTCCTACCCGGTCCAGGATATACCTAACGTACAAGGGAGGAGAGACGAACGGGCAAGAAGACGCGCCTCGAGGAAACACTCTTTAAAAGCCCAGGCTCTCGCAAAACAGGCGACTCTTCTTTTGATCTGTGTCTGCCTTCGTGAACTAACCACCCCCTTCCCCTCCCAACCCCCCGCGTCGCCTTCTTTTTTTTCTTCTTCGCCTGTCATCCCTTCTGGATAGATCCCAACCACCCCTAGTCCTACCCGGTACCACCGCAGTACCAGGCTCTACCCGTCGTAGAAGCTCAAATTCAAGGATGACGAGCCGACGGGCACGGGATATGACTTTTGTTCAATTAATTCGTGACTAGGAAGAAAAAAAATTCACCCCTACGCGGTTAACCACCAACCCTTTTCATGGTGAGCGGAGAACCCGTGTTCGCCTCAGAAAATACGACTTCAGAGCTATCAGGCTCTGGGACGATGAAGAGGGGCTGAATTCTTCAGAGTGCCGAACCTCGTGAGACTTCAGATTGGTTCTGTTGAGTTTCGTTTTCTTTTTGGGATTATTATTTATTGATTTTTCTAATTTACGAGAAATTGACGTTTTATCGAATTTTAATTGGACCTGATAGTGTGATTTTTTTTACAATCCAAATCATTGACGGTGAGGGTAGATTTTTTTATAGTCAGGATGAATATAATAAGGGCGTGGAGTAACGTTTAGTCCTTTTGGCCACGGGTGAAATGGACAGGGTATAGGGTACTGTACGTCTTGCATCAAGTGTATTCGACTGTAAAATTTCCTCTTCAAACAGAGACGGGTGGCTGGCTGGGTGACTGGCTGGGGGTTAAAAACGTTTTGGTACACGGGGATAAGAATTGAGCAGGACCCTTACATAGGCGAAAGCGTATTACCTATGAGAGTACAGAGGATGGAGAGAAAGAGACCAGGGTGTATCTTATATGTATGACGTACACGTATGTACCACTGGGTACTGTGTACGGATAGGTGTTAAAGTTTGTGGTGGTATTACTTTCTTTTTACTTTCTTTATCCGCTTCCTTCTTTCTTTTCTTCAACTGTAACGTATATATGTGTATATTACGCGCCGGCACAAGATGCGTCCGACATATCCAGCTGCCATATCGAGGAAAAGAAGTGGAATTTATGTGAAAGAAGGTGGAGGATCAACGGAAATACAACGTCAGAGATTTTTCTATGTTCCTTTTGCGTGTGCGGTAGCTGCGAATTGGAAAATTGAAAAATATGACAATTTACGGGTATCTCGAGCGATCTTGTATTACGTTTCGGTGAGATTGAATGGGAATTTAAAAAAGTAAAAAAAAGTTTAAAGTTTATTTTATGTTTTTATATATATTGTAACGTGTTTTCTTAACTCGACGACGATAAGGAAATTCGAGAGTTAAGTCATCTTCGGCTGTTGACTCTTTGGTCCATGCATCCAAATGCCGGGCGGACACTGGCCAATTTTTTTCATTGGGAACTAACGAGTCAGTATGATCTGGGAGTTGAGGTGGGACTGGCCCAACTCCGTAAAAACGAGAGCTCTGGCGGAACCTGTCAGAAGAGACTGTAGCTTAACGGGTCTTGTCAATTTTTGGGGACGCGTGCAATCAGCAAATGAGACTGGATGAACGCACGTGAGCGAACGGTCACGGAAATGCACGGCCGCTCAGGCTGCTAGGTTGAGGTAGGAAGCGTCAGGTAAATAGCGCAGAAAATAGAGATCGATCGATCTAGAGCGTAGCAGACCCGAACCGGAGGTATAAAATCGAAATTCCTCCACCAATTAATAAATTGGGAGTTCTCACCGGAGCTGATTCGGCTGATCCGCGAAGGCCGAGAACTGCATCCAGGGGACACGTGGGCACTGCACTTTAGCACAACACTGCACTTCCGAAAGACACGGAGAAAATCTATAGGATTTTCTGGATATTGCGAGAGCAACGCGGGAATTTCACAAGCGAGGACTTCCTATACCGTATAGGAAACACGACTAGAAAAACTATCAACAGACTATGTCTAGTCGAGACTGTCTCTCCACGTCAGATTTGAGCATGTCGACCTTAACTTAAAAATAACAAATCTTTGCGGGAGCCTAACTGTACGAATCAACCCGAGAGCGCTTCCGATCGACTCGAAGGGAACCAAAAAGCGATAACGTTATCCGTGATATCAATAACGACTGATACCATCATTTTTATCATATGCATGGGTACGTTGAAAAATCATAAATGGTAGGGATTGAATTTTTAAGGGTACAGAGTTAGTCGTAAAAATCTATCTTGATTTTTTTTTCTTTTTTTCCTATTATTTTACTACCCTTACTGGACGCCAGTTGAAGGGTTGCTTTTTCCACGGAGATATTACTCGTGCGAGCTCATGACGTCTCGACCTCCGTCAAAGCAAATTGGAAGAGCGAGAGACGCCTGCCGCCGGGACGCCGGCTCGTAAGGAAATTGGCGTAAACCGCGTTGGCAGAGACGTCGCTCGCCCTTTCGGTGGCAACACTCCAGCCGGTGCGATATTCCCATGGGAGTGCCAGGAGAAGAGCAACTGGGGGAAAGGATGGAGAACGAAAGGGGAAAAAAGAGAAGAAAAAAAAATTACACGTCAAGAGAAAAGAAAATGGCAGTCGTAGAATTTATATTTCTAAGGGATGTCGCTAAACAGTCATTTTCTTTGACACGTGAAAAAACCGTTGTGCCGCCATTTTTTTTTATGGAAATACGATTAAAGACAAATTTTTGGATATTCCATATTTTTTTAACCCTAACGTGGATATGTTAAAGACAGTTTTTTAACGATCAAAAAATTTTAAGAGGTTATACATAGTTTTGGATTTTTTTCTAATCAATTTCTTATGACGAACTCATTTATTGTGCAACAGCTTGTAATCCTGTTCTGCAGTTGTCTGGTGCTTATCTATGTACATAAGTCTGGCGAGGGGGTCGAGCTTAGGGGGTAGGAGAACAAGATGTGAAAGTAAAAAAAGAAAAATACTGTCATCAGGGCTAAACAAATATTTTGACAAATCGTGGGGTCGTTGGGCCTGTGGATAGAGCAGCAACTGTTGGCCTAATTTCCCCTAAACGTTTCCGGAGATTACATCGGATCTTATTGTAGGACTATGAATAGGGCCCAGAATCCTGTGGGGGCCAGTACAGATATTATACGTGTACGCAGCCACCATTTTGTAATGGAGTGTCTACTCGTATCGATCTATAAGAATACATATACAGGTATATACATGAAGATCGTTATTTCAAAAATAACTAACCACTTTTGTATCTTGATTTTTTAAACATTTTCCAAATTTTCAAAAAAAAAAAACCATTATTTTCATACATTATTTTCATTGCTCCATATTTCACACCGATTACAGTGCTTATATTCAGTGATTGATTCAGTAACCCAAATTTATAAAATATTTAATATTAATATTTATTTTTAAAATATCGTTTCATTCGCGTTATCTAGACTTTCGAAATTACATTTTTTTCATCATTTCAAAATACCTGCAAACAATCTTTTTCACACGCGTTATCTTCTCCCGTTTACTTAATTTTTTTCTCCTGCTCTCTCGGACGTATCCTTAGACACAGAAGCGCCGCCGCCGTCGTCGTCGACAACGTCGAGCCTCGACGAGGTCTTTTCAAAAGGACTCTCGAGTGGTCCTCGAGCTCCAGGACCTTCCTGGCACAATAATAACGATTCCACCCGCACACCTGCCATTGGGCCTGAACAAGGGCTGACCCATATTCTCATTTTCATAACAAGGCCCAACGAGCTGTGACACCTCTCACAGGATTAGCCCAAGTTCATTTCGGAATACAAGACACCCTCGTGAGGATCCATTGGGATGCCTATAGTGCCCCATGGACACCATAGAATAGAGTTGCGGTCAAATCCACTTTGACGGTATTCTAAGGGTTGTAATAGAAATATCCAAATGCCCATAAAGGAAAGTGCATTGAGTTAATTACCTCAAAATTATAATTTCAGGGATTTTTAGGTTCAAAATTAATTTCACTTTTTTCTATGGTGTTTACCATGGTTCATAACAAAGTCTGTGGTCCTACTAAGAAATTTTATACCGATCCGCACGTATATATACGTATATACATATAGCATATATGGGAAACTATTCCCACAGGCTGATCATTCCGATACCAACTCTAATTATGTCAAAACCCCATGCGTCCTCCCATGGGAACCGCTTTACCATAGACCACAATAGCGACGTCGATGTCATTGTGCGAACGTTGATCGCGCGCGATTGTACCCCTATTAAGAACCCCCTCCCCCCATTGGTAAATTCTGACAACGTCGTGCCACGTCTCTTCTTAACCTACCCTAACAAGAGTCGACAGGGTGGTTTACGGAATCCGAATTTTTCCGGAAAAATTCACCCCAGATCTCCCCCATGAACACAGCTGATTACCAGGGCCAACGGACGGGATTACGTTCGCTAATACAAGGCCCAACATATGTCCCAAGTATTATGCCGAACGTCACTCCGACTCTCCATCACCCATAAGAGACTTATATTTTTTCTTTCCCATAAAAATTATCTAAAAAAAGTTTCCAATGGAACAGAATGGTGAAAATAAATTTTTGGATATTTAAAAAAATAAGGACCATAAAATATACAGCGGTATCGGGATCAAAATTATATCTTGTTACTTCCCCCTCCCATTTTTTCCTGGTCCAGAAAAATTTGACGTGAAAGATAACTCGGAGATAAAATCCTGGTCCATGATGGTTCAAACCGACCTGGAGTCTGACGTCCATGTGGATGCGGTCGGTATGGGCCTTTTCCATGTGGTGCGCGCAGAGAAGCGGCTCTGACAGATCCGTTGGCGTGGAATAACGCGTTTACGAGCTCTTTGTCCGCGTTCCGCTTTGGACTCCCTGCCGACGCCGCCACCGCCACCGACGCCCGACGTCGTGCCTCGTGCTGCCAGCTTACGTATCCATGAGTTACCGGTTGGGTTGGTTGTACCTTCTAGGCTACCTCATAGGTTAGGTTAACCCCTCGGGCCCCCTTTGGGTAATTGGATAATTTGACCCTGGAAGAGGTATGGTTTGTCAGCGGGGTCCTTCAATGAACTTTGACCGTAGCTCCTTTACCGGGACTACTGTTCATCCGATTTCGCCAAGGATTATGTACGGTGTGTTTACAAATATTCAAAATTGTAGAGTGCATTTTATATAAAAATAAAAAATTTATCTACAGTCCGGTGCGTATGGGTATTTATCTCTGTGCGATTTCTAGAAATTGAAAAGTGACACGAGACGGCCATTAATAATGCTAATAATAATTTTGGGACTCTCGGACCCAAAATGCCATTCGAATCGGTGAGAAATGCTTGAAAACGTAAAGGGTCCTCAAAAAGGGACTCACACGAGCGGCAGATTGGCTACAAACAGCAACAAATACTCGAGCTCTTTGTCCCTGTGTATTTGGGGTGTTTCTATACGGGGTGGAGATCGGGAGGAGGAAGAGCGAGATGGAGAATTTACAAAACATGTCCGCAACAATGAACGTTATTATTCATTTCTATTTCTTTATCTTTTTTTTTTTCTCTTGCCGTTATTATTGTTATTATTGGACCCCTTAGCACAGGAGTTTCTCTCATACTTGCTTCTCCTACGTTTCTCTTATTCGGAGCTTACCTGACGGTCAGTTGTGCAGGACTGGACCCTCGTCATGTCATCCTCGGCATCTCAATACACTTCACGAATTCTGTGAGCGAGAGAGAGATGGCGATAGAGAGAGGGAGGCTGGAACGAGAAGGAGAGAGTGGAAAATCGTGTATATCTTTAGAAGAGTAGGAGACCCTTTGCACCGTACATTTTTTTTTTCCTCGACAAAATAGCTACCCTGTCATCCTATACATACCATAAAGGTGTACCTACATGAAGCTACAAGAAACTACCCTCGGTCGTGACTGCATCTGGGCAATCTCATAAATTAACTCCCCGCTCGTATATACGACCCTTGGTAAAAATGTCGAGAACCGAAAGCTGAATTATCGTTGTCGAAGCCCGAAGTTAATCGAACCGTAAGGGATTGGAACGTATCGTATAAAAATCCCTAGATTTCGTTCCTGGCGTTCGATAAAGATTTCCCTGGTTATTTTTTTATTTCCCTACCTTGACCTCCTTTCATTCCCTCCGCCAATATTTTCGCCATCTCGTTAAGCTCTTCCAGAAGGTATCGGCCGGGGGGTTGTTTTTATCGATGCTAAATCGACGAGTGAAGTTTTCCTTTTTTTCTAGGGATTTTTTTTTTCTTTCCTTTTCTTTTCTCTGACCACCGAGCCCCGTTTATCGCTACTGGTTGGTGTTGGTGAGGTTGGTACTCGAGGCAAAGTGGGCATCTGAATTGGCTGCCGGCTCCCTTCAGGCTTCTCACAGAGCCAATGGCTCCCGGGGTCTCATTCATGCACCGGAAGCACTTCTGAAGGGATGATTGAGACGCCAACTCACCAGAATAGACAAGGTGAACTCCCAATGGCGGTAACTGTTTGTTGCACTTGGAAACTCGGCAGGTAACTTCTTCCCCCTTTTTCATTATGCTGTACAGTCACTCTACGTACATTTTACGAGGACAATGCTTGTCTCTTGGGGGCATTTGTCGTGCTCTTCCTTCATCCTGCTTCTGGTGCCTCTCCTAGTCATTTTGATTCTCGAGTGCGGCACGAATTTCCGGTCCACTCGTACGTACGCGATTATTTTGGGCAAGTCTGCTTTGGCGTTTCACCGTCTTAATTCCCTAGACTCGCGAAGCACCCCCGCGTTATCGTTCGAGTCCTAGTGACTTTTTTTCGCCTAAATTTTTTTTCGACCACCTTTCACCCGGGTAAGGGATGAGGGGGCGAAACCATTCTCTGTTTACACCCCTTGGAGTATAAAATGTGACCGAAGGATCCATGCCGATCGATTATCACGTGGGCCTGACGGGAAAACTACCCCTGTGACCAAGGAGAGTCAGAGCGACGAGAAAAAGGGGGATGATGAATGTACCGTCTCAGTTCCCGCGTCAGCAAGGCTCTGTCGCTCATTTGTAAACGAGCCTGAAAACGCTCTCTACCTTTTTCCTTCCTCTCTCTCTCTCTCTCCTTCTTACGCCTTCATTTGGTCGTACTTCATTTTTCTCTCATTCTTCGTATTTTTCTTTTTCTCCACTCAAGTCGCTGTTAACATTAAGAGTTGTCGGCTTTGCTCTACCGTGACGTTTCCATCGGGCGACGCGTGACGTTCGAGAAACAGGGAATGGTACCGGACAGAGGAAAAAGACTAAAAAAGTAAGATCAAATAAAAATGACGTCTGACGTTCTAAAACAATTTTCAAAAATTCTAACAAATAAATTAATAAATCTGAGTATCGATTTGTTGTACCTTTTTTAAAACCAATATACAATTTTTTTACTATTATCAACAATGTCTTTCTAAATAAGACTAAAAGCCAAATCGCATGTAACGACGCGAACACGTGCTAAAGTCGCGATCACCTCCACTTTCACTCCTTACCAAATTAATACCCGACCCCCCAATCCTAAATATTAATCGCACACATCGACATTCAAAATCACGATCCTTAAGCCCGTTTTCAATTTCCCAAGCGACATTTTGATCTCCCTATTCGCCATTACACAAGTTTGCCAATCGGATGCGAAATTTATTTCCTCGCTCAGCCTACACACCACCCACCTCTTTTCTCTTGGTTGGTTCAAGCCTTACTCTCAATAACGCGACGAAAATTTTCCTACCCTTATCCGATATACATATTTCGTCTCTTTACCGTTTCCTATATATATCGTATACCTATATACACTCTCATCTAATATCCAAAACCTCCCCTATCTCCAACCCTTACGGTCCAAGATAATAAGTATTTCAACTGGGACTAACGAAGTCATAATAAAGATCAGTACACACGTAAGTCCCGCCTTTAATAACACACCCTTATATTTAACACAAGCGCTACGTTATCGAGACGCTATAGTTAGTGTATAATGCCCACTTGAAAACACCCCTTGCCATAACGCAAAGCGTCGCTCTGGACTAGCAGCCAGTCAGTCAGTTAGTGTATCTGTATATATAGTCATATTAGACGCGTTGAAAAACAACCCTCGTGTGTTGCCTCATAGAGAAACTAAGGGAGGGGGTTCACAATGCTCACGTCCTTATACGAAGATATATATACGCACATATATATACGATTGTAGCTACATAACTATGACAAAACCCGAGTGACACGTATATTTGTACAAGTTATTACTTATTACGGCCATTGACGTCGATTTGTCGTATGGCCTTTTAGCTGGCTCGGGCAGCCCTTGAATTTCATCCCCCCAAACTATACGACGCATAGACCGTTCGCACTGCATAGGGAGTCACTATTAACAAATTGGACATCAATTTACGGGATGTTATATGCACAGTATACTTAAGGCCAATTCATGACATACGGTACGCGTATGTGGGGGAGGTATTGCATACAGTGTAATATGCATATGCTAGGTAACCGAAGTCTCGTACGTACGTGACCTTCGACCTTTGTCAATTTATACGTATATATATTATAGGCAGTTCCATAGAAATTTTGTACGAATATTATTTAATCATGCGTAAACACAATTTTTCGAATCAATTTATGACTGATTTATTGTATATGACGGATTGCCGTAAGGGTGGGGAGGCGATAGGGGTGGGTAGGGTAAACGTGGGCGTTCGAAGGTTAAGGGTGAAAGTGGAAATGAGAAAATTCGCGTAAACGAGAAAAGGTCCAAGAATTTACATACGAACAGAGAAGTGGTGGGGGGTGGGTGTGGGGAGGGGGTTTTCCCACGTCGTCCGTTGGGCGCGCTTCTTTACGTTCTTACGCAATCCTCCAAAGCACTGCGCCAGAAGGAGCTACTGAAGGACTTTGAAAGGACCCGCCGGCAATTTCGCCAGTTCATTCAAAAGCTGAGAAAGCATTCTTAAAAGGTCTGAGCTCTGATTTACCTTCTCGTTCTCAAGCTGGTAGTCACTCGTCATCTCCCCCTCTCTCTGTCTCTGTCGCACTCGCGCTAAGAGTTTGTTTGAGAAATCGCTTTTTGAATGAGACAATTTTGCCACTTATATCCTCCCCAAGGTATTTTCAGTCACGTTATACGTGTATATACCTTTATATACATAGCCGAGCTAAGGGTAGCCAGTCCTTCTGCACCCTTCAGACCGAGGTGAGGTCCTATACCTCGTAACCAAGAGCGAACTCCACCCCGTGAAAAACGGCGTATCGGTGGGCGTGGCAGACCTTCGAGAACATTCGGATGCCGAAAATTATTCTGGACGTGGGGAATAAAAGGGGCCTTAAAAATAAGGACACTATTCCGGGTCCGAAGGTCCTGGTCGTTGCGACACCTTGTCAGCCGCACAATAAGCCAGAGTTATCTACGAGGATTCGCGCTACCTATTACGAGAATGGAAAGACGGGGAAGGGGTAGATCAGGGGAAGGGGTGTGAAGGGTGGGGTGGGAATACGTCGCGGATGGCTCGGGAAGAGGGGCGGGGGGTGAGGTGGGGTAGGGGGGGTGTCGAGGGATTGGTTTCTGAGAAGAATGAAACCACCCCACACCCCTTGGACTCGAGAAGAATCCCCTGAAAAATCCTGATCTACGAGCTTCGATCGAGCCATTGTTCCCAACCCTTAAAGTTAGGGGTTGGTGGTATAAAAAAAGAGGAAAGAAAAAAAAATAAGAAAATTCGCCATTGCCGATATCGTGCGAAAAAAAAAATCAACGATCGTACTTTGTCGTTTAATCTTGGTCGTCCGATAACGCGATAATCTCTTAACTCCTCTGTCTTTCAGGTCACAGCGGGGTCAATCAGCTGGGTGGCGTCTTCGTCGGCGGTCGGCCGCTTCCTGACTCGACGAGACAGAAGATCGTCGAACTGGCCCATTCGGGGGCCCGGCCCTGCGACATCTCGAGGATCCTTCAGGTCAGCAACGGCTGCGTCTCCAAGATTCTGGGCAGGTTGGTTGAAATACTGGATCCTTCGGTTTGCATGTATATTTTTTTTCAAAATTCAAAATAACCCTGCTTATCGATCGAACCCGAAAAAACACCTTGTCGCGTGCATTTAAAAAGTTCGCAACGGTGGCGCTGCGGTCGCGTACCAAATACGACTGACTCGCGTTTCTCGTAATAGAAAGACGAATTTTCTACGAGGTGTGAAAGATAGGCAGGGTGTGGGTGGGGCAAAGTGGGAAGAAGAAATGAAGAAAGTCTAAAGGACCAGAATCTGCGACAGGGGATGAAGAAGGGACACGCCGCAAGAATGCGAAACATGTAGTCACCTCCCCTTCTCCTATAATGTCTGTCCCTTGGGCCGTAGAAGCCCTTCCGCACGCATTCCTCAACGCACGTACGTAATAACGCACTTAATCTCTTCGCATTAAGCAGATTGCCAAGTCTGCGTTACATCCTCGTATGTATATCTATACGTATGTGAATACTGTATGCGTTTACATACATACAAATGTATAATTACGCAATTCGCCCAGGAGCGAAAAACCGTCTCCGCATCATCATCTGCTAAATTGTACCGCAAAATTATTATTGTTGCAGGTACTACGAGACGGGGTCGATAAGACCCAGGGCCATTGGCGGTAGCAAACCAAGGGTTGCTACTGCTGAGGTCGTCAGTAAGATATCCCTGTACAAGAGCGAGTGCCCTTCGATATTCGCGTGGGAGATAAGGGATCGTTTGCTCCAGGAAGGAGTCTGTACGAATGACAACATACCGAGTGTGAGTAATTAAAAAAGAAAAATTAATTAATTTTTACATAAGGGTTGTATACCAGGTCGACCAGTTGAGCGGGACTTAATATCGCTTGAGTAGTGTATGAGGGGGTGGGTGTAATCGAGGAGATGTTATGGACTACCCCTATCTCCCTCCACCCCCTTGTCCCTGTACCTACATAATAATATAAAGTACGCCGCAAAACACGCGTAATGGACCCCTGGTTGGTAAGGGTGGCGCGCAGGCGTATTGTCACCCCCCCCTGGACCCTTTTGTCTACTCACACAAAACAGCCCTGGCATTTACATAGATAGCCAAGTCAGAGGACTGGAGGGATGAAAATGACTTTTGGGGATGGCGGGATAGTGGAGTCGAGGGCCGATGATGGAGTCACGGATTACGACTAAACTCCGCCTCGAAGGCACACCTCACTCGTGTAGGGGGTCGATAACGCGGAGGGTGGCGGGGGGGGGGTGGTTATCATTTTTTTATTTACGTAGGGAAACGTTGAAAAATGAATTTTCCAAAAGATTTTCAGGTACTGAGAATGGGGAATTTGGATTTTATTGAATTTTTCAAAAACTACCCTTAGACGGTTCTGAAGTCTTGTGTCTCAAAATGACGCAAGGGATGGGAACGTAAGGTAAAGAAAAAAGAGAGAAAATATCGACAAGAGGAAAGCAGTGCGAAGGGTTGGTCGATGGTGGTATGGGGGTTGAAGAGAGTGAAAGGGGGTGGTCCGGGCCGCGGACCGTTGCCATGGATATTTGCATGCGTCCAATAAACGGTGGCTAAGGGGCTCTCGACTTGCTTAGGGTAAAAAGTGAAAGAGGATCGCTAAACTCCCTTGCACCCTCCTCGCGCCACCCTAATGGCTCCGAGGTGTACCTACGCGCCAACCCCTCTGGGTTCCTCCGAAGACTTAAAGAACGTAAAACGAGGGTCGCTCCTCGTCTTCTCTTTTCTTTCCTCTCCTTCATCCCTTATTCCCGCGACCTTTCCTCCCTTGGCAGACCTACGCCACCCCCGTAAGAAATTCACCTTCTTACGTACCGTCTCGCACCCCTATTTCAGCAGGGCGAAATAAAACGCCAGGGACTCTGGGGGGGTCGACAGGTAGTACCTGACTTTTGATGCCGCACAATGATTTCCTTATCATCATCCCTTAGATCGTTACCTCACCTACCCTTAACGTTAAAACTTTTTTTTTTTACTACCCCCACGACATCGTAAGCCTAAGTGACAAATCACACAGGTTACCGCTCCGATCGCAATCAGATCAATCGAGCGATACGAGTGTTTAATGCTAAGAGGGATGTTACCACGAGCAAGAGGGTGGCGGGTTAGGGGTGAAAGAGAAATAAATGAGGGAGAGTAAGGGTAACCGGAATTCTAGAGAGAGATTCAGAAATGGAGAGAAGAATGGAGAATTTCACGTTTTAACAAATTACACGAAGCCTGGTCGGCTGGTTGGCTGGCTGGCTGGGTGGCTGGCTGGCTGGTTGGATGACTGGCTGCCTCCGGGCCAGCGAAGAGGATCAAAGCACTGAGTATAATCCGACTACGTTTGAGCATCCCGCTTTACCAGAGCTTCTGAACTTGTTGTGGGCAAGATTAACGTTTCTTTAATGGCGCGTGTAATATTCCATTACGTACAGTTCGCTCGAGAATTATTCGACGACGCCGTAGCGCCGCGACGCTCGCCGATCGAGCCTCGGCGAAAGTGCCCGTAATAACGGGATTTAACGCCTTGATAAGTTCAACGAGTCATGCGAGTCTTCCTTGCAAATTTCATACGACTACTGACTTTCCTGACTCCGTTTAGATTCTTCAAACTGCCATCGCAAAGTTTGCTCGTATATTTTATCCAAAAAAAAAATACTAAAAAATTTATATCCTAGAAATAAAGTCACCAGATATTCTCCCTATTGCCGCTCCTTATTCTCTCTTACTGTTTCTCCGCTTCATCCGTCTCCGCTCGAATCTTTCTCCATTTCCTTTATCTCCTTTTATCACTCTCGAACACATTTTTCTAAGAATTCCCCCGTTTTCCATACAGCCTAGAAATATACCCTACGCCATACCGTATCTCCCACTCAAAAGGTCTACCAACCGTCTGCTACAAGAATATAATGTTCGATGACGCGTACAGGCTAGGAATACTCTGAGAAAGTACGACTAGCTTTACAGGTGGGGAAGACGTATCCCGGAGGACGGTAATAATAAAAGAAGAAAAAAAAAGAGCCAGGTTGAATATGATAGAACGTTAGGAGAGAATAATAAAAAGAAAAAGAGAGGTCAAACCAAGAGAAGAAACGTATTCCAGCCGAGTCTCGGTGATTGGGGAAAATTTCATTATTCTCAGACATTACCCACGTTATTGTAATGCCATCAAATTGGATACGCTTCGTACCCCTCAGCTACTTCGGATCAACCCCTAGACCCCCCCCACCCCCCCCCATTTCCCAACTCTTCCTCAATATCTTCATTTTATCCATATTCCTCAACATCGCTCTTTCAACTTGTTCCTCCTACCCTCGATTTCCCAATACGCATAGGGATGTTTTCCCGAGAGGAAAAAAAAAATCAAAACTACCCTCATACGAACTGTCGAAAGAAAACCGTATCGCGTTAAGGATACACGAGATCAAGAAAATCAACGTCGTCTAACCACCTTCGTACCAACGTGACAACCTATATCCCGCGCCGTACCTAATGGCGTGTCAAACCTGAAAGCCGCGTGGATGTAGATAGATTCGAAATGTCCGGGGGTAGTTCGTCCTCCGTCGCCACGTTTCGCCACCCCGTCCGGATTTGAATCTGGCACCCGGCGTGGCCGACGCGTTATTGGTTTACTCGCACCACTGGCTCCTGGCATACTGCCAGTGGTTCTCCATAGGTGAACTTCGGCTGTTTCAGGACCATCCCTTCTTTAACCAACCCCATAAACGAATTACGTAATAAATGCCGTCCCCGGGGGTGGTTTACGATATAGAGCGAAGTTAGCGCTTCCTGGTAATAGAAACCCAAGTCCCATGTCATTTACAAATGGAATCCCGTAGACCTGGCGACCTTTACTGTTTGCACTTTGACCCTCTGTACCAGGGGTAGTGACGAACGCAAGGGTTGAAGAGGAGCGCCACTGGCACGCGAGATTACATTTGTCGCGTTGGCCAGCCTGAACTGACTAGGGATCGGGAATGGTATGGAGTTTGATGTCAATAGTATATAGGAGAGTTGCCGGTGGTGTGAGATGTCCAACCCCTGACGCTCTAGGGGTTGTTTCCAGGGGGTTGGGATACGGCCGTCGGGTTGGCTGGGTTCCCGTAACGTTGGACTCTACGGTAATTAATAGTCTCCGGAACGGACGTACAAACGCACAAACGCTTCAGCCTACTTCTCTTGGCACGAAGGGAGGGGGTGGGTGCCAGTCGCTGGAGGGTAGTCGAGGGTTCCGAACCACCACCGTAACCGATTGTTTAAACGAGTCAGTAGCTACGCCCTCTACAACCCCTAACACACCCTCTAAACACGTTTTACACTGACGATCCCTCGTAACTGACCGTTTCGCAACCCTTTACCCGATTTCCACTCGCCGTTCGATGCACCTCGAAAGTCACCCTTGTGAAATTATCTATGCGTAGACCTACCCTTATCGCGAACAAGTACTTTCGATAGGAGTCATCTATTGGTGGCTGATACACGTTGAGCCGCTTTTTTGGTGATTTTGACTTTTCTTTCTGGAAGGGGTGGAATTCGATGGATTTTATTAAGGGTGGAAAAATGGTGTACGTTACAAATCCTCGGAATTCGATAGACACGTAAGTAACCGCAACAATGCCGAGCTGATAACGGATGGCCTCGGGAACCCGAGTGGAGTGAATTGTTGGCCCCACGTTCTCCAGGGTGGTACAGGGTGATAGAGAAAGAGAGAGAGAGAGAGAGAGAGAAGGAGAATTCTGCTCATATATATATATATCTGCATGAGCCAAGAAGGAACGAAGAGAACGAGAGACATCCTTGCTTCGTCCTGGTCGCGTAAATCAATGCGACCCCCACGTCCTTGCAACCCCTTGGCTGCCACTAGGAACTCCTCCTCGCGATCCCGACTCCAGAAGCCCCTGACTTGCTGCGGCTCCGGCTGAGTTAGGGGGTGTCGGAGACGTCCGGCTGCTGCATTATGTATTTCTCACCCAACCTACTGCCAACCACCCTCCGTCTCTAGCCTACCTTATAGCACGGCATAGAATTCAACCCCCGTCCAATACCAACCCCTAGTTGCTATACCCACTTTAGGACCTCTTGGACTCTTTTCCTTCCACTTCTTCCTTCCTGCTACACTTCTATCTGTTTTTCACCACCGTCTCTCTTCAACTTCAACCCCCCCTAGAGAATTCCGTACGATCCACCCTTCGTTCGTTCCTCCCCCCCCCGTTCCTACCCGCTTCACCAAAGCGACAGTCTTTTTCTCTATCCAAGTGTCGTCCCTCTTAATCACTATTCACTAGCGATGCCATTGCCGGCAAATAAATCCCTAGGCTAGGGAATAATTCAAGGAAATGAATTCTACGCTGTTTATATATGTTACCAGACACTCCACCAAAACACTTTCCGTCCGACAAAGGTATTACCAACTTACGAAAGAAATAATTTAAGAAAAACAAAAATGGCGTGTATACCTGAAACCACTAGTATACGTATTTAAAAAGCACTCGGTGCATAACGTATCGCGCGGATGATTATTTCAATCTGAAAAATCCGACACGGCCGATCGATCTCGATCCCGATCGTAAACCTTGATAAACGAACCGACGTTAGATATTATTTACGCAATATGGCAGCTCTGCCAAGGAGATACCTACCTGGTCAGGGTATACTTCTGTCCAAGTTGGTAACGTCATTTAACCACTGACTGGCTGCAACCCTACACCAGCCGAAGGCTACAACCAAGTTCAACCACCGTATCGGCTGTCCTGTCCAATAAAGACAACGTCCAGTTGCCGATGGCTCCTCGTATAAGATGTCGGAGGTGGAACCCAGTCCAGGACACGAAGGATTGGTCCACGAAGTTGATTCTGGTATGAAGGTGGAGACACGGCATCGCGCACCGGGCACCAGAAGGATATCATCTTACGACGGCATTGTCTCTTGGAGTAGAGAAATATTTTTTCCGATCCGTTATATCTCGTCGATCTTGGGATATTTTATTTTTTATTTTTCTTTGCGTCCTTTTCTTTTCTTTTTCTTTTACCCGTAGCCTTTGAACAGGACCGGTTCATCGGAACGTGCGTTACACAGGCGCACGCCTACTGCTGAGCTGGTACCAATTGGAGATTGGTCTCTTTTAAATTCTAAAGTCACTTCCAACTGGATGCTTGCAAGAGGGTGATCAGATATTGTTTGGGAGATTGAAATATTTTTGGAATTCTTTAAGAATGAAGAGAAGGGAGGGGGTTGAAATATTTCTAATTTTGTTACTTTTCTCGATTAACAAAATATTTTTCATTCCTTAATTTATTCTTTACTGAAAAACCGGGTGGCTGAATATTATCAGTTACCGGCCGTTATCAGCGTGTCCTAAATGATTTTCGTGAACTAAGGGATGATCTACCGTTTCACTACGGACTTGGCGTAAGAGGCAATAAATGGATGACGCGTGGCAACCAACCCCCTACGACGGGTAGAAAGGTCCTCGGCAACCCCTTAGCGCCCCACAGCACCCTCAACTACGACGCCTTCCGTCGAATTTTCGAGGGCGCCCCCCGTCGCGATGCTAAATACCGCGTATCTCCCCTACTCCTCTCTCGCGATTTCACGAGGGTTCTCTATCTGTTCCCAATTCCTTTTTCTAGCGACCCTGTTCTCTTTTCAACCCACGTAAAAACTACCCCCTGGACCCCATGGCTTATAGACCACCGCCGAGGCACCAGATTAAAAGCTGTGATTATACACGTCCTGCATCCCCTTCTGGAGAACCCAGCTACGTGGCTCCTTCCAACTTCCCTCTCTCTCTCTTTCATCCCCATCTCTCTCACTCTCTCCTACACCAAATTCTCCCTTTATACACACTCTCCCTCCCTCTCTCGACCCCCTCTCTCTCTGCTTTCACTCTCTGTTTAAATTGCGAATGCCGCGCGTTCCTCGAGTTCTATTTAAATGTAATTTGTATCTTACCCTCAACCCACCCTGGACCAGGGCTGGACCAGAATGAACTTGCTCCCAGATATCTCACCAGGATTCAAAAGTATCCTCGTGTGCACGTATGCATTTTATTTCTTCGATTTCTAATAACCCTTTTCCCAGCTGTTCCCCGATTCGTATTAACCCCTTTTACCCTTCTTTCCACTTTCACCCCTTCTTTCCAACCCTTATCCCGTTTTCCTTGGTCTCTTCAAACTAGTCACCCGAATCGCCCAGAATTCCCGTAATCCTCCAGGAGGCCAGTTTGTTACGCGGTCGCGCAGCCTTTGTGCCGTTAATTGCCGGATGGAGAGACGGTCGACCGAGTTAATAATTACTTCGCGAATTAAGGGACAGAGTATTGCAAGCTAAATGCACCCCACTGAGTCTACCATTCTCTATTATTACGTTATTCGTGTCTCACGAATTTTCATACTCTCTGTACACTGTATCGTATGTCTCGTAAACCAACACCACGTGGTTACACGTAGGAATTATAGCCATATGATGGACGGGAAAGAAATTTATTTGTATTTTAATTTCACATTAAAGCTTAAAGAGACACATTCTTTTATCTCTCTCATCATTTCGCATCACGTATGTAAACGTGTCACGTAATCATCCCTTAGCTAGGGGCTCGAAAAGCGTGAAGCATTTTATTTGGCTATCAGATCGAAATCAAGGGCTAAGTAGACTGTTAAAATCGCGACTATAATGGAGTCGTCACACATGCGTCCATGCGCGTGCCACGCGTACATTTCTCTTATGGGTGGCTGGCTTTTTTTTTTCCACCTACCCCACGAGAATTTCCCACGGCAGGGGGCGACGGCAATTCTTTATACGCTCTTAGGGTGACTAAGGGATGGTCAGAGTATAAGGGTGGGATTCGTAGCACGCGAATAGTCGCGCCGCGTGCCGCGCTGTTTGCTCACATTAGCTGCGCGCGCTAATCGTTCGCGATTGCCGCGAAATTGGACTTTTTTTTTCGTATTGAATTCGTAAGATCAACCCCTAATAAAAATACTTCGTAACACTTCGTGCATTTTGCAATGATAAATTAAGCCTACCCGTGGCTGCATGTCGATAAAATTATCTGAATCGTACGTTAGACTTAATAAATAGTAATTAACGACAGGGTGCTCTATATATGCAACACATAATTAAGGGCTGTTTATTATGCAACTGTATATACGTATACACACTGCCGAACGATTATTAAGTAATATACCGAAGGAGGGCTGCGGTATTCGGTAACCTGTGATTTGGATGCTCGTACGTCTCTCTTTCTCTCGATATGGCAATAGGGGTGGCTTAATGACAGGTTATGACGTTACGTAGCCGTACACGCAGCAACCCCGGTACCGTACGCGCAACAGCCCCACGTAACACGGCCGGGCTCAAAAATGCGTGTATACCGCTGGGGGTTTGGAAGGAGCACGTGCGCCCTATCATCGCACCCCTAAGAGCTCATTTCGAATGCGACACTGGTACCGTGCGAGCAAACGCCACGTATCTCGAGAGCTTTATAAGCTGCGATTAGAGGGTAGGGGGTTGATTTCGTCACCACCACGAGAATTTCGGTGTATTTTCGCCGAGGGACAGAGAAGAGGGGTTGGTCTGATACAGGGGCGAACGAAGAAATTGCATATTTGATAACGTCCGGTAGAAATATTTTTAAGGGTTGTTCATCCCTTTAACGTTGCAGCATACACAGCCCTCGGACTAGATAATCCTCTCGTATATTATTGCACTCTACTACCCTTAGTGAATATGGCGAGAGGAATCTCTCGGATGTCCAAGGGGTTCCTACCGTATATATATATATCCAACCCCAAGTATGCCGGAAGTGGTCTGAATGGAGAGTTACACCCTATACACACTCCCTTCCGCCCTTGACGACTTATCGCACGGGATTCGCCACCCTCGCGGCATAAGACTCGTGCTATTTTAGCATGGCGTCGTGGGGGAGACAATATTATGACGTCTCTATCCGGTCTGCGAAAATTCTCGCACCCCTAAAACGCTATACGACCCTTTCGACACTTCACGCTTCATGCTAATTTTATCGATCCCCACCGTCGACGGGCGCGCTCTTTTTATCCAGCTATTTCAGACCCTATTCCAGTTTCGGCATAATAAACCGCGAAATTCAAAATTCTTATCCGCACTGTCGTTTCGTCGATATTGAATTAAGAAAACATCCCTTATATATGGTGTTGCGATTTCGCACGGTATTACGACCCGAGGATTTTATTTTATTTTTCGGAAATACTCCGCCGGCTGGTGCTTCGAGTAATTACCAAGTATTTTGGGCCCCCGCTCACAGTTTAGTGCACGCTTATGGAATGCGCTTTGATTCTACACGTAACAACGAAGGAAGCGAATGGCTCTGGAACGCGTGCACGTCAAGCTGGACCAGGACGTGAAGTGTTCAACTGTTTGACCCTGATTGACGTCAACCACAAAATTGTCGTCCTAGGTGCACCGACATGTGTCACGGTGGTTCCTGCCACATTATGGGGCCCTTCTCTATTGACAATGCCGCCAGTCACTCCTGGGCCTACTATATCGCTCGGGCCACTTTGCTTCGGTACTTTTAGTCTCTTTCTCTCTTTCTTTTTTTTCTATTACTCTTTATACTCTCGCTGACTCCACGAGGGACTTTTATTTACATCGGCACGGTTAAAAAGGAAATCTCGAAACATGCATAATAGTGACGTATGGGAGTGGACCAGTTTTCTTTTTTTTTTTTTTTTGGAGGGGGACCTAGCACTTTATAATATATATATATATATATGTGGTCCTTGGTATGTATTATGTTCGTAATACGTTAATGGCAGCATACCACAGACCAAGGATAATTTTGACAAGGGACATACCCAAGATGTCAGGACTGTCGAACTCAACTGGAAATGCCGACAGGCCCCAGTTACCTCATCGCCGTTGGGACGATGAGAACTCCTGGTGTTCTTTGCCAGTTCGAGAATACTCAGTAAAAGGAGTTCGATATATGTCAGACCGTTTCAACGCCAAGAGTCTCCGACGTGTCCAACAGGACCACCCTCAAGCTCGGATATCCCCAGCCAATCCTGGGATATCACATGTATTCGAAGAAAGAGAAAATCCAAGATAGGTTTTATGAAACTGTGCTATACGATTTCTCCACTCTTTTCTCACTTTTCATTCTTGGTCCACCCGAATGCAGAGATAAAAAATCCACACGATACATAAAAACCAGCCTTACAGTCTAAACAAAAAAGAATTGTTATCTCCATTAACATAAATACACGTATAATCCAAATATTTTTAATAAATCCAAAAAATACGTTTCCCAATAGAGTTTTTCGTTATTTTTACCCTAAAAAATTTTAACAGTTACATTTAAACCGTACATGGAGTTCTGGGAAATCGATATTCCTTGTTACCATTATATCATTCGACTGTCTAACTATATACAGATAGGTTCTAACAGTGATATATAGAAACTAACTAACAGAAAATTTTTAATAACAATAGAATAACAATAGAACTTTTCGTAATTTTTACCCTAAAAAATTTTAACAGTTACATATAATCCCTACACGGAGTTCTGGGAAATCGATATTCCTTGTTACCAATATATCATTCGACTGTCTAACTATATACAGATGGGTTCTAACAGTGATATATAGGAACTAACTAACAGAAAATTTTTAATAACAATAGAATAACAATAGAACTTTTCGTAATTTTTACCCTAAAAAATTTTA
>JARQTJ010000672.1:137042-152850 GCA_030142635.1 Trachelus troglodyta | reverse complement strand
ATTGATTAATAATTTAAAAATACGATTTGTATTTCAATTATAAAAATTATTCACTCACAGAAGCCAATCGACGGCAAGAATAAGAGTAACATCTTTGGCAGGCAAACCAACAGTATCTAACACCATTACCATCGTAATAAGACCTGCCTGAGGAATGCCGGCGGCTCCTATACTAGCAGCCGTTGCCGTTATACTGAAAATTATTATAATATTTAAAACGATCATAAATACATCGTATTTTTATTATTTATAATCACAATCCTATGAAACATGTTGGAGTGTCTTATGCAATCGCGTTTGACAAAAGAAAAGTACGTGTGCAATTGCCTTGAAATTTATAGAAAAAAAACAAGTTTTTCATGAGAATTAAAAACACAAATATTTGCGAATAAGCAAAATACGTATTTTCAAATTTTTATGTCCGCGAACCAATTATTTTTGCGATGTTCGGTTACTGCAATTGTGTCTTAAAATAAGCTTGGTCAGTCTGACATTTAATCTGATACTAATTTTCTATAAAAATGCTATATTTGCTATAAACCATTACAACCGCAGGTAGCATATTGTATTTTCAGAATATTCTAATTTCATCCTCAATCTGGAGCTAGTTTTTTTAACCCTAATAATTCTTATACATATAAAGTACTGCATGTTAGGAGATTCTAGTCTTTGAACATTCTACTGCTGTACTTCATATCATAGTGTATAAAACCCGATGATTCGCTGTCAAATCAGCCAGTCTTGCCTCGACTGTCAGACTGGTAACTTGGAGCTGCTGAAGTGGCCCTAGCACTTCGATTCAGCCTTCCAACCTTCCCGCAGTAACCCTAAAGTTCAGCAGCGAGTATCCCAAGTAAGAAGTTTCGACCAGGTTCATCGAACCCGCTTCCCTACAAAACGGTAGATGCCACGTAAGAGAAACTGGATGAACAATCAGTCCCAACTTGATAAAAACCAGGTAGCAGCCAGTTCAGCCTAGATGCGAGTATCTCGGCTGCACATGTAAAACCCAACTTGGCCCAAGCCAGGCAAAAGTATGGCCGGACTAAATGTAAATAAACTAAAATCTCTCTCATCGACGACATACCCATCCACTGATCTATCCAGTTTTCGAAATTTGAACATTCCATCCTAACCTTACCTAACCCAACCTAGCGTAAACTAATATTAAACCACATACAATATACTATCATAAGACATTCGTTCGTACCTAATTCTATTCCATCTATTTACAAGTGATAGAATTTGCAGTAAAAAGTCATTTTTGTCCAATTGGTCTGTGCACCAGTGCCATGCCCCCCAGCAGGTCTACGCGTTGAGGGGGAATGGAACAGGTTAAAGGTACATATGTCTGAGTTCTCAAAGCTAGAAGCGAGAAAAC
Source organism: Trachelus troglodyta (assembly GCA_030142635.1). Lineage (NCBI taxonomy): Eukaryota > Metazoa > Arthropoda > Insecta > Hymenoptera > Cephidae > Trachelus > Trachelus troglodyta. The sequence goes on along the minus strand of JARQTJ010000672.1, from coordinate 151,469 downwards.
TTTACACTTTTTTAAATAGCAGTTGCATAAGACACTTCCAAAGGTCGAATAATTTAGTTTCAAAAACAATGAATGACGAAGGTTAAAACCAAATATTCCGAGTAACCTCTAACATAAAAAGTTACGTAATAGGAAATGAGAAAACCTTATACTATTATTATGATAAATTAATTTTCGTAGTTACCTGATCGCGATGACCTTGGTCAACGTGAGTTCAACCTCACGTACTTGTGCAATAAAAATTGCGGCAACAGCTTCGTAAAGCGCCGTTCCGTCCATGTTAATCGTTGCGCCAATTGGAACCACAAACTTAGTTATTCTAGGATCCATTCCCATAGAGTCTAAACACTGAAGTGTGATAGGCAGTGTGGCGGAACTACGAACGAAAGATACAATGTTATAATATTTGATGATCGATAGCACCAGCGATAGAATTTCCACAATCAGCGTACACTGACCACTGCATGGCCATCGACTGTATCTCTGGTTATTAATTAGATCAATATGCATCCTGACCTTGAAGCAGTTCCGAAAGCTGTAACCATGACTTGTCCCAGTTGGCCAATAACTTTGAATGGCAGCTGTTTGGTGCAGACATAATAGATGATGGAGAGTGTACCGAACCCGTGCAGTATCAAACCCAGGAGGACGGTCAAAAAGTAAAATCCAAGTTTACCGACGATGGCTCCCAAATCACCGATTTCTAATATTTTTGCGGCGACCAAAAACATCACACCAACTGGCGAAATCCTGAACGAATACAGACAATGTTATTTCTTAAGATTATTTTTCAATCGTATTATACCGTTTTAATGTTAAATCTCTAACCACTTTAGCCTCCAGGAGTATTTCTCTATGGTAAATTAGCTTCGAGCTCGTTTTCCTTTGGATGCTTTGGGTTCTTAGATTGAATCTAATAAAATGTATCGGGTGTAACTATTTTTCGCGTTATTTTTTTTTCGTCTAACTTTACATACTGAATCATCAGTTTCTTTCTTCAGCATCATATGTCGAAGGTGGAAGATTTTCAAATTTCGATACTATATTGGGGTTTAGCATTAAATTATTTGAAATATTAACTATGCTCAGGTAGCTTGTTTCATTTCTAATAGTAATCGCTATTGAAGTTTTTAGTCACTATGCTGCATAGTAACTACCTGTATACTCATTACGATATGGTAATAGTAAGCATTATGGACGATGAATAATTATTCTTGAATCTTAACAACAACCGTACCGGAAATTTTTATAAACATATTTTTCGCTCTAAAACGGTCGAACGACCGTTCGATGGTACGATTAGTGTTAATAGGAACTGTTGCGAGATCAATAATTTTGTACAGTTCTTTCGTAAGACTTTTAAGAAGTTCATGAAGCTGTCTTCGCTGTGACAGCGAAGTGTGATATCTTTTTGAATTTTTTATTCACCGGATTACTTAAAAGCAATATTAACTGCGAATATTGTTCAAATGTCATACCAAATAACCCAGGAGGTTATAATCATCATGGCTTCAGATAAGCAGTTGAAGAAGTGCAGAAGAGGTTTACCCTGATCCCCCATTTTCGCAAGGGTAATTCCAAAAACAATGCCGAAGATCACAAGACCAAGAGTATTTGTTCCATCGCCATACGTCTTGTTTATTTCATAATCGTATAGTCCATTGACTGTAATAACACAAGCAAATATATGTATGTATATGTATACGTATAACAATAAAAAACTAAGTCTTATTTCTTACGTCCTTCCAATTACATTGATTATTAAAGCATATCCAAAGTTAAGCAATTGTTAATCAGATTCCGTGTAGAACTCTGGTGTCTAGTCAAAATTAAACCAAGCCACTACGGTAGTACTATATCTGCATATATTTTGACATACAAAGCAAAGCGAAGCCTGAATTTCTTTACGTTCACATTTATTTATCACCCAGGTTTAAGTAAGTACTAGACTGTCAGCTGTTACAAAAGAATTGAACATCAACGAAATTGACATGTTTAATTATTGGACTGTCTATACCGTTACAGTTTGTGTACATTTACACGAAACAAAATGCCCGTCAATATTTTAACTGTATAATATAAATACCTATTATTTTAATCGTTATCAAATTTGAATTCAATTTAAGAATTTTCCTTATAAAGACATATTTTTTACCACAATAGATAACATTCTTTAAAAATATCTTTTACTAGCGCAGAATATTCAAAGCGTACGTAAGACGATTTATTGCCAACAAATAATAAATTGCGCAAATTATACACGGACATATGGTTGCAATATTTTGCAGCTGTCAGATTGAAGCGCAAGCAAGCGGATCAGAGAGGCTCGAAGTGTTGCCAGGCGAAATGTAACCCAGTAAAAATTATTGTATGAATGAAAATATTCGTATGACAAGAAGGCTGAATTAAAATAAAAAGAAAATTTGCTGGGTTTATTTTTTATTCATACTTAATATTTTCTAATATTAGTGTCCGAGTGTAACATAAAATTACACCTGTTTGAATATGAAAATTAACCTAGAAATTATATATACAAGTTCTGAAATAGACACGTGCGTTTTTATAAACATCAAATTATTGCAAGTAGGTATTTATTATTGCATATGATATGAATTAAATATGCGTGACTGTAGTGTTTTTCAATATTAATAGAATTAGAACGAAGACTGTGTTTTGCAATTAACTTACCACCGGTCATATTTTCTGGCTCTTGCAGATCGGTTTGATACTAAAAAAAATAAAAATAGTTCCGTTACGATTGTACTCTCTGAAAATGAATCTACGATTAATCACTAATTTGCAGGTAATAGTCACTGATCGTCGCAATTATAAATTAACCCGGGAAAATCATTATATTTTCTACTAATTGAATCAGTGAAATCGACGTACCTACTGATTGAATCAATATGACAAAAAAATGTTGCAAATATTAATCCAATGTATTTTATGTGGTTTTTACTAGTAATCGTATGGCGGGTAAAATTCATAATTAATAGAAAATAAAAAATAACTATGTATGCAATTCGTGATTGGTACAAAAATACACATGCACTGCCTCGAGTGGGACTCTAACCTACGACCTTCGGGATAATCAAAGTGAAGAATGTGATGCTCTACCCATTGAGCCATCAAACCAATGTATAAGTGTCACATCAATTAAAAATTAAATTCGTCAATATTTGTACATATGGTAATATATGGAAAATCAATATTACTGTTGCCACAAGTAATCGAACGAATATGTTCAAGCACGAGTTACATACATAGTAAAAGAAAGTATCGTATTATCATAATACTATTGGGAGCTGTATAAATTCATTGTTCGTTAGTACGAGCAATTTTTCATATTAACTAGTATCACCCTCGACTAATATACTCACAATCGACGTGACAATGGGACTAAAAATATGGTGTAGTCACAATCAACAGAATAGGACTCTTATAGCAGAAAACGACTGATTTAGCAGTGGGTTTAAATCTGAACTCACTATTTGAAAAAATCACTCTCGACTGAAAGTCTGAAAAGTTTTCACTGATTCACTTTTTGGGAATGGTATATTATTTTAAAGTATAATCTCTTCCATAGTCAATTTACAAATTCCGTTGCATCTCTTACGTTATCTATCATTGTCTACATATATAAAATATAATGTCTTTCTGTAAAGTCCCTATTACCTCTCAAACTATTTGACCGATCTGGACCGAATTTTGCATAGTTACTCTCTAGGATTCCGCAAAAAATATAATTTATCATGAAACCTGCATATCACAACTCTTTCTCCTGATTGCGATTCTTAGACTTTGACATGCTCTAGATACGAGAAGCTCGGACAACGCCTGATAATGTAGGCTAACTTGACATATAAAGTCCCTCGAATGTCCAATTGATGTTCTGGTCAGAGACAACGATAAAGATTTAATATCGCACGTAATAATTACGTGGAAATAGTTTTGTAAATTTGTCGATTTTATCACCGTTTACATATTTTGATCACAACATACGTTCGCTCAATTAATATTTTCAGAAGAAAGTTATTTCTTTTTTTAGCAAGTGTAAGTAATTATCGAATAGATATATTTCGCTGTTTTGCGTTATATTCTCGAGATAATTTTTCAAATGATAACATTATACAGTAATTACTTGACACTCCGGTTTTATATTTCCTTTTATGGCGTTACTTTAATAATTTCCCTTTTCAATTTCTCATGATAATTCAGTATGATAAATTTTGCATTAAACGCAATCTTATTAATAGAATCAAATTTTCATTGAGACGACATACAGTAGCTTGCCAAGAAAGAATTTAATAGCACGTATATTACGCAATTGGCCACCCGAATATTATCGGCTGGAAATATTTGTCTTATCATAAATAGTTGATATATACTTACATGCTGAATGCAGGCCTGTATAAGGTTCGATGGAAAGAGGTTTCTGGAAATAATTTTGCACATTATGAAACAAATAAGAAGTGGCTAGATTGAAAAAAAATTGCCAATCTATTTTACTATTATCTCAATCATATTTTCTACATCGAACGTCTAGTGTACCTAGTAGAAATAAATTAATTTCAATGGCGCATCATAATTTTAATCTAATACGAAATATGCAATACCTAACCAAATCCATCAGTGTGTCAACTGTTGTGACATTTCTTTGTGGCGTTTTCTTTTCATCGGTTTCAAGGGCGGATCCTGACATCTTTCCAGGTTGAATCGTTAAGACAAGAGCAATCCCAAGAGCGACGGCAGTTACAGTTGTCGTACTGTAATAATAAATTGATCGCCTTCCGATTTTCCCTGAATGAAAAAAATATAATTTCAATTAATTTACGGAAACTTAAAAAGTATATCAAAGGACCTTTTTATAATAATTATTATTTAAGTAACCACAGTTTCACTATTAAGGGACTATGTTGTTTGGCTTATTATAAAAAAAATCAACTCGATCTGACCAATTTTAGTAATATATTCTTATCGCGTCCTTTGGCCTAATCTAATTGTATTAGGAGGACCTTTCGTGTGTAAGCATTTACTGTAACGTATCTTTACAAAATTGGACGGGGACTCCGGCTAGGAATTATCGAAAAATTAAAAATCAGGACTTCTGAAGACAGACAGTGGGTCCCGTTGCACAGTAGTAAGTGCCTCGATTTGGCAGTCGGTGAGTATCGGATTTGATTCTCGAACAGAATTCGTAATTTTTTCGAAATGCCCAGCCTCAGCGTTCTCTCGTGGCCTTAGTGAAGAATTAATTATAACGAGAGGATTCAGCTAACTGTTTATAATGTATAATTAATTTTTAATAATTAACCACATACGTCATCCTCTAAACTGAAAAAGATTTTCAACCAAAAAAATTATTTACTCCAACAGAATTGTACGGTCGTACACGTGCAAATGAATGCTAATGTAATAGCAGTTAAACATTTTGTTTATTTGCTAAAACCATAAACGCTACAAAAAAAATTAATTCTAAGATGGTCCAATGAGATTCTAGTAATTTCAGACAAAATATTTATTTGATTGTACGGATATATTTAATTAAACTGAAATGCAGTTCGATGACTGACAAAAAGCATGTCTAGTTGATTCAACATGGCGTGTTAGTATAAGTAAACCCAGTATTGTGTCGGTACTGGATACCGATATCGATCTTACGTCAACTGCCAACAATTATTAATAGTAATAGAAAATTATCTTTCGCTCCAAAATTCACTAATTATATATATCTCGTTGTTGGCATTGGTTCTTTTAACTATTCTTTTGAGAAAAAAAAATTCCTACCAATTCCCGGATTCGAACCAGCGACCTACCGTTGTAACACGAGATGACCGATTAGATGATCAAAAATGAGAGCCGGAAGTTAATCAATAAAATTTAAAAAAGTGACATCACATTGTAAATTTGACAAAGCCACACTTCAAAATATAAGTTTCATGAAATTCCTATGGTTTATCTTACTTGTAAGTTATGTCTTTTTTATTTAATGTACTAAGAATTGTATGGGTCATCAGTGATCTATGCGGTCACGGTATGCAGTATCGGATGACGTGAACAGAAAGGTCAAGAAAGTCATCTCGCCAGTTAATGTGGTAAAATAGAAATTCACAGAATCGAAGTTAACAATATTACTTATGCTCTTGCACGTACTACATACATTGCGTTCATATAAAGGAAAGTACGTGAAAGACATTAAAATTATAACTGGAAGATATAATACATGAAAATCAATGTTTATTTGTAAATATATCTTTTGAAAATTCACCAAGATAAGTTAATAACATTAGCCAGTAGATATATTAAATTATCGAGTAATTTCATAAAATTATAAGATTATTAGTTAAAAATGGGATTTAACATATTTGCAATGTGGTAATATTTCTTATACAATTATTCAATGCGAAGTAAAAAGATTTGTTTCACATATCAAAAGTTATCAGGAATGCAGCATAGCAATGAAAGAATAAAATAAGATATGGCAACGTATCCAACACAGTATGTTATGATGAAACTATATTTTTGAAGTATTACTTTGCAAGATCACTCGTATTGCAGTTAGGCTGCAGTAGAATGGTCACATTACTACGTACTCTTCCAGACAGAGAATTTAGTACGATTGCTGCAGTATTAAATGGTAATATTTTCACATGTATTGGAAAAGTGGTCAATATCGTTATCACGTTACGGGGGACTATACGGCCCTGGCATTGGGTCTCGTGTGAAAGAAGAAAGTGACTGTTTTAGTATCTTGTTTTGTTTTATTCTTATTTGATTTCTGGTTTGTGTGGCCGCGAAAATCAATATTTATTTTTTTACATTTCCTTAACATCATACGTATCGAGAATGGGTTCCTCGTAGGATTTTTTGAAATTTGTTAAATTTAGAAAATTTGTTGCACGATTGTGATAAAATAATATATATACATTTATTGTATTTGCTGCAATAATCCTATCATTTGCGAATCATGTAACTCACAGTGTAACACTTTATGAATTTACGTAACAAGACTTAGGTTTTAATATTAGCCTCAGGTAAAGAACATTTTTTGACCGCGTTGACGTGTTTCTTCAATAGCTGCTTCCTCGACCGACTTAAAATTGTAATCACACAAAGCACATGTCGTCTCTTTATTATCAAAATCAAAACCAGTAGTTATTCGTGCGAAATTTTTTTTCGACCATTTTTCAGGCTTCTTTCACCCTTTTTTCGAAAGTCCGCCATTTTCTTGTCTTTGGAAATGTTTATTTATTGTCGGTGACAGACCCTGCCATAGCGAAACTTATTTCGAATAAAACCGTATAAATATTTTAACCCGTATTCACAACTCGCTCTTAAAGTCACTAACAGAGTCGCTTGTAGTTAAAAGTCACTAAGAAAAAATTTAAAAGCGCGCTACTAGCACTAAAAGCGAGTTCTGAATACGGGCTTTTGTGTTTAGAAGATCAGAATAACCAGAATAAAATATATATTTTTTGTTTACCAAATAGTCCATAACAGACTTCATATTTAATATTATATATATTTACTCAAAAAAAAATGCACGGATACTCTATAAACACTAATGAGGACATCTGTGAATTTTCAATGCTATCCATTGTTTAGATTTCTCTAAAAAAATGTTTTAAAACTGTCTATTTCTCATTGCTACACACCAAACACCTGCCTTAGCACATTGTTGACGGTATACTGCGAAATGGATCAAACCTTAGTTTCCGCATATTTTCGGGATAAATGTGAGATATGAGAAATGAAAAACGCCGATTCGCGCCTCCCGCCCATAACGTGCTAAAAATCTGTTAAGCGATCCCGTCTAGACCGACATCCGTTGAAACTCTGCAGTAGCGAAGACGTTGCGCCGAATTACGATAATTGTTTTCGCATAACGTCGCGCTCGGATGGAGTAACACCATCTAGCGATCAACGACGGTACCACCCTCAGAGATGTCGTAGATGTCGCACGGTAATTGCGAGGCAACGATTTACGGCTAGAACAGGCTAGAACGGCGAATGTCGTGTCGAGCGGATTGTCGCAATAAATCGCCAAACCTACCATTTTTAATTGTAGACTTGTTGCTACGCTCGGCACGTGTGCACGCACTTTCTGATTATCTCGTGAATGACAGGATCGTCAGTTTTTCGCGAGTCTTTCGTGTCTCGGTGCCTTGAGGATCTACGTAAGATTACTGGGATTCCATCAGGGTGCAGTACGGTGAGCTGAACGATTCTGTGTAGTGCGAATCTCCCTATCCTTCTCACTCTGTGACCGCGGGCTCGATCTGTCAATTCTTCGGGTCGATTCTAAGTTCAGGAGGAATTAAAAAGACCAAAACTTCGCGTATTTGTTTCCCCGAAACTTCGAATTTTGTCAACGGGTTGCGGTTACTCATTGTATCTCAGAGCACGTGCCAAATCCTCGCAGCATTTAGACGTTTATTTTCGAATATATATATGCATAATAATATATAGTCGCTCCATGTGTAAAGTAGCTTAACGTGACAGATGGAAAAAAAGTAAAGGTTAGACAGTAAAGTTAGTACTAAACATTCCGCATTTTTTATCTGTCATTTTAAGCTATTTGACATTTTCACTGACTGTAGATAAATATAGTTGTAATATATAATAAACGGGGCAGCTAGTAGTGACTAGTAGACACTTTCGATGGCACAGTGTAAGTGCCCTGACTCGGCAGTCCGTAGGCGTTGGATTCGATTCCCGATCGGAACTTCTAATTTTTCGGGAAATCCCTCGTTCTGCCCGTCCTTGTCCGCCACGCTCCGTGCAGGTAATACTCACTGATCATCCCAATTATGAAAATCAATTTAGCTCTACTAATTGAATCAGTGAAATCCACGTAGCGATAATGCGTTTAACACGGTGTTCGCTAATCTGGCGAAATGTACTCGTTTGCAAAATCAATGATTATTATATTTTGATCATAAAATTGATTTTAATTTTCTATGAAACTTCAGCTAATTGTAAGATGTTATTTTATTATTGTGTACAAACGGAATTACGATTTATTAAATATATATTTTACAATCGAGAATTTCTCTTACGTGCGCCAGATTCGTCGCCTCTTTCCTATCTACAGTTTGAATCATACGGACAAATATTTTTTTGTAAATACTACCACAGTTTGACTGTTTTATATGCTTTCTACCAATATTGATATGGAAGATAATATTCTTAATAAAAAGAAAATTTTTAAGAAAAGAATGAAAAAATTTTGTAATAATACTACCAGGCCCGATTTTCTGAGTCTCAAAATACATATTTCTTAATCCTTATCTGAAATTTTAGCCGATAAATACTTTAGAGTTAGTTTCAATATTTTAATTGTATCTACTATACCTGTAAGTATATTATTCAACAGAATTTTTTTTCGCGCGAAAATGGTACTAAAACCCATCATAACCCATAATATTACAGCTTACTGAATTCTTTAAGTCAATTCGCTAAATCGACAACATTACATGAAAATTATTGTGACTCTTCAAACAGGACTTTCTCGGATATCTTGAGACTGAAAATTCCCACATGAAAATATTACTAGAATGTTCTCGAACTATCTCTCAAACTAGATATTCTCTCAAACTACTATTAGTTTCAGTAATAATAAAACGTTCCTATGTATTTCACGAATATTAGGTATGTATTTATGAGATACAGTATATAAGTTGAGGAATATACGAATATCAGGAATCACGTGCTATCTGGGTGTGTTTGCGCTGCCCCGAGTGGGACTCGAATCAGCGATCGTCGGGATAATCAAAATGTAGAGTGTGACGCTCTACCCACTGAACAATCAAGCCAATTTATAAATTTCACATCAATTAAAAGTTGAACTCGTCAATATTTGTGCATATGGTAATATGTCTACAAATATGTTCAAGTACAAGTCACATACATAGTAAAAGATAGTATCCTGTTATCATAATACTATTGGAAGCTGTATAAATTTACTGTTCCTTAGCACAAGCAATTGTTCATACTAACTAGTATCAACCTCGACTACTAGACTCGCACTCGACGTGACAATGGGTCAAACAATAATGTGAAGTCACAATCAACAGAATAGGACTCCTATAGGACGAAACGAGTTATTTAGCAGTGGGTTAGAACTGAACTCACTATTTCTTTATTGAATTTCCAGAAAACTGAAAAAAACACGACATACAGTCTAATCATTGGGTGTGTGAAGTGTCGTCTTTTTGTGAAAGTGACCAAATATTAATGACATTCTCTTTTACTAGACAAATGTCATTCTTAATATTGCAACCTCGTTAGAGATTGTTTTAGGCTAGGATTCGGATTGGAATCACTCATCAGCCTAGGAATAGACTAAACGATTTTTTTTTTTTGAGGATTTTAACTTAAATTAATAAGGGCCAACATTTCAGATCTTAAAAATAATAGAGTCTAATCCATGTGATTATCAAGAAAAGAAATTTGGTAGCGATGATTGCTTTAAATAGCAAGGAACTCAATTTTGCTTTAATATCTAAAAGACTAAATAATTCTGTTTTAAAAAATACTTTCCACTCAAATTATACTATGTATTTTTACATTTATTTCAAAAATACCTTCCAAGAAACCTTTCGTTCTTTCGCAATGATTTCTTATTCTAAATATAGTATCAATGTCTACATTTTAAAACAGTCTTAATGTCTTAAATATTATTTTCGGCTTCGAGATTCTACCAGAAAATAAGCTTAACGTACCTAAGGATGCACAACCGTAGGAATAGGAAGAGCAAAAATCGCAGAGAGCGAATGTGTAGATTAGAATTTACAAAATCTAAATTGAGCCTCAACCCTAGCTTATAGCCCGAACGTTCTAACTTGAGACTCCAAGGGGATTTTAATTAACACACGAGGTCGTGTCCTGAAATTTTTATTTATCCCATCAGGATGTTTCATAACAATTACAACCTACACGAATTTGCGGTACGTTTGTACATTTATATCCAAAGCATGCATACTAACAGATACATACAAAGATCCCTTCTTTTCGATAAAAATACATAGAATACACAAATTCAGAACCTTCATATTTAACCCTAAACCCGTAATATCAATTTTTTCCCCACTTTCTTCGTTACGGTAATATAGTTCCTACTCGCGACAATAGGGTTAAGTTATAGATAAATATCTCGGATTTTTTTTTTCAAACTAAGGGAATGGCGTATAACAAAGTCAATTTCGAAAAGGGAAAATTAGTGAAAAAAAAAACTGATTTAATCCGAATGGAAAATGACGGTTGTTATCTCAGGAACGTAATTTGACATTTGCGTGGGGTACTTTCGTAACCCAGTATACGGTTCTAAGGTTCAAAATGAAACTTCAGGTTATCCTTTATAGACCTGTAGGTAAAATATGTCATATCAATCTACTCACCAGCATGGAGAACACTTATACCAACAAGTCTGTAGGGGTTGAAAAAACTTTCGGGGGAAGTTTTACAGTATTAATTATATATTATGAACACGATAAGCTATCAATGAAAACTTAATAGCCCGTATTCAGAACTCGATTTTAGTGCTAACAGCGCGCTTTTCAATTTTTTCTTAGTGACTTTTAACTACAAGCGACTCTGTTAGTGACTTTAAGAGCGAATTGTGAATACGGGCTAATAAGGCATATATTTTTCGATAATCTATTATGAATTGCACTCACCTGACAAACTGAGGTCCAAATTGCCGATCGCGCTGACTATGCTCGATACGATTAAAGGTAAAATGAGGCCACTCAGCATTGTGAGGAAAAGTTCACCCGGGAATTGGATATACATTATTTCTCGTTTGGTCCATTTAGTTTTGGAATTTTTCAGAATAACTCCGAGAGCAACTCCAAAGAAGACGCCGAGTACGGTCAAGCTAGTCAGCAAATTTTCCAACATACAGGTTTTCCATTTTCTTGGTATTGCCATTTTTTCCTGAAACAAATGAATACGTAAAAAACGAAATAATTATATAATGAAAACGTTTACATATCGAATTTCAAATAAGTTTTGAAAATTCTTTGATCAATTTTAAATACAGATGGCCGATTTATCTAATCTCACAATATTATATTAACTGAATATAATTTGTTTGTTTGCAAATACATTTTTGCCACATATGTGAACTACTTTTAATAATTACATGTTACACACTTAGCATCATGGAATTTCATAGTGTATCATGACTAACCAGAAGTATACTAATTTAAAAATTAAGTACGACTATTGATGTTCGTCGGTATGTGAATAATTTTCATAGTCGGCACGTTGTCATACAATTCGGAGATTAAATATTGAAATTTTGGGGTTTTTTGCGCCCGGAACTCAAACTCCATTTTTTTACGTGTACACTATTAATTTATTGGACACATCAAGTATTACCTGGATTGAGGATAGAAATTTGAATTTGAAATATAATATTGTTGAGTTTAAGACTCTCATATGAAAATATTTTCCAAAATTTGTAAAGATTGTTTAATCGTAATTAGTAACATACATATGCTGATACGCAATCTTCCTTTTTTTTGTGTATGCACGTTTCTAATTATATTTCGATAGGGAGCAAGGTTATCAATTAATTTTCCATTTTTTTTTTAAATATCCATCAGTGAAATTATCAATCAGAAAGTTATTTCCAATTGGCATTTTTGGAAAATAATAGTCTCTAGCGAGATTCATGAAAATCCTTTTTCTCAAAATTGAATCTTCATACAATAATAAAAAAGCCGCATATTGAAACTTGCAATTTGCCTCCTCCGAAACGTAGGTAGTGTACGAAGTCCCTATATAAGGAATCATTTTCTTTTTTTTTAATCTTTGTCTTCTTCATAGATGAATCTTCATTAACTACCGAAGCGCGAAATTTCGAATTGCTATAAAATTAGATCCGCTTGGCCGATCTTCAACAAATTTCATATATATTACCGCTAGATAATATTTCATACTTGAAGAGAATTGCGGTTTGATTCGTTGAAGTAAGCGCTAGTTTCAGTGATAAAGATTATTTTTTGAAAAATTCAAAATATTATAAAATCAAATCAATGGATTTGGCCCAAATGCAATACCAACGAACCTTGGATACAAATCTCTTTGTCAAGAACTATTTAGATGAGTATTACAACATCTGCGATCGCTAGAGTAATAACGTCTATTTTTGGGGGAAATTTGAAAACGACATAAAATCTGAGCCGCAACTTGAATCATGACGAAAATTATAATCAATTAAGGGATTGTAGAGCTGCACATGCCTACAAAAGTTGGGGGCTGTAGCTAAAACTGTTCTCGAGTTATAGACGTTTGAATTTTGCGAGGCCATTACACGCACACGCGCGCGCGCGCGCACATACATCCGGACATTTTATCCAAATATGTTTTCTCGACGTTTTGGCACATTCTGAAGATGGTGACATGAAAATGTCGAAAGAAAAATTTTCCACCGTCATAACTTCCTCTATGAGGAAGCAAAATGTGTTAATTTATGCAAGATTACTTTAAAAAAAATCTGGCTTGACTCTGTAATTAATTAACCGAACATGTATGTTTTCCTTAAAAGTATTATTTTTCAGAAAAAATCGTGTATCATCCAAACAATATAGATTTGCAAAATTCATTAGCCGTAATTGTTGGAAGACGAATTTTCCCATAGACTATAATCGGTAATTTATTTTAATTACATTTACCGTAACTTCATTTTCCTTAATAACTTGTATACATGTAAGCAAATAAGTACGTAACTGCAGTACCGATCATCATATTAATTTATTCCTTAAATTTCCATAGACGTTTAAAGATCACTGTGTCTACCTAGCAATGACAGATAGGCGCTGACGTTTGTTGATTCAAGATAGCGCGTGATCATTTTGATATTTGTTGTAACATTCGTTGCTGAAAACGTTTGACATTATTTTATGGAATATTTTAAAAAATATGCTACATCAAAGGAATTTGCTGTTATCAATGGATATTATATTTACATTCTTTTTAAATGAATTTGTCCCAGTGGAATCAATTGCTAAAATGTACGATATAATTAATATATATTCTGTCATCTGTTCAATTTCATCAGAAGAATACAAAAACAATAATAATTATTTGTAAACAATCGCGATACCGATAAACACGTCGAATACCGGACCGAATTAAGCTTGTCTGCTCTGTTTAGGCGGGAGTGACATTTTTTATTAGAATAAAATATCCAAAAAATAGTGCAGAACGATTGAATTATACAAAATTATCATTTACAGAGCGTACCTTTCAGTATGTATGAAACTGTTGCAAGGAATTCTTACCAAGATGCAGTTGCTTTCTTTTTACGGGGAGGAAAAGCTGTAATCCTACAATCCTGTCACCGAGTCTTCCTCCTTGTTGTCAGCCGCCCAGGCTAGAAAGATATTAAAGAAAACCAGTCGAATTTAACGATACAAT
>JARQTJ010000672.1:84476-127220 GCA_030142635.1 Trachelus troglodyta | reverse complement strand
GCTGGGAGCTGGGCGCGAACCCCGAACCTTTCGGCCGTGAATCCGCTACCCTAACCACTGGGCTACGGCCGCCCCTGCTTGTTACGACCCTGTCGAGCACGAGAGGGAAGTTGTGTAGATTGAAAAGGGACATTGCATGTATCGCCTCTATTTTCGCCACTGCAGTCGCCACCTGTTGTTAAAATCGAGAATCTACCGCACGTAAAGCTAGCCGTATTTACTAGTATTTTCTCGATGTATCTTCTTCACATTATGTGCGTAAAGATGAAATAGTTCGTTGAATATTATGCTATTAATTATTTTTATAAAATTCTATAAATATATATCTTTTTATTATAGAAATAAGCTTTTCAGGCCTTGCCTACGAAATGCGCTAAGGACATCCTTAGGATTCCTGCAGACACATAAGCAAAGTCTACTACTGAATCGTTAAAACTCCATTGATAGCTGCTGTGGGCCAGTAAGGGCCCATCACTGACCCACTTTTATGAACTTGTTGGGATGTTTATGCTGCGTGGGATAACTAACTGTTATATACATATATATTCGAAAATGAACGTTGTATACAATTTATTTACATACCGCTGCTATTGTCAAATCAACGTTTTTATTAATCCAAGATGTATATCAAAACTTAACTTCGATTGCGATTATTAATTTTAAGTCGATTGGATTAACTGATTTCGAGCGATGACACAAATCAATCTATAATTGTATAGACAATTGACTAAAACTTAATCACCACAACCGTTGCTCAATCCCAGATAGCACAACTTATGAATATGTCGACATGACAAAAATTAATTTTAATCAGGACAAATTTGTCTTTATTCGTTCGTAGGAATTAAATCGGCTAGATAAAACTGCAAAATTCGGAAACTAATTAAACTAATAGAAAATCGTACCCAGCAAAAACAAGTCGGTCGCAAAGAAATCTTCAACTGTTCTCGTGGAAAGAAAATGTCCGCCATGCTGTTACAGGGTAAACCGAATGTCTGTGACAAGGAAAATAGCATAGAAGTCCATTGCCACTTTCCATATACATTGAATTGGGCAGACCGTTTGTAGTTCTTAAAGATCGCAAATGTAATTTCAATGCGAGTTTTATGAGGATCCAAGCAAACACAGTTACATAACCGTAATGTACCACTAACGAAACTCAAAGTAACGCGTTAGATTGTCAGCTTCATTCATGTAACCGCTATGAGTTTAGACCTCGAGTAATTAGACTCCGAGAGGTTCAATAACTTCACAATTAGTATAGCTGGTACGTTAAGGTAATAGACTGTCAATAAAGTACGTAGCCTATTTATTACTCTGATATATCAATTTGCGTAATACACCATAGTTGCGGGCTGATTGTTTCACGTCCTGCCACCTAGCGGATATATTTTCAACATACTGTGACGTCACAGAATTGATATCAAAATTATACTATAGTGCGAACATATAGAGTTATTCAGTAGAAACGCATCACCTGAATATAAAATCAGATGAACGGGCTAACTTCAGGTGGTGCGTTTCAACTGAATAACCCTGTATACTGATTTCAAACATCCCATCGCAGAATTGCCTTAAATTGGAATTCTTCTACGAATGGCTTATAATAATCGCTTCCCACATTATTTTACTGTTTTTTGTACATATGTCGCGACTTCACAAGGTGTAACTTGTAACCCAGTAAAGTGACAGGCTTGCTGGGTATCCATATATTCTTTTCAACGTATTCGAAGGGATTGATTAAACAAGTTGAATAGCGGATAGAATCGAATTCGTTATTGTAAGAAAGCAACGAGTGGAGACAAATAGACGAAGACGGCAGCATAGCCAATTCAGTATCGGAAGAAATTCACGAATAGAATCGGACGGGATCTAATTAAAAAATTGAAACGAATCGAAACGTATACTAATAATTTAGAATCAATTTGTAATTTCAACAAAAAATAAATTATTTTATTCTCTATTCTCTCCAATACTTTTTGGTTGCTGGGAAGTCGCTTAGATAATCCTGAAAACTGTGAATTATTAGCGAAATTTGATTTTCTTTTTTCGGTTTTTAACAAACCAATAACATTCTTGGGGAGTGTTTTGTACGTTGGAACTGCGAAACGACGGACGTAGCAAATGCTTATATGTATTTTATACCACAATGTAAGATGTTTGAAACATATTTTATGAATTTGTACTTTAAAACCTTCATCTAAAGCTTTTTACTCAACGTCTGGCCATAAAGGCCTGGGAAGCCCTGGTTATGTGAATTTAATAAAATTGATAGTAATACATAGTACGATTAAATTAATTATTCGACAAATATACGTAAAAATAAAAAATTCATGATGAAATAAGTATGGGATACTGAAATAACAAGCTTATACCTTGACATTCATTGAGAACCAATGTGTATAATACGCAAAACATAATATACATATAATCATACATATAATCAGGTTCCGTGAATTCCATGCGTTTTTTTTTAAATAGAAAACAATGAACTCTCTATCGAGGTACACGTGTTACTACATGAAATGTTTGTTACAAAGTATGCATAGGCATTGTTTTGCATTAAATATTTTTTATTGTTATATTTCAGAATATATTTACGTTATTGTATGGAAAACATGTGTGACTTGCTAAGGATTGCATTGCTTACGAACTGTCAAAAAAAAAACGCATTGGACTCATGGACCCACTATATATACCACTATTCATCACAATGATGCCGGAAAGTCATAACTCCCACGATAATCTAGGGAACTTTCAGGTTTACATGCATTATGAGAAAAAGAAATTAGAGTATTCTTTATTAAGTTGTACTGAACAGCTAAAAGCTTTATATGGATACCATGATGCATTTGTTAAAATCTAGTTTTTAATTTATAATCATTACAATCAATATCTGTCAGTATTTCCAGATTAATAGAGATGATCTTGCGCTAGAAATGATGAAATGATTCTGAATAGAACGGAACCACAAATCACTGTTATGTATAGTTAAGTAGTAAGGGGTAGTGAGTCATACTTACAAGAGTTGGAAAAATGTTTTGATTGCAAAGATAGATACAATTTTTCTATTCAGAAGGGTATAATTAGTACACAAACAAATTACAGAGAAAAATGGATGGAATTATAAAGAACGTATATGCGAGATTACTTGAAGATATGTAACAAGTTTCAGTCACTAAATTGTAATTTGTAAAATAAAATTGAAAGAAGAAATCGTAGCAATAGCGTCCATCTTGCATAAGCACGTCTCGAACTATGTTGTGCAATGAAATATGCTTTAATCATCGGCTTAAACATTAGTTTTCATAAGACAATTTACAATTATACTAAACATCATATTCAAACGAAGTTTCCTAGCGACTAACAATAAATGTTTTGAGAGTGATTATAACCCATCGCGATTTTAAATCCTTTATATATTTTATGTAATGAATAGTGCCACGATTCAATGTCATTGGAGTTGACAATCAAAACGGTATTCATTAATTAATAATTATGTTTACAGTTTGTTCATCTAAACATTTAATTTAATTCCGCCTAGGAAAGTAAAAACTCCGAAGGAATACTGCTTCGTAGTGGTTTCATTGTACATTTCTGCGACGCTATTAAGAACTAAGGTACTTTATAGACATATGTACAGGATACTTCGTTGACATTTTATGAATGACTTATTGAAGTAAAATTGAGAACAAGAAGAGCTCAGATACAAGATCAAGTAAAATTCACTTAAATTATGATCTTTGTAACAACTGGATTAAAATGACATTTTACAAACCCATAAGGCACACAGCTTGTAAAATTGACAAAAGCACTTAGTGAATGGTAAACACACATATATATGATCAAAATGTGACATTTATCGCAATAAAATTTTTTATATCTGAGTTCTTCCATAAAGACAATAACAATGATGTTAGTTTTACAAGAAATACGCAAGAGTTTAACGCGTTCGTTGCATATTGATTACTTTTCCGATGGTGGAGTAGTGATTTTTCTCTTGAATAATAAAATATGTGGCTCTGAAACATAAATAACGAATTTAATAATTCAATTATCATGAATTAAATTTTGAATTGTACTAATAATAAAAAATTTCTGTTTCATTCTACAAATAATTCTTATGCACTATTGTGTCAAATAATAATTATCTAGTAACATATGTCAAAAGAATCAAAAACATTTGCAGCAATATAAAATAATTAAAAGCGTTTTATTTTTAATTTTTCCACAGATATCTATTTAAATCAATGCTTAATTTTTGATGTTATTAAAAATGAATTACAGAATAATATTAAAAATAAGTAAAATTTTCATACCAGGCTGATGATGCATGTAATGCACCCAACCCTGACTTTGTTGAACACCAATGGCTCTCCATTCTTGCTCTGACATTAAATGGGTCCTAGGTACTAGTTTCTCCAATTCCTTTGGTAGTACAACATGCCTGGAAAGTAAAGTATGTGATTAAATATGTATGAAATCTTGTGTAGTTATTTTCTTAAGAAGAATTTATAATATATGTCACAGCACTTGTGATAATTTGCTGTCATCATCACATATCACTTTTATCTTGCGGACACTGGTTCTTATGATTTATAATGTGAAAGTGTACTAAATTCCAAATGGATTTTAGATAATAATTCGACATAAATATAATTATATTTTAATATTCAGTTTACTCAATTGACTTTCATAAGCAACTTTACTTACATGGTACACAATATAAAGCACTTGTAGTGAATTAAAAATCACGCAACATAAAAATCATTATGTTACATTAAAGACATAATATACAATGCAATGTATTAATCATTATATATTCAAAGTACATATAAATCCTGTGTAATATTTAAGAGCAATAGAATGAGCCAACAATAAAGATTTTTTTTTCACGTATATTGTAAAGGATGCGAGTTTAAGCTTTTTAATGAGAATCTATAATAGAAACAAACATAAGTAACTTCATATAATAATTATATTATACTTGGCATGCATATGATATCTATAATCCAAATATTAGGATTTTTTATTTTGTACCCAGATAGTTACGTTCGCATACATATGTATAATTACCATTAACCTCTGATTTAGTTACATACATAATCTGATATACAAATAAAAGCATAAAGATAGTTGAAATTATACATGTGCAGATTATATGTAAATTTCTGAATACAAATCTAAAATAATCATTAATGAAATCATATTTATATAGATTGTATAACTCGATCTGATGCGTAATGAATCCTTGATAAAAAATGCTGTTAAAAGTTATACTCAATATTATATAGATTTAACAAAAGAATCATGTTATATAGTATTATGTAAATAATTATAAATTGTAAATACACTTGTCATATAGTTGACACAAGAACATTTAAATAAAATATATGCTGATTCATTCAAGGTAAATCCGTGTATCAGACTCACTTTGTGTAATGTGAATACATTGTCATTTCTTCATAATTCAATCCTAATCAATGTTTGCCATTTTAGTATGAAAGTTAGACGTAATGGATAAAATAATGTCATATCATATTCACTATTATAGTACTTTCATCACATCAGGAAACAAAGAGTGTACAAAATCATTGAAAACGATGCCGTCATTGTATGAAAAAAAAAATTGAATGAACTATTAGATATTGAGAAAATATCTCAGTATTTTGAAAATATGTCAAAATGCCATTTAAATGTAGATATAACCACCAGCAACGAAAAACTAAACAAAACTTAATTTTTGCAAATCTAGAATAAACCAACCTGTACTCATATTTATCGTCATAATATTTGTCCGAATAGTAGATATTATGCGGCATGGCGCTATATATTTTTCCACTGAAATACTTAAACAATATTTTCGAAAATTGGAGATGATGCACTGAAACCGTTTGATAATTTTTGAAAAACCTTGTCTGACGGCGTGTACTGTCTTATTTGAAAGTTAACGGATGTGGATTCAAAAATGAGTGGAGGGGGAAAAATAAGTCAAAAGCAAAGTTTGAATTCTTTACTTTTTGGTATTACTTATAATTAGTTAAGTTGAAATAGCACTATAAAAATAGAAGATAAAGTGAACTGAAAAAATGTCACATATTTCTATGGAAAATCTTCTACAAAGATATTTTATTAAATGACGGTGCACCACTGTAGTTTTCCTGTCGACTTGACCGGAAACAGCTGTTTCAGGGCTACTTTCTGGAACGTTATTCAGTTTTAAGGTTATGAATTCTTAAGAAAGTGGTACTAAACGTTTTTATCATATTATTGAAGATGGAACGACATTTGTGTAGAGATGAATATTCTAAATTTCGTGAAAGTGATCAAAATCAACGTCGTCAAGATAAACTAAAAGATGCAGTTCATGAAGATGATTACAAACATCGTTTCGAGTCTTCGAAATCTAAGCATAAACATAAACGTAAAAAATCAAAGGAAGTTAAAAAGAAATCAGGGAAACAAAATGATTCTTATACAAGTAAAAAACATTTGAAACGTAAAAGTAAGAAAAGGTAAATTTAGTGACCTATATGTATCATGTTATTGTATTATATATTTCATACTATTTTGTTTTGTATATTGTATATTTTGGATATCATTTAATTGTGCATAATTGAAGATTGCATAAAGTAAAACACCAGACTCATTGCTTAATCGATTTTATTTTAATACAGGAGTTCGTCATCATCTTCTGATGATTCATCTGATTCATCAGATTCATCGGCTAATTCTATCAAACTGTTGGAGAAGCTTCACAAGCAACGGCAAAAACAAGTTGAGGAACGTAAGAACCAAAAAGAAATGTTGAAAGCAACAGAAACACCAGAGGAGAAAAGATTTCGGCGATTAAAGAAAAAAGAAGCCAAAGAGCGAAAACGTAAAGAAAGAATGGGATGGGATAATGATTATTTGCATTATACAAATACAGATAATCCATTTGGGGATGGAAACTTATTATCGACTTTTGTTTGGTCTAAAAAGCTTGAGAAAGAGGGACTTCTCGGTGTGAGCAGGGAAGAACTTGAAACTAGAAATAGATATAAACAAGAGGAAAATAGACGAGAGTTGGAAAAAGTGAAAAAAAGACGGCAAGAAAGGGAATTGGAAAGACAACAAAGAGAGGAAGAAATGACTATGTTACAAAGAGGAAAGGAAGCTGCACAATTGGAACAGTGGGCAAGGCAGGAAGATCAGTTTCATTTGGAACAAGCCAGATTGAGATCACGTATTAGAATCCAAGATGGTCGAGCAAAGCCAATTGATCTTTTGGCAAAATACATTAGTGCAGAAGAAGAAGTTGATGCTGTCGAAATGCATGAACCTTATACGTATCTTAGGGGATTACATGTGAAAGATTTAGAAGATCTCATTGAAGATATAAAGGTGTATAAAGAATTGGAGAGAGGAAAAAACTTGGATTACTGGAATGACATAACAGTCATTGTTGAAGACGAACTACATAAGTTACGAAAATTAGAACGATCGGAGTATGAAGTGGGTAAGTATCTTATATACAAGTATATTATCGAGAGATTTTATTAAAATATTGGCTTAAAACATATTATATTTAAAAGGTCCTACACTTGTGAATTAAATATTGCTTTGCTTCCATAATTCAATTTACAAAATGCATAAGAATTCAAAGGGTTGTAAATAAATTGATTTGCAACTTATATCTTGTGACTAAGTTTATTAATTATATAAAAGTGTAGCTTGTATTTGTACATTTTGCCTACAGTATTATATAAAATATAAATTATGGCACAAGGAGGATATGTGTCAATAGAGCGTCTAAACAAAAGTTTTCAGAGTTTAGATTTTCGTAAATATTTGAAACTACGTTTTTATACAGAACATACAAACTTTAGGTAATCATGTCAAATAATAATAATTAGGAACGGTATATTGTCTTATAAGTAATAATAAATAATTGTGATGCGAGATTTTCTAATCTTTAATTGAATACGATTCAATACAATTTTGTATATACATATTAAATTACATATATAGAAAATTAATAAAATATTTTAACTAATCTTTTTTCAGCCATCGGACGCAGAGAAGGGATTCATGAATCTGTAGCTAAAGATGTTACTGCTATTTTCAAAGGAAAGACTGCTGCACAGTTGAAAGCTTTGCAGCAACAGATTGAGTCAAAAATTACTGGAAAACCAGAAGGTGTAGATATCGGATATTGGGAAAGTCTTTTGTCTCAATTAAAAGGTGCGTTAGCATTGTGAATTAGCATCCATAAAATAAAAATATGTAACAAAACATTTTCTTATAAGAGGATATATTTTTTAGCTCACATGGCAAGAGCTAGGTTAAGAGACCGCCATCAAGAGAATTTACGCAAAAAATTGGAAGTCTTAATTGCCGAACAAGGTGTTGCTAAAACAGAAAGTGAAGCGGAAGGTTCGCAAGCACCTAGCGAGCATTCTGCAAAACATGACGAGCCTTCTACAAGTAGTAAAATTGGGAAAAGCGAAGAAAGTCAATCAGAGTATGTATTTTTCTAAATATATTGTAGGTTTCTACAATTACATTGTTCACTATTAAGGCTATCATTTACCAATTCTGTATTTACAGAAAGTGAGGTGAATACTTTCTTCACCACAAGTGAAGAAAGCTTTACAAACATTATTTTCTTTTATTTGCATTAGCTTTATAAAATCTCTGTCTAACTAATTGACTTGCATGAGAAATTAGTTGGGTTAGCTAGATATATAATTCAAACGGACTGTCTCATTGAATGCGGAGTGTGAATGGAATATATTTTTTCTAATGTGTAAAACAAATGCAAAACAATTATTGTCAAGTTTTCTTTAATTCTGACATAGCTCCATATTTGAACATGTTAGGATTTCAATATTCCTCAAGAACTTTAATATTTCTTGGATAACCATTTAAAATTGTGAATTTTAAATTTTGAATAGGTTCAATTAGAAGAATTTGACTAATCAGGTGTTTAAGCCTGAGTTTTCAGTCCTTTCATGTCAAATTACTTTTAGTCTACGATTAATACTTAACTAAGCATCGGAGTACCTTATTTTATCATTGATTTTTCTATTCGTTTCCAGAGAGGATCAAGAGTATTCGAATATGACGAACGATCTGTTATCTGAATCCTTTTGTGAATACGAAACCGGTGGTTATTCACCAACATACATGGTACCATCCCAGTTGGAACCTGGCACTATTGTTGCTTTAGAAGAAGATGACAATCAGCGTCTGGAATATGCACGCAGTCTAGTACTCAATACTGGTTGTAAAGTACAAAATGTTATGACAGTCGAAGAACAAGCAATGCACAGAGAAGCTCGTAAAAATATGGGCTCCGATGAAGCACAATTTAGCGTCGAGTCATCCTTAGAAGCACAAATCTATCTATGGTCGGATAAATACAGACCTCGGAAACCAAGATATTTCAATCGTGTTCATACGGGTTTTGAATGGAATAAATACAATCAAACTCATTACGACATGGACAATCCACCACCAAAAATTGTGCAGGGCTACAAATTCAATATATTTTATCCAGATCTGATTAATAAGAATACTACGCCGGAGTATTTTTTGGTAAGATATTTCTTATCTTTTATTTATAATAAATAAACTTCATGTGCTTATTTTCATTCGATTACTCTGGGGTACATCCGAGAGGGTAAATTCTGCGCTTGCTTTGGACCTCTCTTATTGTTTCTAAGAGGAACAATATATTTCTTTTTATAGTACTACATTGAGGATTTAGGCCATTTCCAATATTTATTTGCAAGAGTACTATTCATATATATTATTCATGAACTATTTAATATTTCCATTGGAGTTAAAAGAAAATGAAAAAAAAATTAATTGAAATGCCGTCTATTGTATATCTAAACATTAGTAAAATATGAATATACGTATCATATATTTTACTCACTTTTAACCCTGAACACATTAATTGTTATTTCACATGCAAAATACAACGCTATTTAGAATAGCATGCTAACTAAAAAATTAAAGGGAGAAAAAACTGAGAACAAAAGTTTGAATAATTCAGGTTATGCATTCTTCAATGTCCAATCTTATTAATCAGAATTAGCTTAAACACACAATAAAGAGTTAGAAACGTGCCGAAACCACGAAATGAAAAGACACACATACATTTTCTATTATAACATTAAAAATAAAATTGCTGTAATTTCTGTTTTACAGACGCCTTGTGCGGATAACAAAGATTTTGCTCTTCTTCGCTTCCACGCCGGACCACCTTATGAGGACATTGCATTCAAGATCGTCAACAGAGAGTGGGAGTATTCATATAAGCGAGGGTTCAGGTGTCAATTTCACAATAATATATTCCAGCTATGGTTTCACTTTAAAAGATATCGATATCGTCGGTGAATTATATACAATTTTCTATTCATATACTTTATCAGATAAATATCGTTTCCGGGATTTTAATAACGTATATCGTTATACGTTATTTATATATTTCTCATATACATACCGTATATCAAAGAAAGCAGAATAATGCAGAAAATTAAAAAGTACTAAATTATTATGTTTAATCTTTCTGCTTTATTGTGTTCATACTCTAGTAACATTCATAATAGGTTTAAACCAATTTGTATTTTATATCACGTGTAAAGTATTGGAGCATATGGAAGTAGGATATACATAAATGCACATATACATACACACAATATTACAATTCTTGAACTAGCAAACAGATACAAGTTCACTTATATATAAAAACGCAAATAAACACTACTCGACTGAACTAGGCACTTGTTTATGCCTAGTTCTGTCACGCCAGTCCTGCAAAATGAAATAAACCCAAAAGACCCATTATATTATCCTCATTGCCGCGTGTCGTTTCTACTCTCTTGCAGTTCTACTTCTTCCTCATCACTGAACTCACCAAGCCTTAGCTTATGCTAGTTATAATTTTCCAACGTATAGTTACAGTATCTCTGTTAAAAATTATGTACTTTTATTACTCAACGTACTTTCTCGTGACGCATCACAGTGTCGGTTTGCGTGTAAATGATTTATTTCATAAATCTATTTATGAAAATTTTAATTACTAATATGGAGTATAAAGCGGTTGTATTATTATTATTTAGAGAAGGAATAAATAACATTAGTAATCGTTCGTATTTTTACGTGATTCTTAGACTTTGTATTTGATAGCGCGACACACGTTTTCATGTTTGACTACATTCAAAGTTTTTAATTTCTGTATATAGAATTTGCACTTACAATATTCTCAGACTTTATAAAAATGTTCTGAGAATATATCGAATGAACGTAAAATATTTAGCAATATAATAATAATTAACCACCAAGACATCCGTAATATTCTCAGGATATGTAGAAGATATTTCACAAGTTCAGGATCAGTTCAGAATAAAAAATTGTCATACTACGGGGACGACTAGTAGCCATTGGATTAAATAGTTCAAGTATCTAATTATAGTATATATAATTCTATAGATATTCGAGATTGAAGTTTATAGTACTTCATAGTAAGTCTTGACTTTGTTGGTCGAAGTTCCTTAGCAGCTAGGGAATTCCGACTCTGGTGTGTTCTAGGTCTTCTAATTTCTTAAATCATACTTTATGTCTGTATGCGTTGATCGCGTACAGGATATGGATAATTAGGAAAAGCTGTGGAGGCTTGAGTTGAAATAGTAAGAGCTGAGTTTAACTCTCCAGTGGGTGCAATATTTTTTAACGCATAAGAAATACACAGCAGCCGATTTATTAGATTGCACGTGTCTATCGGAGAATGAAATATTACAAGAATATTATATATTTTAACAAGAATATATATATATTGTAACAGACTAATAAGATTACAATGCTAAACATTCACGCATAAAGTATATTGATGTACCGTAATATTTCTTGTTATCGTATAATTTTATAGCTCGACTTTATCTTTCATTTTGGGTTCATTATTCACTGGAAGTGTTTCTTAATTTATTGGTGGATTAACCTTACACTTACAGGACCAAAAAATGAAACTTTTTTGAGGAACTTTATTTGGCAAAACCATCAATAAATTCTATTAATTTTAAACATTTTATTGCAGTTTGAAAACATTTAAAGTTAAGTTTATTAAAATGGCGTTGATACAGCCGGACGTGTCCTGCCCTACAGTAAACCGCGGTTACCAGTAGCATGGGTATACATATAAATTAACTGACAACAAACAAACAAAAATTCGTAAAATATCCCCACTCTAGTATCCGTAATACGTCTGAGTACAACTTTCACGTTAGAGGGATAATTCCTGTAGGTATACTGCTGATATCCGCAGATTATCTCCATAGGCAACGAAGTAAACTATGTATATGCATACATTCACCGTGATTCAACTGTCGATCGACTTCGGTGGAGACATAATTCCTGTGGCCGCTTGTACCGGCCGTAGTCCAAACTGATCCAAAAGAAGAAGAACTATAGAAAAAATGTAATTTTTGATCTTCCACGTCTATATGGATCCTTAAATAACTGAGGAAAGGTGACTGCTGCAATGCAGCTCGGAATCTAGCTACCTTTGAGGATCCTACTGATGTTGGGTAGGAAATGCCTTATCAACTGCTCGAGTTCCCTGCCAGGTCCGGAATTGTCACTGATAAAAACGTCCACCTGTCAATAACCAACAAGGAATCTAAGATGCTACTCATCTTCCTACCTGGATCAGTGTAAAAAAAATATTAGGCTAGCCTAGATAAAATATAAATCCATTACAAGCATTAACAGAGTTTTCACAATACGAATTTACCTTGCCAGTGCTAATTCAGGCCAAGTTATTAGTTAACGCTCAGTTTCGCTAGAGATAGGAATTTAGTTGGGTATTTGCGATAAAGGATCAGGGATTATTTTGTATTTTATTTAATTTCTTTAATTTGTTAAGTACCATGTATAGTTACAGTATAGTATCTTTGCGTTATCCAATAATGTTTGCGATTAACAAATTTTTCTACAGCCATTAAACGTGATATGATCCAGAGTTGTATTCGCACAGGGCTACACTTTATACACGGTGCAAGAAAATTTTTAAATAATCAAGTTCCAAGTTTACACAACCGCAACCGCCGCAATACGTTTGAATTATTAACATGGTAATATTACTTTCAAATTAATAAATATTCAAACAAACTATGAAACTTTCTATAACTACATCAATTTTATTGACTATACCCTGATAAAGCATGAAAAATGAAATGGAAGGTATATTTTTATGACAAATTTAAAGCGTTGAAATAAAAATTATATTCCTATAAAAAATATTTGATAATTTATTATTACTGCCGCGTCCAACATACGCTTTTTGGTTTAGAAATATTTGGCTTTTGTTACCTTCCCAGATATATTAGATCTACCTTGACACCCTATTAATATCGATTATTATTAGTCTAGAAATAAGCTATTATATGGTATCAAAATATTCGTTTTCACTTTTTAAATATGTATTTACATAAAAGCTCACTACATATTTGCCACTTATTAAAGTTGTGACGCATTTGGTACACGCATATGGTCAAGAACATACACTACGCAGGTGGTTGTTAATGGTCGCTGTTGGATCGATTTCCTCCACCACCTACATTTCTAGACGTACAAATAGGGTACTGGTCGAACTATTCCAATGGCAAGGTAAAAGTAAACTCAGTATTTCCTGTTAGCTACGAGCGAAGAGACGAAAATAAATTCCTTTTACTTTCGTATTGAAATTCATATAAATATTCATTAATGTATTTAATTTTATTAAAAACGAGTGTACACATACATATTAAATGGAAAAGAATAAACAGTATTAATTAACGATTCTCAACAGTTCTTAATACTTTGACGGAAAGTGTGAAAAATATTAAATATAAAATGGACATTAAAAGTCAGGGAAGGTTCTTCAATTAAATCAAATTGTTAAATACAATTTATATTCGTCTTGCGATATTCGCTCTCATATTCAAAAAGTATAAATGTTAAATACATTTTTTAAGTTCTTATTCTTTGATTTTTATTTTTTTATTATTTACTACTTGATCGTTGATGTTTAACTAGAAATTTGGAAAGTTAACATTATAACTCAAATACGCAAACAACACACAAAAGTCATCTTTAAGATGTCTTAAGGACAACTTCTGTGTCATTAGATGCCTCAAAAACGACTTATGGACATTGTGTTGTATAGGTACATGAATATGCATCAGCTAGATATCAACCTTCAAGTAATAAAATCAACGCGCTTTATTGCAAAAGGAATAAAAATATAATTGTTCTTGGTATAACTTGCAGATAGATATATTTAACTCTTCTTTACATCTGCATTAAGGTAAATGACTGTTAAAGGTTAACAACTAAGCATGACATTTATATTGAAATTGTCATAAGAAGTCAAGGACGATATAGCTGCGGAGTG
The DNA here is from genome assembly GCA_030142635.1 of Trachelus troglodyta. Lineage (NCBI taxonomy): Eukaryota > Metazoa > Arthropoda > Insecta > Hymenoptera > Cephidae > Trachelus > Trachelus troglodyta. The sequence goes on along the minus strand of JARQTJ010000672.1, from coordinate 112,798 downwards.
ACGCGCAAAGTAATGAAAGAGTAAATTGTGCTATTCAAAAAAAATATTGTATTCTGCTCGTGTTTCGGGTCATGAATAATATCATTTATTTTATGCTTTTTACTCATTTTCATGTAAAGCACAGTAAGGGTAGGAGGAATATTTAATGGTAACATGCCAATGTAAATATCAGAAAATTGGTCAAAGAAAAGAAGACACTTTTTCAAACGTGCTTGTTCTAAGAACAGGTGCCAACATAATAATCAGACACAAATGGATCGAGAGTGATAATAATTAACATAAAGGCCAATCATTATTCAGGACGATTATGTAAAGTCAAGCTAGGCCGTTTATCTGATTTCTATGGTAGAATCAAATAAAGTCCATGAAATAATGATAAATAATACGTTAGAGTTTACCGTATTGATTGAATTTAGATTTCTGAATAATTGACTGTTTATTTTAAAGATTGCGAAGGATTGCATGAAAAATACTATTTTAGTTTGAGAATTTATATATAGTGAACAAAAATTCTCTTTCGTATTATGTTTTACGTGTATTCAATTTTATTAGCATGTTCGAATGCAAGAATTGATAAATCGTAAGACCTAGTTACTTTTTCCATTGTGGTGCCAACGTGACGTGTTGAAAAACACATTTGAATTACTTTTTCTGCCATCAGTGCAACTACAGTGTTATGACCTAAAACGAACTGAAGGCCTACAAGTGCAACTAGTTGAAAAACAATTATTTTATTAAAGGTCATAAAACTCACATTACTTTTTTCGACATCGATAGATTGAGAATGCCGTGTTACGAAAGAGGCTTTAAAAGAAATTACTGCGGAAAGTACACAACCCCGCTTAGTTATTTTTAAAAATTTATTTTTAAATTTTATTTTTTTAAAAATCTAATATAATTACGGATCTTACAATTGGCATACTGTATAACGGAATACAGGCTAATTTTCAAAAGTAGGTTTCAGTTATTAATTTTTGAAAGTGTGTGATTAACTTTACGTGGATTAAAAGAATGTTAGTTACAGTATTTCCCAGTTGAGATTTTCCCAAACCGTCACTCCAGTGTATAGGAGTTATTTGAATTCAATTTTTAACTATTTTTAATGTTAAATTGCGCAGAAAAATTCTTTGCATTCATTCCATTCATTTTTTTTAGAAGTTCATTTGTTTTGGTGTTTGACTGGCATACATGGACTGATTTCTAATTTTATTTCAATATCGGAGTTTAGTTGTTTAATAAAATCAGATATGTAGATTACAACAAATTTTGTCCGGGATACGGTACGTATCAATCTAACAAACATGGGGGCGTTCAGGCACGTACATCCCTTACGCGTGTATCATCTAATTCATGCCCAACACTAACTTAGTTCTTGTAAAAAAATTTCCGACAGGGCAATCGTTCAGTAATTCTATACGTATCCACGCATGCGCAGTGACGACATCAGACACTAGGCTAGTTTTATTATGATATTTGGAAAAATATTGAAACTGTGGTACCCTATATATAAACTCAATGCCCAGATCTAATATATGTTTTAAAACATTCAAAAATATTTTTTACGAAGTAACTTGTATTGAGTTCACACAAAATTTGAATAATTGAACATGCATGTCAACCATTTGAGTTGACGGTCTGCTTAACGTAAACGCCAAACTAATTTTCTTGTCAAATACAAAAATTCCGATGAATTTACCGAAAACAAATGACTAACGATCTGTAAGAATTCCTCGGTTCCGACTTCATGGCTCAGGGCGCGCATGTTATATTTTTCAGTGCTAAAAGCTCGGGGAAAAAATTAGATCTGCTCAGATCTAATTTGATCTGGTTAGATATGAATTTTGTCCCAATCAGATATAATGAGACTTGAGCCGATCTGCTGTAAAATACGAACAAATTTTCAAGCCAGACTAGATCCGATCTGTTCAAATCTGAACAGACTTGTCCAAATAGGATATCAGCTCTAAGTAGATCTAATCAGGCCTGACTGGACATAATATAAGATCTAATTTTCTTTCCCTGGAAGTGTCTAAACAGCAATCTTATAGGAAGTTGTGTAAATATTTTTCAAACTAGTTTAGGTGCATTTTTTAGAACTTATGTGACAGATATACCTAAAATGTTTTAGAGGTTCTACAACACTAAAGCTTTATATTCCAATAACATTCTTAAATGTCTATGGACCTATGGAAATGTTGCAACTACGTTAATAAATCAAAGAAGTTTAGAAGAATATGTGTTGAATCGTTTTAGTAGTTTACGGAATTACTGAAAAGTTATCAGTGGCAGCTCAATCCATAATTCACACAATATGAAGTGGAAGATGGGTTCTTCGGAATTTGTTTCCGAAAAAACATTTCTCATCATCAGAGAGGATTTATCAAACCTGGAAAGTGTTAATGTCCGTTTCAATGGTAAGCTATATCTTTCATTCGTACTTGTGGACTTTATCTTTCTATTTGCTAATCAATAATATATACTTGCAACGAATACACGAATAACAATGATTGATTTTTATAATTATATACAGGGTTAGTCAGTAGAAACACACCAGCAGAAGTTGGCCGCAAGTGACTGACACGGCAGTGTGGCCTCTTCTAAAAATGACATGTGACTGTGACCGATTCCCATAAACGCAAACTGACAGTTCGCATAGCAATAAGTTTTTTGAAATATTTTAATAGTTAGGTTACTGAAATAATTGATTAATATTGCAATGACAAAATGTAATATCAGTTAAGATTTATTTTCACAACAGATTTTTTGCTGCACTTTTTTGCTATAAAAACATTTCAATTAATTGATTTTTAAATTAATTGGAGCATTGTATTGCAGAATTGCATTGTGATCATTACTTGAAAATATCAAAATTGTGAATATTTTAAACTTTACATTGTTTTAATTGCAATCTGTTGTGAAAATAAATCTTAAATGATATTACATTGTGTTATTACAATATTCATTAATTATTTCAATATTGAAATATTTCAAAAATCCTATTGCTATGCGAACTGTCAATCTGTGTTTATGAGAATCGGTCACAGTCACGTGTCATTTTTTGAAGAGGCCACACTGCCGTTTAGGCCATTTGCGGTCCACTTCTGCTGGTACGTTTCTACTGACTAAACCTGTATAATAACGATACAACTAAATAACAGTTGACATTTAATTTATATACTGTTTACTATTTCAAATAAGTTCCTTAATTTCACGAAACCTCTAAAATAGAATAAAACTTTGATAAGAAGATACGAATATATGCCATAAGGTCATTTAGCTCGAAGGAAGTGCAAGCGACAATTCAATTTAAAGATTTCTTATCTATTATTATAAGTTTTATTTAAAGGAAAACTAAGACTTCTCTTGAGATTCCATGGATTACAAGTGATACATAAAAATACGTCAAACGCAGACAGGCTAGTAAGCGGACAGGAGAGCGACGAGTAGCCAAGATTAAAAAGGTAGAGAGCAAACGGTGACTAAGAGTGCGCTTCCATCGCGATGGATAGCAGCGTCATCTGTGGCAACTCAACCAGGTTTTATCAACATTAAACGGAAACTTACACTGCACAAATAGTAGTTCAAACAGTACCAGGGAAAAAAGATCATTTATAATTTTTTCCCCGGGGCATGGTGCACTAATCGTCAGATCTCTTAAATAGTAATGCAACCGTATGTATTAGTTTATCAAACTTTTTTAACTATATACAGAATAGTGCTATATGACTAAAACAATACGAGATAGCTTTGTTTATGTAGTACTGTAAAGGTAGCGAGAGTTCTATCTGTGCTTAGCCAGATCACACATCCATATACAGATATAAGGCTTTCGACATCAGAACCAATAACAGATTATTTCCATTTCCGCATTTTATTGCGGTGTTTTAGACAATTTTAATATCACTTTTGTTTTATATTTAATTAATACACGGATCAACCCAACAGCATCCTGCAACCATTTATCATTAAGTTATTTATGCAGTTCTTAAATTCCTGATATAGTTCTGTACTCCGATAAAAAGATCAGGGCCTACGCCAGAGTAAATGGGTGAAAAAATAAGCCTATTTTGCAATTTTTTTTCTCGGCAACTATGCGCTCTATTATAATCACAGATGGTGCTTTGGAAAGAGGGGTTTATTTAGGTGCATTTCGTAATTTTATTTACGAAATTTTATTATTTTTATACAATGTTTATTGAAACTCGCTTAAATTATGTTTTTGGAGAGAGTCTCTGCGGTGTCCCTGATTCAACGTTATCAGTTTATCTGAAACAAAAAACAATGATTTTTTCTTAATAAGCGATATATTACGCTCTTATGGACTAGAGAAAAATTAAAAATTTTTTTTCTTTAAATAGCGGCCAATTGAATTTGGACGTCGACCGTTGACCCATTTTTATTGAAAAAAAATTGAGAACATCAACAAGCCCTCAACAAAGTGTCTTTCCAGCGCATCACCAATGATTATAATAGAATGCATGGTTGCCGAGAAAGAAATTGCAAAGTAGACCTACTTTTTCACCCATCTACCCTGACACAGGCCCTTAAATTTGTCTAAAATTTATATTATAGGTATTCTTTCGAAATATTAAAAATCATTATTCGTATCACTATAAATATCACAATTGAAAAATTAAAAAAGCAAGTTAAACATAGACACCCAACAAACACTCAATTGTTACTGGTTCATTGGTAGATGCAGTGGAACAGTAATAGTGCTATATGAAACTTATGGTGATGGTGCACCATCACCATCACTAGCCCGCTCTTATGCGTTTTTTAGACAGCAAATAAAACGTAATATAGTTAATAATCAAGCTAACGAAAATTGGTCAACATTAAAAAAAAATAGTTTCTCAGTTCAATATTGCCAGAACGAATGAAAATACTAGGCAATAGTCATTCTTTATAATGAACGCTTAACTGTATTACTAATTTACAGATATGTATATATTTTGCATACATTTACCTGGTGACGTCACCACAGAATTATGGAAAGAAATAATAGTGACATCATTGCCAAGATACATGTAATGACTATGGCAATGACAGGTTTCATTATATCATCGTTTAAAATATGAGGAGATGTTAGAGTATAGGTATATCATCATGAACAATGGGAAAAGATAAGATTTTCATGTAAAATCTAAATATTAAAAAAAATATCCACATCTTGGTAATGTGAATCTACAACGAAACAAATAAAAATATAAGAAACAATATCATGATAAAAAATAATTGTTTTAAGAAGTTTTTTTATTCACCTACTATAAATATATCATCAGTTCATTTTATCATTCCTCTCAACGATTTTCTACAACTATATTTTTAATCTTGTATTACTATTAACTAAAGTAGTATATTAACGGTATATATTTTATGAATTTTTTATTAGTAATATTATTTTTTATTAAATGTATTCAATAAAGTTGATTAAATATTAAGTAAAAATAATTTTACGGTGGCATAGGCATATCTGTGTATAATGCAAAAAAATTAACAATGTATGTTTTATATATATATATATATATATATCTTTATGTTAAACAGAGAGAAAGCACCAGATGCAAGAAAGAAAATTGAAATCTTCGAATAAAACTGATACATGGCCTCCGAAAATTAAGAAGAGTCGCTCCGTGGAAAAGACATTGAGAAGACCGAAAACAGCGAATCTCGAGAAGCCCAGTGTCCTTAATCCAAATTTAGTTGACAAGCTCGACATGTCGATGTTGAGCAAAGAACTGTTATCAAACAACAAAACACGAATTCGACAAAGTGCAAATCCATTGTGTGGGAAGTTGACTGGAGTCCGTAGACAGAGTGTGCCTCTTGGACAAGAATCCGTGGGTGTGACAAAAAACTCGAACTCTAACGTTTCCTCATTGGCACGAGAAAAACGTCAGAGCTTCGAGGCACTTACGGATTCGGAATTGTCCCATGTTAAAATTTTAACTCAGCCAGTCGACAGCGGTAACGCGAATAAAAAGGAGCCACTATATTTGGGGAGAAGAGTTTCAAAGCGATTTCTACGGGAAGAACAGCAATTCGACAGCAATAATAACAAGAACGGAGCCGTGCTTGGAAAAATATCTTCTCTGTCGGTTGCGAGAAAGAAAAACATCTGGAAACCCACCTTGATTGGTTCGGACGTTGATATATTTGCAGGACCCTCCAAAGGGATTTTAGAACCTTGCAAAACTTGTGGTCGAGCTGATTTGCCAGAACGCTTTCATAGCCACCCAAAAGGGACTGTGACAAAAATCCGGGATAATTTTTCACATTCGAAATCTAGAATTGCAATACCTAAAACGATTCAGAAACCTGTACCGTTAAATTTTCGAAGTGAACGAAATAAAAGTATCACAAGCCGCATACAGAATCAGCAGTCAACGAGTGTTAGAGTTTTAACTGCTCCAGGTGATATTGTGTCTGTGGCAGAAGAGCAAAACTCAATTCAAATGTTCGCCTCTAAAAGAAGACCAAGAACCGTCACTTGTTATATTTGCAGTCGTGAATTTGGTACTGCCAGCTTCCCCATCCACGAGCCAAAATGCATGGAGGTGAGTTCTATGATGATTTAGTTTATATTTAAAGCTCTTACAGTCGGTCAATACTTATCAAATCGCACGTGGTTTTCCATACAATAACGTAAATATATGCTAAGATAGAAAAATAATATATCTTTAGTGCAAAACCATTCATATGCATATTTTGCAAAAATAATTTACACATTGAAATATTTATCGTAGTGCGTTGCTAGAGACTTCGTTGTTCCCCATATGTGAAAAAAACATCAAACTCGTGGACCAACTATGTCTTCAGTTCTTTATAAATAGCATAGTACATGTCATTCTGTAACATACAATATTATCGGCGCGAATCAACTAAAACTGATAAACTGAATAAAAGTAATGAAATATTTTTAATATACAAAAATCGAATTCATAGAAATATCATGACTATTAATGAAGGCTATAAGAGCGGGGTTAACTCACTGATATTTTATTTCTTAAAAATTAGAGAACTGTAGGTCATTATCACTTCACTTTGAGTTTAGTTTGCAGTCTTATTAACATTTATAAGACCGAGCTAGAGGATCACCATCGTCTTGACGCAGATTATAGAATAAATTATACATACATGGGGACATGTAAAGTAATGGAGATTGGATATTAAGCAATTTTCAATTAAAAATGAATTTTAATTATAATTGAGCTGAGTAGGTCTAGTGGGATATCTGCGAGACATCCCTACTCAATGTTTTTCAAATGATGAATAAAATCACTCTACCATAGGCGGGGTAAGATGTGGTGTAATTTTGATATTCGAATGTTTTTTTTATTCATTTCTATATTTGATTAAAGAAATGGGAACGAGAGAACAATGCGTTACCACCGATGCAGAGACGTTCGAAACCACAAAGACCAAACGTGTCTCCAGATGATTCTGAGTGGAATGCAGTTGCTTGGAAACATAGTCAAGTATGTTGTATACATATATGAAATAGTACTTGCTCAAAAAATAAAATGAAAATATTTTTTTTATTCACCAAAGCCTTGGAAAGTACAATTTTCACGGGACGTTTACAAGACGTTTGCATGTCCATAGGACGTCCTTGCGATTTTTGTACTGTGGGTTGTACCATAATAGATGAATCATTTCAAACCACCATATTGATTCCGTTTATTTTTAATTAAAAACTTTGAACGTCAAATTTCAAATTATTGAATGAGAAAATCTACAGCTTTTTCAAGTATATAAATCGGATAGCATATTTAATCATTTCTTTTGAGCTTAGCTAGTTACATATTTTCGTGGAGTAAAATTGTTTTTTTTTACAATTTTTAATCAAATATAACTTTGCAATGAACAGTGTCATAAATTAGACCCAAATTTGAGTGAAAATTTACAAAATATGAAATTTGATTAAACACTGTGAGGTCTAACATGAATTCTTATATAAGTCTATAACTAAGAAGATTGCCAACTTGAGAATAAAAAAATGGAATTAAAGGTCTCCTTTATTTTTCTGATTTATGATCATTAAATTTTTCTTTAATCACTTGCAATGAAACTGAAGAGTAAACATTAAATTTAAAAATTGATACATAAAGTAAAAATGTTGAGCTTTGTAAAAAAATTGTATTACGTATGATGGTCTAAATGGTTTAAAAATGTTTCATCACAGAATCGACCCTAATTTCCATTTCTTACAGTTATTATTATTACATCTACATATACTTACACTTATTAAACTGTATTGTTATGTAACACCATACGACGTAAACATCATCTAAGATTTGGTAAAAATATGAAAAGTAACCTATTTTCTTTTCTTAATAGGCTCAACTCGTACCATGTCCAAAATGTGGAAGAACGTTTCTGCCTGACCGTCTGCCTGTTCATGAAAGATGCTGCAAAGCCTTGCCTAAGGTAAAAGATAAATATTATGTAACATATTTGTAGTAAAGATTGCAGAAATCAAGTTCAATGTGTAAGCACGTACATATACGAGGCCTGAAACAGAATCGCCCTTAAATCTGGAACAGCTTTAATTTTTGAAAAATTGTATCTTTTTATTTCCCTAGCGACCAATCTCACTTCTGCACACTTGAAAAATCCTAGCATTCATAGTTAAAATTATCAGTTCAATATTTATCTGGACGACCAGAGACTCGACTTTGATTGCACAAATGTTTGTGCGAATAAATAAAAAAAATATAAGCTAAAATTTGAATCATTCGAAAAATAAGAACTTAAAGCTTCAATCTGAATTTTTTAATAAATTTTTTTTGATACTGCTCGATAAACTAAGTCTGAACTTTGAGCACAGAAATGCATTATTATTTTCTATAAACTGTAGTAGACTTTTTACAAACAAGAGTCAAATTTTTGTAAAAAATACTGTTAGCAATATCGTTGCTCTACGTTGCGAAGTCGGGTGGTCGATGAGAGAAATCGACCGATGTATATAGACGCCGACTATATGTCAAAGGTTAATCAAAGACTGCGCGTCGGTTAATTTACAGGATCGATATTTTGCTACAGTTAAAGGCAAGGTCTGTAAATGAAATGTGACAAAGATGCGCCCGCGGGAGTAATTTTTAACTCCGTGAATATAAGGGTAATGTATATGTATGTGGTATGGCAGTGATTATTGCACTAGAAAGTCAGTATTTTAACAATACATTTCATGATTTTGAGTTAAAATGCTGTGAGGTGAATGGGAAGACCTTTCCTAGCGCATAAAGTATTAATAATTAATTAGAATAAAATAAAATATAAATTTACGTTTATCAGATTAAAAGAAAACTTTGACATTTCCTAGAATTTAATAATATAACTGCAAATTCCAAATCGTACGTGAAAAGTTTTTCACTGCTGACTTTTAATTTGTTTTAAATCTCAATTTCGAATCAGAATTATTATTTCTGAGTGACTGTTCTTTTTCAGCTTCTAATTTGAACTAAACTATCAGCCTCATATGTCTTTTATCATTTTTTTAGTTCAATTTTGAGTATTATTTATTTTTTATGTATATGAGATTTTATTCTTTTGCAGCCGTCTACAAATGTCAAAATGGACAATATAGAGATAATGGATAAAGCCATATCCAGTAATACTAATAATAGAAGTTTGATGTTACTCTGTCAATCGTGTGGTCACCGTTTTCTAAGTAAGGACCTAAAGACACATAAACTTACATGTGCAAAGTCGTCTCGCTCGATGGGTGATGCATTCTCGCCAACTCCCGACAAACAGATGTCAGTTGCTGCAGAAAATATTCTGACACCTACGGTACTTAATTACAATATATAATTAATTGACTTATAAGTCCACGATTTATTAAAAAGAACTCATGATTATAAATTCACCATTCAGTAAATTGAATATTAAATATCGATGATTTATAATTTATAGCAGATACCACAGAAAAGAACCATCACGTGTTATTTATGTGGACGGGATTTTGGAACAAGAAGCATCGTTATCCACGAGCCGCAATGCTTGAAAAAGTGGCACCAGGAAAATGAAAAGTTACCACCAAATTATCGAAGAAAAGTACCACAAAAGCCAGACATTAGTATCATTGGTGAGTAAATCAATTCTCAAATAACAATAGCTAAATATTAATTTTTATTGGTCTGTTATATTAAGAAATGTGTTTTCCTGTTAAAATAACCCTGTAATTATGTATCTTTTCCGTACGATTGGTTTAGTCGCATCTTTTGTATTCGCCATAACAAAAAAAAACTTTCAATATAGTTTTTTTTCTAAATTTCAAATATGACAGAAAGTTTATCTTAATTTAGACGTATCACAAAAGACAATGTTCTTTCAGAGCATTTTAAATAAGCACATAAAATTGTCATCAGTAAACTTTCTAAGAGATATCTGTCTGAATTTCTTACTATCCAATACGTTACTCGTGGATTAACTGTAAAGATGTATTAATAGTATAATTATCATGTACTTATAAATGCAGCATGAGAAACTTACGTAATATCAAGTTTAATTATTAAAATATTTCCAGTGGTCCAGAGCCACCTTTTTTTTAAACAGCATAAGTTTACAAAACATGTATTGGCTTCGCAACCATATCAATAATTAAGAAAAGCCTATGTGCAGTCTATTCATCATTGTATTTCTAATTTTCAGCTAATTCCGGTAAAGATATTGCAGCATCCAATCGAGCAGCGATAGCGGAAGCTAACCGGCAAGTCCATTTGAGCCAGCTTATTCCTTGTAAACGTTGTGGAAGATCATTCGTTGCTGATCGAATTACTGTTCACGAACGTTGTTGCAGAGGAACACCAGCAAAGAGAAGCTCTTAGCGCCATCAGTAGAAGCTTCTTTAAACATTATTTAAAATCTTGTGAAAAATAGGATTATTGTGTACATAAAGTTCCGAGTAAAAATGTTTACTGTAACAGTGGGAGTGATTAGGAATATGACTCACAATTGTGATCATCGTATGGGTCCAGTTATTTTCAGTCTTATTGTTAGAGTAGTCCTAGTGAGTCCACCAGATGTATACGTGTATAGCGTTTTCTAAACGTAAAGAATCGGATATAAACTTCTTCGAAGTGCCGCCTACTACCATTTTTCCCCTAATTGCAAAAGTTCAACACACTACCAATTATTCAGCAGGGTTAACAAACCTGTATGTAAATAATAGAAGGTTTGTAAGTTTTTCAATGTTTGATAATTAAGTTGAAGAAGCGGTCGAGGGCAGTAGCCGACACTTTGTGAAAAAATTTATATCGGACTTTGTACTATACAGTATATGCTATGGTAAAATATTGCTATACATATAATAATTTTCTTGCAATTACCAGACTAAAAATTTTAATTAAACAAATATCACAAAAAAATGAATGTACAGTAAAACCTCTCTATTTACCCCTGCTCTAATCGTTCACTCTCTGCTTTGGTCCAAAATCAGCCTCCTTTTTACTTCTCGGGCGCTGCCTACTTTCTACTAAAAATTCGAAGTGACAGGGAGGGTCTTTATATTAATCGTTACCAATTGGTATTTAGATGTATGAAGATTAGGAATTCGCAGTAGAACGTTTAATTAACGAGGTTTCCTTTTTTATGTTTCTGAGGTACGTTTTCTGAAGTGGTTGATCGCCATGGACTAATAAAGAGGTTTCACTGTATGTAAGTCTACCTTATATCACGCACATAATATTCTGAACGATTGCATAATTTATATTTTTTTATATTATTAAATTGATACGGACAATTGAAATCATGATCTTTACAATTTTCATGGGTTTCATAATAAACCCGAAAGCGATAGTCTGCTTATTTAATGTTTAATTTTGCATGTAAATTGTAATTCAATCGGATCAATGTCTTGTTTGAAATTTTGGACGCACACCCATGTAGCCATTTATTGGCTATGTGCGTATGTACACAGATCCAATATCTAAGCGTGTATTATTGTGCACGTGTATTCTAATAGTACCACCAATTTTGGTGAATGATTTTATGCTAAAACTTTTCTTTGCACGTACGCTAAACTATATGCTCGGATATGTGATCTGTGTGCGGAAGCACATAGCAAATATGTATAATATAATGCCCCGTTATCAGACACGTCTGTCGTATTTATAATTTCGAATAAAGCATTGGACTTTTACAAAAAAAGTGTGATTCTGAGTGTATAATATTTCAGAGTAAAGTTTGCATATGTTTGATTTTAAGATGACGCACTGTTAATATTATAAAATGTAGCTAAGAATAAATCTAAAATTTTGCAGTGAATTAATTATTTGAAAATTTTTATTAGAATATACATGAACTAACAATTGGTGTTAAGTTATTCTGAATGAGAAGAGACGTCGTTTTTTTGTGGGTGCCTAAACGGAGTCCTTCTTACTTTTCAAACATAAAACTGGTCTGTCGTGAAACGATTTCAGAAAGTTTTTATTATACTCTGTGATGCACAAAATATGTGCAATTTGGAATTTGCATATAATTTTTTGATTTCAGCCAATTGCATCAACTGGTTTAGGTCGTTTGTTGAACTTTAATAACCGCATTTGTGATTCAATTACGGAATATACCTTAAATTTGTGCAATTTTTTAATTTTATATTGCATCAATATTTACGTGACCACGTATAATAATGTTTTACGTATGTACTGTGTCATGTGCAGCAGTATGGAAACCCATTATTGTACCTCTATAAAAAAAAAACGTACCATAACAAAAGATCTTTTACAGTGATTTTTTTACCATGCTTGTTTCCATAAAAAATCGATTTTTCATAGACTAATCTTGTATTATTCAATTTTTAGGTAGATCAATCCTAATGCTATCGGATTTGAATTAATCTCAAAGTTTGACATTTTAGCATTGATCCGGTAAACCTAGTAAGAGCCCAGTTACGCTCGTCAAATGCGCATTCAAACGCAACTCTCAACTAACAACGCAACGTGAATTCCTGTAGACACGTTGTGACATTGATCGACAGTACGCGTGTGACTGCGCTCTTATCACGATATTGCCACCTTCTCACCAACAAGGCAGATAGAGTTTTTTGGAGCTTGTTATCATACCGCAAAGCAATAAACATGATAGAATATTTGCGACCATGAAACAATTATAAACGATTCCTTATCGAAAGTTGAATTACTTACGCAAATATTTTCCATCTAAAAAAGACAAAAGAATAGAAAACTGCAATACAAACGTTGACTTTCTTTCAACTTAAGGTGACCACTTACCCTTAAACAAAATCAAATTTTGAATATTTTTTATAAGGAACTTCTTTAATTTCAATAAATAAAGTCAGTTTAGCATCTTACTAAAACTATGTATTTGAATTGCGTTGAAAGTCTGTGGAGTCTCTTGATATTTGTATCATTTCCATTCAACCATAACACTGTATTGTTACTAATTTTGTTAAATGAGTTATCATCTAATGCTTGAAAAAGATACTTTATTATCATTATGTGTAATATAATATGCGTTGTTACATGTTAATTAATATGCTGTATCTCTATATGTATATACATACATATGTGTATATATATATATTTATATTTTATTATCAGAGCGACAAATTTTCATGCAACTGCACGTGCTTCTGGCAAAAAACTTTCCCAATGTTTGATAAGTTGATTCTGATGCTGCAACATAGCTTCCAAATATTCAATAAATTGTTTCTTAAAATCATCAACCCTGACTAGCTCAAACCGTTCAACTTCTTTTTTTATCATTTTAGAAATGTTATCAAACTCTTCCTGACCTCTTTCAACCTTAGACGTCCACTCAATGACATCTGTTGCTGCTTGAGTAGTTTTATCACTGCGGCCTGATTGTTCTAACCTTGCCTTCTGCTCTCGCTTTTTGTTTAACATCATTTGAGCATGTTGCCAGTTCTGGAATACCTTTACTCGTTCGTGAAATACATCCTATAATTGAAATGCCATTATGGTAACAATGTTCAAAATTGTGAAAAAGTTAATGTTGCCATTCAAGTAAATTCAGTATGACTGTGAATTCACAAGCCTACATAAAAATTCTTGAAATAACATAGTATCATTTCTACGGCAACATAGAAATTAAACATTTTTCTAAAGCAATCCAATCATAAAATTATTTATATAAAAACTATTTAACATAGGGACTCTTTGTTAGCCATTATATATATATCTACAAAAACAGCAAGTGACAATATTAGGACAGAATTTGTTTGGTTTCTTGCACCAGAGACACAAGTGAACAATGTTGATTCTCATTGTACTTTCATTATGGCCAACCAACGATAGATTATACTCTTCTACAACCGTGATGGAAGCACGAATATAACAATATTTGCAATTAATTTTCCTTATATTTGAGGGAATTTAAGCAAGAACTCTGATTGATAAAGATCTTTTCATCAAAAATAATGGAATCAATTTTCCTGTATGACAACTAACTACAGATAAGCTCTCGTTTTTTAATTTTTTGAATGTTATTTATATAATAATAATATGTTCATGAATGGCAGGAAATATATATAAGTATTACGCGTCAAATATTATATACCCCTGTAATAATGATCATGTAAAATTACAGAAAAGCAAAGAAAATTATATGGACTAAATAATTTTTATAAATAGCACTTTCCATATTTGAAAATACATATGCTTGTATGTTCGAGATTGATTCTGATGGTAGGGTTAGTTTTAGGTGACTAGTTTGTTCTAAATAATCCGGAAACATATTATCGTTATCTTATGTTATGCTAGAAACGTTTCACAATTATTACACAGTTTGTTTACGATTAGAAAATTTCATGAAATCCAACATTGTAAATTCGAAACTACATTTTCAGATAAATATGCAAGTGATAACTGTACAGCTAATACTAGCATGAATCATAATACTTGAATTTAATTATTATATCTATAAAGTGAAAGTTTGTTTAGAATTAACATATATATAATATGTTACATACATATTCTCAAGAAGAAAATGGTTTTGAATTATAAAGATAAGCAATTCCCAGCACTAAAAATAATTAAATATATACTGAAATATAAATACCTTTATGGCTCCAATCAACGCCACATAATCTCTCAGCATTTCACCAAATTGATAGAAATCACTGTTACTCTGTGCTTTCCTAACAATTTCAACTTTCTCTAGAGTTTCGGCAAGCTGAGCCAAAGCTCTACCTAATGAAGCACCTGGTTCACCATGACCGAGAACAGCGATAGACCGTGCAGTAGCACCTGTACAAAATGCCAATTCTCTTCTCTGATTCGTTAAGGCATCCACTGCACCATGTAAGGCGCGCAACTGAGTATCTAGAGAATCTATCTTAGCAGTTTTTTCTTCGAACCACTGAAAATAAAGAAATATTTCACAATGTGAGGAGAAACATATTACAGTTAACGAGTATAAATACGTTTAATACAAAGTACAGGAATGGGTCAATATCACTATAGACACAATATTAATACTAAGTATTATCGAATTTGGCGATTTTCAATTTGAATTTTCTTTTTTTTTTGTAAACAATTTAGACTAACGTACCTTACCGTCCTAATGGGAGCAAAAAGAATGATCTCGTTTTATTGAATCAATACTTACTAACGGCATAGTTTATTTAGTTTAGAAACAATAATGTTCATTACCGAATCATTTTCATCCATTTTGTACGTAATTTTGTTGACTGTTTCTCCAACTTTATTAAACAGTCTCATTACCCCTGCACTGCTTAATGCAGAAGTATTGGTAGCTTTTGGCAATTCAATATCTGAATATAGAAAATAATTATTACACTCAATATGATGATAAATTCTGATATATATAAATTAAACGCACCAGCTTCCAAAAATTCTCTGAAATCAGGATCAATCCTTAGGACTGGATGTGCAGCAGTTCTATTTAAATATCTCTCCAAAGCTGCTTTTCGTCTTTCAATAAATTCTGTTGAACTTGAACTTTGATCTTGATTTTTATCTCCAGACATTTTTATTTTGGTCATTCCTTGAATTATACCAGTTATAGTATATAATAGAAATTTACTACAAATTATACACCTAATAATATATTTATGATAAACTCATCATACCAATAACACTTTTCTCTGGTGCTGGAGGTATAATTTTTCCATTTCTGAGATACTTCTCAATTAATTTATCATGTAGACCAAGAAAATCACTGAATCGTCTAACAACACTGAAACTTCTCTTTCTGAATATTGGCATATTTGTTTTTGTTTCCACCCTATATGCAACATATGCTCCCATGCCATCCCCAATTTTTTGGGCTGCTGTGATAGTAATCTTAATGTATACATCAGATATATCAGTCGATACCTAAAATATAAACATTTTTAAGACTTATTTTCTAAGAAAAATGTAGGACTCACAATGACCTTTCAAAATTATTTACCTCTTCTAATGATTGAGATTGCATGACATTTGATAACATTGATTCAGTATTATCGTTAATAGGCACTTCGTCTAAATCTCCAATATCGCTTTCTGTTGGACCCAAAGGAGAACTCAAGGGTCCAGGAACTGGACTAGATACCGAAGAAATAGAATAATCATCTGCTGTATCATGTAGTGTCAATTTAGGTAATTCTGCATGCTTTGTTGATACACCATTATAAGAATTCTCATCCAGTTGACTTGGTTCCTAATAACAGTGATAGGTACTACTGTGAACTTAAGGATTAAACTATATAAAATACAGGAAAATGATTATACCGTAAATACGTCCTCCATAATAAAGGTAATAGTTAATAAACTTTTGAGGATATCAGTATTTTTTTCTAAAGTTATCATTTGTTCATTCAGAAGTAAAATAGACATATAGTTTGGTAATTAAGGGATTGTAACGCAAATCAAACAAATAATAAGCATAAATGAATCTGGTACGTGTGGGACAAATTTCCATTTATTAATTATCCGTAATTCGGTAACTCGATAATTCTAAATATTCGATTAGTTTAAAGATTAAGTCATACCTGAATAGCAGATGCAAAAATATCATCGTCATCGTCTAAATCTTCGTTTTTATCAGAATTTGGAGTTTCATAGAATGGAGGAGGTTCCTTGTTATCAGCCATTTTTACTGTTCTGTCACGTCTGTCACCCTCAAGCGATGGGGATCGGCCCCTCTGTGGTATCAATTATGGAACTACCAATCAGTCAAACTAAAATATCACTAGTGCAACAATTGGGACGTCCTGAAAAAAGGTTTCAAAGTTCACTGTAAATATATTGTATCTACATTTTCTAAATATAAGAGACATGCTCGCAGTCTGATATTAAATTTTCGAGCGTACCACATAGGAAGCCCTTGTAAAATCTAAGCTGTTTAGTTTGGCTAAATACAGCAGAAGAAACTAATCCTTCTAGGTTAAAATTCCTTAAGAACTAATAGAAGGAACTAGAGGATACTTAAATGGTTTTGAAATATACCCCCAGTCGTCACTGTGATCGCTTTGCGCGCCAAGTTTGATTGCATGAACTTAGAGAGATGAGCATACAGATCTTTTACAGATATTCAACTTTATCTCAGACACCGAGGAGATATTGGTACAGCCCGGCTGATCCGCCTTACTAATACCTCCTCGGTGATATGGACCATGTTTTACAGGGGATTAATACGTCAAGCATTTATTTCAGACACTAGACGGAGATGGCCTTCATTACCACCCCGTTCGCCCAGATGTTTGGATAAAACGATCATTTTTTTAATTACACTAATTACAGCATGGACCTCAGGCTAGCGCTGTAATCTGTAAGAACTTATTCTGAGCGTTAACCGAGATCCTTAATGTATATCCAACAAGGATAACTGTTTCACATAAAGACCCCATACTCGTATTCGCTCAATTATATTGTAATTGCTGTGGTCATATCATTTTTATGATAGTGTGCTAATATACAATCATCTCTCTCTTTCATGCAAGTTAATCTTCAGGGTAACAGTGGTCACTTAAGATGTGTAAATAAAACGAAAATACTTGAGTTTTTCATCATTTCAGATAGCAGCAATTTTTTTTCTTGTGTTTATTTTCATTTTACACTAAACTTTGTCTATATGCCCATTAAATTCATCGTGTGAGTGCTTCCCCCTCTTTCCATTTATATACCTATGTAGCGAAGTAAATACATTATGTTTTATAAGACTGCGGGCGTTAAAATAATCGTGTCCAATGTTTCATTTGTCGATTCTATAAAAAAAAACTTTAAAAGAAAAAGAATAAGATTATTAGAAAAATTGTAAAAAATTGCGAGCTATATTTCTATTAAACGAATATACTTTAGGAGCCATACCAATGACCTAAGGACATAACTTTTAACAGGTATCATCGACATGTTGCCTTTATAAAATTATAATAATTGAAAGTCCATTTAGCAACATAATATGTCAGTTAACGCAAACAAATTTTGTCATACTATTTGTATGATCTTGTTGGATATAACTGCGACTTTTGTTTTATATTTATACTTTATTGTTCATGGGACTTTGCGGAAAACAGAGTTGATAAACGACTGATGGTAGGTTTATACTGCTCCAGTGATATTAATTGAAGTACAATATTTAAATAGATATTTAAATATAACGCCCAAAACCAGACCCATGACGGTTACAATTTGTCGAGATATGAAGCTAAGTCGGGAAGACCTTCTTTCATTCCCTTCCTTTTACGGGTGTCCTGGAAATAAAATACAAAAATGTTATTCTCAATGCAATAATATTCAATATGATTATTTAACTGTTATATTTAGAAAATTCGTATCAGTATCATTTATTCAATCCGTATAGTGGTCATCTAAAATAATTTGTAGATAAAGATAATCTCGTCTTCATTCTTAATCATAAAGGGTAGCCCCAAGAGGAAATTTGCCAATGTGAGTTTGATAGCAGAATTGTAATAGATTGTAGTAATAATTGTAACTTTTGTCAATGTTATCTAAATGTGTTCAAGGTAATGTGACTATTGCGTAACATATTTTTTGCCTTCATAGTTTCTCTGTACTAAAAATAAAAACTTTGACAATAAGAAAAATTTTGTTAAATGACAAACACGTTACAGTTCTGTAAGAAATTGTACAATTTCGTTTTCTCTGTCGTGCGTTTGCGAGAATGGAAGTAAATGGTTACAGAGGTTTATCTAATTCTTAGTACCAGCAAAGGAAATGTTCACGCTATTCTGACAATATAACACAAAGTCTTATTGCATTAATCTATAATTCTGAAGAAAATGCTATTGTTCTACGCGCTCTTAAAAGCACTGTCTAATTATCCTAAAATGTGAAGATAATAAATATTGTATTACAATTCTGATTGTGTCACTGCACGATGTTACGTGAATTTTTACAGATATTTTTAACTTTGGACATGTTGATAATCTTTGCACTCAGACAGAATAGCTGACGCTGAGCATTTTGATAGTTTTTAATAATTTTTCATTTGTGTCGTAACTGTAATTTTCTACACCCTGAGGGAATATGAAATTCTCTGGAAGGGATTAGGACGTACTGTTGCCTTAACATGGAATGAAATGGTCTTACTTTGAAATAGATTTTTTTATTGAAAAAAAAAAATTAATCTCTTATCTCCCTGTCTCTATATGACCCGACCACTAGATAATCTCATAAATAATACTGATAAGCACTAAGTTTGATACCTTTTATGTAATCTCAACATTGAGAACAAGAACTACAGTATGATAAATAAATACTTTAAATCGTACGGAAAAACAAAAAATGACACGTAATAAACTGAAATTCTTGTTAGTCCCCCTATTCTGGCTAACCAGACAAACTGGAAAACCGAAACTTAAAAGACTGTTTATTTACCACGAATTTAAAAGTAGCAATGCATTTATCGTCATAGCCACCAGTTATGTACGTGGACAGGCATACTGTTGCTCACTACTTAACTTTATCAAACGTATTTTAAAATGACTGTAAAATGTGTTACCTGAACAACTTGGTACGGGCGAGTGCCGGGTTCAAATGGGTCCCCAGAAAGAATCTGCCAGTGATCAAATACACACTGCGGGAAGGCCTGTCCTCCAGTGTTGGAACGTAAATCGGCAGTAAATCCAAAGGATTCATTTACAGGTAAATTTGCTCTAACGACGAACATTGGAGTTCCTGCAACCTGTTGTGCTTCAAAAACATGACCACGTCTTTGATTGAGTACACTGTAAATACCACCGACTGCGATTTCGGGACACTGTAAATGAAAACGGGACATTAAGTTATAGATTAAGTCGTGTAAGTCACGAAACAGATTCGTCAGAATTTTCTTACGTGGTAGAGTCACACTTAAGAGACATGTTACCATTGGTAAAAAAAAATAACGATCCTATATAGTAGTAACTGATCTCATAACTCTCGAAGACAGATAATATTGAGCAGTTAAAGGTAAAATACCTGAATTTCGCAAAGATAGACAGGCTCCATAACTCGTGGAGCAGCAGTGATTAGACAGGCATACAGACAACGTCTCGTTGTAGGGATTATTTGACCACCTCCTCTGTGAATAGCGTCAGCGTGTAGCGTTACATCGTAAATATTGAAACGTACACCTCTCAAGTTCTCTTCCGAAAGGACACCCTGAACGTAATTGAGATAAAAATTGTAGATTACATATCATAAGTATAAAATGATACAATTGCTATCATATAGAAATATTCACCTCTTTCGAAGCCCATTGAAAACCAGCAACAACGGAATCTTTGATTTCATTAAGATATTGTACTCCTTTTGTGCAGTCGACAAGAATATTGGGACCAGTTCCGTCAGGTCCAAAGCACCAGATTTTTCGGGCCTCAGTTACATCATAGTCGTACTTGTCACTCAAATAACGAGCGCGGGACTTGAAATCATCTCTGGCACTGACTTCTCCCTGTTAATAAGAAAAAAATAAAATAAAATTCCTACAGCGTTTCAATATACAAGAATTTTTATGTTTAATGTTAATCATAATTTATACGAACATTATCAATATCTTCAGCAAGACCATCAGGCATAGGCTGAGCTTTCATAAAGAGACGATTGTGTTTGTTCGGTGATTTAGATAGACACATCTGATTGGATTCCTCGGAAACTGTTTCTCTGTAGGATACAACTGGGTCCGATTTCTTGATGGGGATACATGCGTGATCTTCTTCGAGATCCTTAAGACAAATTTCCAAATGCAATTCTCCAGCTCCTGCGATGATGTGTTCTCCAGATTCTTCAATGATGCACTGTACCATAGGATCGGACTTGGCCAAACGCTTCAAACCTTATAATAAAATGTTCACGTTTATGTCCAATGCACATATTATATGAACATTCAATAAAATTAATATGAAAGATCAGTGTGTCAACGGTAATCACGGTTATTCATAACCCAGTGCTCAAAAGAATTTTTCATCATTGTATTTGCCAACATAAGAATAATTAAGATATATTTAATATTTATAAATACCTTCTACAAGTTTTGGCAAATCAGCCGGGTTTTTAGGTTCAACGGCCACACGCACGACAGGCGACACGGAGAACTTCATAACTTTCATGTTGTGAGCATCTTTAAACGTGGTGATGGTACCAGTCTTTACTAAAAACTGATCAACGCCAACAAGACCACAAATGTTACCTGTGTTCGTAATGAAGCATAATTTTATTATATTGAAAATTATAATAACGTACACGTGGAAGAGAACAAACTTCAGTTACGTGATGTATACATAGAAAAGAAAATTAAAATCTCACCAGAAGGCACATCCTCAATGGCCTCTACGTAACGACCCATCATCAAAATTGTACGTTGAATTGCTTTTTCATAAAGATCTTCTTTCTTTCCAGGTTGGAAATTCGGGCCCATGATACGTGCTTTCATTCCAGTACATACCTTTCCTGAGAATACACGGCCGAAAGCATAGAAACGACCTTTGTCAGATGTCGGTACCATTTTCGACACGTACATCATCAAAGGTCCATTGGGGTCACAAGTCTAGAACAATATAAAAATGTTGTAATCGAAAGAAAACAATATACGGATATTTTATTATTTTAAGAAAAATTGTCAGTTGCGTGTTCTTTTTATCTTTCACATTAGCTCAGAACAGGTCTGTGTAAAACATTCATCATAAAAAACATACTTGATAGGATAAGATAAATTACATTAAAGAAAACTAGGCATCATACCAAAGCTTGACTACTTTTTAAGTATATAATATTGAAATTATTTAAGCTGATACATAGTATAATTTTTTGATAGTTAACACTTTATAGCTCATGCCACGTCCCACGAATACATGATCGTTTTTTAATAATATTTTTCAACTTTTTAATAATAAAACTTATAACAGAGAAGACTTTTATCTTTCTAAAGTCCTTGACCAGTATCCGAAAAAAAATGTATCGTTATCTGTTCGCAGCTAGATTTTATGCAAAGATTAAAAATATTATTAAGTAACGCGAGTTTTAGAGTGCTAAATGTATTTAATATATTCTATGTCATGAATATATAGCTATAGTAAAACAAGGAAGTAGGTTGGGTTACCTTAATACCAATAGCTGCTTCATCGTCGTGAGGTCCTTCGTACAGCATTTCCATACGATATTTTTGTGCTGTTACGGGAGATGGTAAATGAATGGCAATCATTTGAAGTAAAGCTTCTCCGGCAGGCAGCCAAGTTCTCATGACGACCTACAATATCACACAAAAAGAAACTACGAATAAACATGTATTTCCTGAGACCTATGCACATGATAGCATTATCCATATGGCACTCAGATCAAGTTCATTAATTCTGTCATGATTTTTCAGAAGAGGTGTCAGAAAATTTTTTAGAACGTTCATCACGGAAATAAGAAGCACATACTAATGCAAATATTCAAAATTCTACTGACCTTAAGAAGAGCTTTGCCATCCTTATCCTTGTCTTCTGGCTTCAAAGTGATCCCCAATTTTTGAAGAAGTGTCTCTGCTTCGTCCTTCTTGTAATTCATGATACAGTCGAAAACCTGTCAACAAATTAATTTCTACGATATTATTGCATTTAAAACAAACCTACAGTAACAAGCTACATAAGTCAAGATGGTTCGATGACCAGAAACAGTCCAAGAAAAAGATCTGAATTTCATAATGTTCGATTAGTTAAATTTGAGCTATGCAAAATGAGAATGAAATTTACCATAGTTCTTGAGATGCAAAATCAAAAGTATCAATTTTCACTAATTAGTGTTTGAACTTAGAATTCATTTTTTTTTTTCAATATGAATACCTATTTACTGTATAAAACTTCTTGTAGTGTTGCGCGTTTTTATAAGGCGTAACAAAATTAATTAATTTTTTAAATCTTGTCTTTTATTTTTATTCGATATTTTGGAATACTGGAAAAATGTATAATTTATATTTTCAATCATATGAAATATTAATTATAAATTATTATATGTAATATAAACTGAATTTCTACCTCTTGAACATCTAACGTAAGAACCGCACAAAAACAAAAATATATCCGAATTCTTAATAATATATTACCTTGTAAATGGGATCAAGAACATACATGCAGAAGGAACGTTTATTGTCTGCCTCCTTTTGCTTACTCCACTTCTTCGTTTTGGCATTGAAAAATGATTCACCCCACAGTCTGTTCATAAGTTTCACAACGTCAATCTTGAATTTTTCAGCATACATTTCAGAAAACTGCTTCAAAGTGAAGGCCCAACCGTGAAGGCCAGAACCAAAACCTACAGAGCCCTTGCTTGGGTCCACCTATTTAACAAAAAACTTTTTTTTTATCTTAACGAAGAACTTATCTTTATATTAGTCAAATTAAATTAATTCATCAGTTGGCCGTTCTTTATGTCATTCATGAACAATATGAATAGTTGGTAAGTAGAACAATCATCATTTAAATTAATGCAAGTAAATGCTATTAATCTTTAGTAATAACATAAAAAACTTTGTATTCTGTTGGCACAATCGTATAATCTCTAACTTTCATAATGATAAGAAAGTTAACCTGTTTCAACAAAAACCCACCATTTCATATATTTATATCTGTGGTTTCAATAATTTCGTTTGAATATCAATAACTATACTTTCCTGAATGTCAAAATTAGGAATAAAATAATTGAATTATTACATATTGCCTATATTGTACTATTGTTTCCACTGTATATAACTAAAAATGTGAACTCATTTGAATACAGTACAGGATGAGTTGCATCAATATTAAAAAATGTCACTTACTCGGACTTCACCCATTGGACCATCATCATCAGAATACGTGGCGATGATAACATTGACGTTTTCTACAATACGTTGGAAAGTTTGGTAGAGATCTTCACTATCAAGTTGCAGTTCAAGTAAAGCTCGGTCCATTTTATTCATGAATAAAACAGGCTTAATACGTTCTGCAATAGCTTGCCGAAGAACTGTTTCAGTTTGCACACAGACACCTTTATAGAAATAAATGAAGGAATTACTAATTGATATAATCACTATATATAATAAAAAATAAATACAAAAGTGTAGTTCTCATGACGTAGCGTGCCATTAACAGACATAAAGATAGAGGTCCAATGGCAGCGTTTAGACATGATAACTTTAATTTAATTTACTTCCATTTTTGCACTGTCAACACTGTTCACGTGTATATGTTAACTTAATAAAAATCAACAGATACACTACAGAGTGGCCCGAATGTGCTGGAAGATGATAGAGCCAATAAAAATTTAAAAAAAAAAGTTAAATTACAAATCAGAATCTTACAACTTTTCTATTGTATAAATGTAATGACATACCAGAAACACAGTCCACAACAACAAGAGCTCCGTCAGTTACTCGCAAGGCAGCAGTAACTTCGCTAGAGAAATCAACGTGTCCAGGTGAATCAATCAAATTAATAAGGAATCCCTTTTCTGATTTGTCGCGTTGGTCAGGGCTCTTGATGAAAATCAAATCTTTCTCTTCAAGTTCAAAGTACATAGAGATTGCACTAAAAAAAGTAATCGTTCATAATAAGTCATTATTAAAGACTCCTCAATTATCATATGAATACATACGTTGATTTTATAGTGATACAGCGTTCTTGTTCATCCTTACGAGTGTCTGTGAATCGGGTTTCACCAGCTTTAGCACCCGCAATGATGCCAGCTTTAGATACAAGGGAGTCAGTCAAAGTTGACTTTCCATGATCAACATGAGCAATGACTGACATGTTTCTGATATTCCTTTTTTTGTCCATCATGGCACGGATCTCATCTACTGTAAAGTTCACCTGTAAAATAATTTACAAAAATATATTCCAAATAAAAGAGATTATTAAAATAACTATTTATATATATTTTGAATTTAATATACATACATATGGATACCAGATTTATCTTTTATACAACAATTATTATCAGGACTATGCATAAAGATTCTGTATTTGTGTAAATGAAGGATTATAAATCATGGCATCCACTAATAAGTTCAATTCATAAATTACCTTTACTCATAATATACTGAGACCAAAAACCCTAAATTCAGTTTAAATATGATAGTCATATTTTTTTAGCTTAAATAAATTTTGTAAAGCATTACAATCAGTATTTAACTGAAATCCATATTGAATGAGAGCAAGTTTTGAAACATACATATTATTCAAAGTAACCCTTCCAAGAAAGTAAGATCTTGACTGCAATAATGTATACAAGAAATGCTATTTAATAAATCATACAAGCTAGTAATAAAATTGATTGCAATTAAAGAGTAGGATTTCTATGAAATAAAAGTTCTGTCGATGTTCAATATGCGTCAACCTCTCTAAAGAAAAACTCATGACACATTGTTCCATAGAGGACAAACATATTCCGTACTCTCAACTTCAAGGAGAAGAGTTTTCATTGGTAAAACAAAATTAATGAGAAACTATATACTAAATTTTTCTATGCTTCTACTAATAATTATAAATTTAAATATTTTCATATGCTAAATATTGTTCATTAACGAAAATTGCGCAATCTGAGGCAAATGGAGTTTCCAGTTTTTCCAAACTTTGTTTATGATTTTTCCAAAAAAATATATATGTCTCTATATTCCTCGCACTGCACAGATTTTCATCATTGTCAAACAGTAAAATAATATTACATACCATCTTGGATGTTATTCGATGTTTGTTGGCCTGGTCAGAAATATACGTGCGCCAACAATGGCGGACTCCCTGGGAAAGAACACGACTTCCTCGAAAGCGATGCTTGGCTAGTGCGTGAAAGGAGCGCTGTTAAGTCCGGTTGGCAATCTTCATTCAGCCAATCACGATCATGTATAAGCAATGGGCGTTCATACCCTTTATAACTGCGCCCCACCATGATCCTGCCCATTTGCTGCGTTACCATTCAGCAAACGGTTTGAAGACACTTAACCAATGAGAAGCTAGAGTACAAAAGAATGAGCCAACGTGATTGGTTCACACTGTTAAGACATAAGGGTCCATCCCAGGTTCCTGCACAAGTCAAAAGCAAAACGAATCGGATTTTTCATATATTTATATATTCCTTATTTTAATAAAAATAATTATATTTAAATATATCATGTTCTGTTTTGCAATTCCTCTCAATGGAACACCGATTCTCCATTTATTGGAAGCAGCATATTTACACAAATTTTCAGTTTCGACCAATCGCGTTGCAAGTATTGTTATTAATGGAAACTCGAATTTTATATGATTTAATTGTGGGTTATTTGTCGATAATAACGGGCTCAATTAAATGTTTTGCAGGTTAATAATATTTCCATAATTTTAAAAAGAATTTTTAGCATTACACCATTCGTTGCAACATTTTCATACGCTCCGGAGCGTTATAGGCGTGTTCGAAAATGAGCCGAGAGTGCTGAAAGCATCGTTGTATCTGGAATTAAATGCATTCGTTAAAGAAAGAAAAAATCTAAGTTCTACATATTCGAAAGTTGCGAATCTAATGACTAATCTCGACATGTAATCCTCAGTTACCTTTAGTGAAATCCATGATAAAATCAACCCGCCAAATTGTTAGAATTAACAGTCCTAATGTACCATATTTTGCTGTTCTAAACAATAGCAAACCTAAAAATGTCCTAATCGAATTATTTGTGACCCACAAAAATGGTTTCTAATAAATGAAAAATGAAAAATAATTGTTGGTAAACTTTTGCAGGCAAAAATTTCCTTTTAATTATTTTCTGACAAGACTATTAACACACATTTTCTGTAGTATTATTAACTAAATACTAAAAAATTTGCTCTCAGTGCATATAGAATGTAGTTAATCGAAAACGGTGTTAGTTGTTTGACTTGTCCGACAAAAGGTATGTTCCTAATATTACTGTCAGTACTGTGACCCAACGCTGTGTCCTTATTCATCCATACGCATCTAAAAAAGATGTAATTACTTTTACACCACTGTAAGTAAATTTCGGAACACATCTAAAAGCTCGTTTTCTTCAACACAGTGCAATGCATAAACTCCGTTTATCATAAAAATGCAAGTATCGGATTGGTTACTATCGAAATTAAACAGAGTTTATGAATTGAACCGCGTCGAAGAAAACAAGTGAAAGCTTGTAAGTTGCCATTGGGGCTTATTCAGACAAAAGGGAAAAGAGCATCAAACTGTGACGGAGTTTACACGGTGGTCTTATTCCGATTTAGTTAATACCAGATAATACTAATCTGAAGGAATTAATCAGTCCGAAATATTCCTAAAAAATAGAAATGTCTGTGATTTCTTAATTCCTTTAGATCAGTACTAATTAAACCGGAATAAGATTATGCTGTAACGGAATCTGTAACAATTCTTAACGCCCGTTTTCTTCAACGCGGTTCAATGCATGAACTTGGTTCAACTGTGCTATTAGCCAATCAGATACTTGCATTTTGAAGATAAACGTAGTTTATGCATTGAACCGCCTTGAAGAAAACGGACCTAAGGTGTCTTTTTGCGAGCAACAAAAATTGATTTTGGCAGCGCAAAAAATTCAGCTCCATATAGTTAGCCCCTCGTCACGACAGATCGAACTAATTTTTATTTCGCTATCGTTTGTTGGTCGTTTGCCGGGGAATGATGAACTATTCTAAACGTTTGACAGTTATTTGTTTATATAAATTTATACAAACAAATTTGGCTAGGGAATTTTTTGTTTACTTGGCCCCTCCATCGTTATATTTTCAATTGATTTTTGTAGAAATCTATTCCTTACGAGAAAAAGTTCATATTTTCCTTGTAATTGGAAATAAAACAAATGTGACGTCCTGATCGTCGCCACTATCGTTTCCGCGGCAGATTCGACTGCGTGAATCTGGCGAGGTGGGTTCGTTA
>JARQTJ010000672.1:0-84376 GCA_030142635.1 Trachelus troglodyta | reverse complement strand
AAACACACTCGGAGAGGTCGTAGCTCCCTTGTGGAGAGGCAGGACCCCACGGAAACGGGCGAGGAGGGGCCCGTTTCGTTCCCTTATACTTCCAACTTTTCCTACTTTTTCCAGTGTTCTCTTTTGACGCTCCTCCAGAGTAATCTGGTCCTCTGGCATTACATACGGCTTACGCATCTTCTTCTCCCCATGTTTCCTCAGTCCTTACCATCTCTCTTCTTCATTCGTTCTTTTTAACGATCTTCCTCTTTTCCCCTTCAACAACATTTTCCCTGTCTGCTATTCCCTATTGCTTCTTACGTGTCCATCATTCTGCTCCTAATATATCCTTAAAAATTAAGTCTTTAAAATGTACTTTAGAAAAAGAAAAGTTCAAAGTGGTAGTGCGTGTAACATACAACACGAATATTATAATATATTACAGTGATATATGTAGTATATCTCTAATGGTACTGTCATTGCTAATATTTCGCAAGCCATATATATATACATCTGTATTCCATATACTGTATCATTATTGCATTTGTTGAATAAATTATTTTTAAACACATATAATACGTGGATATTCTTTTGCCCTATGCGAATATCCCAGAGTACGAATGAGTTACTTACTCTATTCCATCTTACTCTATTCCATCATAACAGCATCCTTTCCTCCTTCTCCTGCCTTGTGCTTCGACACACCTTTTCTGCTATGCTCCATTTTCTCTTCCATTATTTTTCATTCCATCTCTGCCATATTATTCGTATTCTGACTTTGCTTTTCCTTTATCAATACTACATTCTAAAAAAAATGAATTCGCTTAGTTAGTCTTTAGCTTAGCCCAATCTTACCCAATATTCTTATTTAGTCTGTACATCCTGCCTTTATATTTTGTATCTTGAAAAGCATACGGTTACATAGGAGACTTCAGTCTATTCTTGAATTTTGATACTACTCGAAACTGCACCTTTGGGAGGCTCTATCTCGGAAACGGATGGGTTTAGGGCTTTTTCCTTGAAATTTTGAAAGATCCCTTAACGCAGAAAGCTAGAATAGTCCGTAGAAGAGACTGGTATAGGTCAAATTGCGATAGGGCCACTTTCAAAAAATCCCTTTACTTTTTGGTACTTGCAGTCTTTTTTTGAATTTTGAAATTATCAAGCATTCGTATTAAAGAATTTGCATCAGTTCGAATTTTCGCCGATAAGGGGGCAGCACTTCCTGGGCATGATAAGTGGCGCCATCTCTGAGGGAACGAGTGAACTTTTGGTGGGAAAATCGGCATTTTGAAGCGCCCCCTATCGTTGATATACGGAACTAAATTTTGAAGGATTTTCTGGGAAAATCGGCATTTTGAAGCGCCCCCTATAGTTGATATACGGAACTAAACTTTGAAAGATTTTCGGGAAAAATCGGCATTTTGAAGCGCCCCCTATCGTTGATATACCGAACTAAAATATGAAAGATTTTCTGGAGAAATCGGCATTTTGAAGCGCCCCCTATCGTTGATATACGGAACTAAACTTTGAAAGATTTTCTAGGAAATCAGCTTTTGTAGCGCCCCCTGTCGTTGATATACGGAACTAAACTTTGAAAGATTTTCTGGGAAAATCGGCATTTTGTAGCGCTCCCTATCGTGAATATACTATATGGAAGGGCAAGAGGAGAGCAAGAGAGAGACAGAACTCATTCGTACTATGGGATATTTGCATAGGGCAAAAGAATATCCACGTATTATATGTGTTTAAAAATAATTTATTCAACAAATGCAATTATGATACAGTATATGGAATACAGATGTACATATATGGCTTGCGAAATATTAGCAATAACAATACCATTAGAGATATATTAAATATATCACTGCAATATAATATTATATACATTTTGTATGTTATACGCGCTACCACTTTGGATTTTTTCTTTTCCAAAGGACATGTTAACAACTTAATTTTGAAGGATATAATAGTAGGGAAGTTATGGAGACGTAGGAAGGAATAGGAGATTCGAAAATTCAGTAGAAACGTTTGGTGTCAGCAGATAAAGAAAATGTTAATGAAGGGAAAAAAAGAGGAAGATTGTTAGAACAGAAAAAGTGAAGAAGAGAGATGGTAAGGACTGAGGGAACATGGAGAGAGGAAGATGCGTAAAACGGATGCACGACGACCAGATTATTCTGGAGGAGTGACAAAAGGGAACACTGGAAAAAGTAGGAAAAGTAAGAAGGTTAAGGGAGGGAAATGGGCCCCTCCTCGCCCATTTTCGTGAGGTCCTGCCTCTTCACAAGGGAGCAAGGACCCCTTATTAATTGTCTTTTTTATATTTTGGAAAATATCAAGTATCCTGGTAAAGCATCTGTAAGCACAATAGAAAGTGAGAGAGAGCAGAGTGAAACGAGAAGGCAGAAAGAAAGACAGAAATAAAGAAGTCAAGAAGTAAAAGAGTAAGGGATAGTGTTATAAAAGTGGAGAAGAAATGAGGAAAGAGATAAATAAGAAAGTAAAAAATGAAAGATAAAGCAATAAGGAAGTAAGGAAGAAATAAATATAGAAAAAGAAAAAGGTTGGAAATTTTTTGGAACTAAGAAAGATGCTCCCCGCGAAAATGCAATTAAGAAGGCGTAAAGAAAGTGAAGGAATTAAAAAGAAACAAATAATAATGAAAGACATCAAGTAGAAGTTGAGGTAAAGAAATATGGATGCAAATAGGAAATGAATAAGGAAAGTAGGAAGCAAAGATTTGAATAGCTTGGAAGAATCCAAAAGATCAGTATGAGAGACTCTTTGAGGAACGAGAGCAAAGAAGAATTTCGTGCTCCTACGTAGGCGCTTATATGTAACTCCCACTCTACTGATACCTCCAACGAGCCCCCTTCCACTCTGATAAGAAATTTTTCAATTTCTATTCGTTCTACATGTTCTTGTCCGAATTTTTTAATTTGTATAAACTATCATACTCACGGGAAGATGCATCTTTCGTCATTTGTGCACGTTCCGATTCTTGAATGACAGACAATTTTAAACCAAGGAAACAGGCGAGGTTGCTCTTACAGATTTTTCAGAGTGCCAAATTTCGAAACGCATCTCTATCTAGTGTTACTATGATTAAATTAGATGAATGCGACATGCTATAATAATTATGCAAGAATTCAAAATAAAATGTATTACCGCTAGATGATAAATAGTGAGATAAGTTAGACAACAAAATTCGGAATGTTTTGTGGATTAAAATTTTATCTGGCCACATCAAATTGATAAAATCAACACCTGTTATTTAAATGAACAATTGAATTTGGTATAACTGTTTTAATAATTTGGAATCTCACCATTATATTTGCCGCGTTTTCTCAGCCTATGCGGATCACATGTGTTACTTTACCGTAGTTAACGCAGTGTAACGTTGGTTTATTAAAGAGTAATTATATGGATGTTTGTGCTATTTATCTTCGTTTTACACTGTGCACAGCATTTTAGGAAATAATTAAACAATGAAGAATCCACCCGATCCCCAAGATATACAGGTATGTCTTATTTTGTTATACTGCAAAGGTAATGTTTTGTTATGTTTATCTTAACTACCTTGGATACGTAATTTCAAATTTGTTTGAATAATATGTTTTGTAATAGTGATAAAGTTTCTTAAATTATGTAGATTCAAATGTTATGTTAGTTTTACAAAGCTATACATATATGAAATTTGCAAAGTTCATATAATCGAACGTAACCTCTTCAGTATAAATGACTTGAAGTACTATTAATATTGAATTTACATTATTAATCTAACAGTGTATCATTGCATTACTTAAAAAAAATTTTTATATTTTTATTTAGGATTTTCAGTTTAAACAATCAGGTGTTGAACAGTTATGCGATGCCCTTACGACAATTCCCACAGCATGTAGTCTTGTGGCTGCTGATGGAAAAAGAGGCTTACTGTATGTAGCTTGGAGCAATAACATTACCGTATTGAAACCTGGTATCGATGGCACTGAACGGAAATTGGAACATGCTTTACCAAATACTGTTTCCCGCATTACTCTCAACTGTGACTGTTCGTATTTGGCAGTTACATTCTCTCAACCAGCAGCCTCGATATACAATGCAGCGTCTCTTGTAAAAAATGTAAGAATTTTTTCTCTTTGTTTTGTTAGTTAAGTAGTCTTACCTTTGATTCAATATTTTTTAATGTCTTGAGAATCAATTACATTTTATTTAGAATATATTTCACAGAAGAATCTTACTTTGTTACATTATATTTCAGTTATTCAACAACTTATATTATTTTATTCGAAACTTCTTGTTCCAGCAACTAGAACTATTGCAAGAGATTCGATTATCTCCTTCGAATGAAAATGTCTTTGTCTTTGATATCCGATGGAATCCTTGCATACCAGGAATGCTCTGTACGATAACAAGTGACCATACAATTGGTAGTTTTCAAATAAAGGGAGATGGAAAGGGAGGTGTGGGTTTGTCAGGACTTGAACGAATAGCTGGAGTCGAGGCACTCTGCGCAGCATGGAGTCCTAAAGGCAAACAACTTGCAGTAGGTTGCAAGAATGGTAATATCGTGCAACTAAAGCCGGATTTAAAGATTGCCAGAACAATTCTGAGCCCGTCGCCAAGCATTGGAGAAGTAATAGCAGTGTTATGGATCAGTAATTACCAATTTTGTGCTGCATACCTAGACCCAAACGAACAAAGGATCAATGTACTAATAGTCGACGCACCAAAAGGTGCAGCCAGTGGAATTTTTACTTGCTACGAAGACATAACTTATGGAATGCCAGAAGCCGAGGGTGCTGAAAGTAGTCCCCGGTACTATTTCGAACACATACCGGAGTGGGATATCATCATAGCTGCCAGTAGTAGCAGCAGTGAAATTGCTATATTAGGAACTCATGATTCTGGAACCACCTGGGTGCAGTGGCAGCTAGTAGACAGTGGCAGAGCTCAGCTACCCTTCATCAAGAGACGCGAAAGTTATCCAGTTGGTCTAGCTGTGGATAGATCCTCCACTATGAAATTACCTTGGGGTACGGAGAGCACTCTACCTAACCCAGTACCAATGCTCCATATATTTGGCACATCCGGACAACTCTGCAGTTTTCATATGATAAACGTAAAACCCAATTGCCCTGCTATCTGTAAACCACCTACGGAAATAATCACTATCTCAGAGCAACCAAGACCTAGTATCGTACCTTCTGAGATATCCTTCAGCTTAAACAGTGGCATCACTAGTACACCTTTGCCGAAGCAGACTGGAGGTAATCTAGAAAGACCAAAAGATGCACCGGTGTCAAATCTCTTTGGAAGTCTTCCCCAGGTTGAACTGAAACAACCAAAACCAATTGTTACTATGCAGCAAACAAAGCCAGTAAATGTTCCTACAGAAAGCATAGAACCTAAACCAAAACCCGTTGAATTAAAAGCTACTCCTTTGAATGAGCCTGATGTTCAGGAGACTACTGCTATCGATGAGAGTCTATGTCTTAATGCTTTTCGGGAAGAGAAGGAACATTTCGAGAAAGAATTAAGGACCAAATTGGAGCCACTCGTTCTTGAAACAATTACAGACGAAGAACGTAGAACTCTCAGTGAAAGAGTTGCGCTGATAGATGAATTCTTTAGAGAGCTTCAAGGAGCCACAAAAAGTCTAGCTAGTGATGTTGCCTGCTTGAAAGCTTTACTTTTGCAGTCGTTTGCGTGGGCGGAGGAAACAAAATCAAAAAATTCAACAAATATCAGTGATACTATCAGACCTCGTGGCGAATCCAGCAAACTTGCTGAGCTCCAACGAATGATGTATTACGTACAATCCCAACTGATCCAAGCAACAAAGTTCCTGGACCTTGAATGGACTGAACAGGAATCTCATAAAAGGGAAAAAATGAAGATACCCAGCCTGGAGTTTATCTACCAAAGCTTAATGCGTCAGACACAAATAATTGCCAAAGAGAAAACAAAAATTGAACTTCAGACCAAGAAGTGGAAGTCACTTACACGCGGAAGCAGTGTTTCAGATTTAAATTCATCAATGTCTAATCTGAGCCTATCTTTATCCACGAATGTTAATGGCGGTGCTATAGATTCGCGTTGTAAAGCAATAGCCAATAAGGCGTTCAACTTTAGCGAAGAAAAGCAACGTAAATTAAGGAATCTTTTTAGAGAATCAACACCTAAAGTGATTAAGGCTGTTGATCCAACTCCTGCACAGGATAGACTCAAGGCTATTTTGTCTTCATTGGCGAGGATGGCTCCAATAACGACAGAGAGCAAACTCAAATCTGAAAGAATACCTAGTGTGGAACGTGTTACATTTGCACAACCTCCTATTCATGCACCTTCTACAGAGGTTCCAGAAAATGCACTAGCTTCATTAAACAATATAGTTGCCAGGATCAGTTCGTCCATAGGCTCCCCAGGGTTACCTGCACAGGATCCTTATGACTTAACTAAGTCCTTGCCTAAAGTATCAACATCAGTATTATCCACGTCGAATGCTGCGGCTTTTGCAACTCCCATAGGGAAGTCACAAAATGCACCACTACACTTTACGGCTAAGGATAACTTGCCAAAGGCTAAGGATCCTGTTGGTGTATCTTTTATGGATGCGCCGTCATTTAACAGTACTTCTCTGAAAGAACCTGTAGCGACTAGTCCGCCCCATGCATCGCAATCAAGCAAAACCCCGGTATCATCTAAACCACAGACTACAGGATTTCCTTTATTCACTGTTCCTTCAAAGACGAAACCTGAATCTACTAAGGAACCAGTTGCTTCAGCATCCGAAGGAGTTTTTCTTAAGAGTAACATGTCTACTCCAGTGTCCAGTAAGAATACCAGCTCACTTAGTACACTAGCCAATGTTACAAGTAATGCACCAGCCACAACTGGAGCTTTCACGACAATGAATACACTTCTTTTCCCTGGAACAGGCGCACCAGGTGTATCTGCTGCACATTCAACTGTACCTGCCTTTGGCGGAACTGTTCCTAGTTCAGTAATACTTTCTAAATCTTCGACAGTTGTTACAACTACGACACCTACGATTGGTCTTACTCTCACGACAGCATCATCTACACTTGCTTTCTCTGCTGCTTCTCCTGGTCTAGGAACCTCCGTGTTCAGTGGAAATACCAGCAGTAGTACACCCGCAGCATCCATATTCAGCGGAGGAACTGCAAGTAAACCTGCGTTTAGTAAAGGAACAGCGAGTCCAGGAGTAGCTTCTGTCTTTGCTGGAGTTCTTGGGAATGCGGGAAGCCCTACTTCAAAGACGTCGGTAATCACTAGTGCTGGTGCTGCACCGATTGCGCCTGCCTTTGGAAAAGGTACTATGAGCACTCCGACATTACCTGCTTTTTCTGCTACTGCAGCTGGCCCTTCCCTTTCGTCTATGTCAATAAGTGAAACACCAGTGTCGTCCAAAGGAACATCTGGATTCTTCACAACGCCCATTTTTGCAAAAGATACTACGTCTCCCACTGCTGCTCCGAACACATCCATATTCGGTGGAGCTACTGCAATGACAGAATCATCACCTGGAACTGGAAATCTTTTCAATAAAACGGTATCGACTCCAGCACCGACTACGGGAACAAATGTATTTGGCGGTACACCAAGTGCTTCCTCACCTACGTCCATCTTCAATAAACCAGCATCTCCTTCGTCTCAGTCTACCGGAACTGTATTCGGAGGTACTGGTATGTCGACCTCTACTACAGCCACTGGGACGAATATCTTCGGCGGAACAGCTAGTGCAACCCCAGCATCATCAACCGGGACAAATATTTTTGGAAGCTCAGCTCCTGTATCCACATCAACGAATATATTTGGAGGTGGGACTGCGTCATCTACAAGCACAAATGTATTTGGCAAAGCACCAGCCACAACGTCTGCAGGAAATATATTCGGCGGTTCAATAGTTCCAACTTCGACCCCATCCACAGGTACAATAGCTTTCGGCAGTCCACCTACTATGGCTGCAACATCATCTGCAGCGACTAATGTATTTGGCAACGCACCTGCTCTTGCTGTAT
This sequence comes from Trachelus troglodyta, assembly GCA_030142635.1. Lineage (NCBI taxonomy): Eukaryota > Metazoa > Arthropoda > Insecta > Hymenoptera > Cephidae > Trachelus > Trachelus troglodyta. The sequence continues at coordinate 76,349 of JARQTJ010000672.1, read as the reverse complement.
CACAACCCTCAGGAATATTCGGCGGCACGGCATCGACCCAGGCTTCATCGTCTGGAACAAACATATTTGGAGGTGCTGGAACTTCTCTACCATCCTCAGGAACAAATTTATTCGGCGGAGTTCTATCCTCACCACCTGCGTCCTCTACTGCAACAAATGCATTTGGTGGTGCTGCAACTGCTTCCTCACCAGGTTCCATCTTCAACAAAGCTGCTGCACCTGCTGCATCAGCGTCCTTTGGCGTTTCTCCACAAGCGGCCTCGAATACTTCAATCTTCAGTCAAGTTTCCCCAGCTTCCTCCACCAACTCGATGTTCGGTGGTGGGTCCAGTAATGCAGCATCCGGCATAACTTTTGGAGAAAAATTACCCACAAGCATGCCAACGTTTGGAAGTTTCGATGCGAATCAACCGAAGCCTACGGGTTCCATATTCGGAGGTGCTGGACCATCATCACCAGGAATGCCAGTAGGATCATCAATGGGCGCCCAAGCATCTGCTGCAGCATTTGGTCAAGCACCAGCCTTTGGATCTAAACCGATTTTTGGAATGTCTTCTCCCGTAGGAGGAAGTACCTTTGGTACGACAACATTTGGAGCTCCAGCATCTACAGGTCTTACACATATTTCTACTATATATTTGCTACTTAAAGAAGAAAATAATTTAATCTACCAATCTATTTCATCCAGGATTCGGTAACACATTGGGAGCAACTCCTATGCCAGCACCATTTGGAAGTTCTACAGATAATAATACCTTTGGATCACTCAGTGCCATGACCAACAAGACTTCTCTGACCTTTGATAGTTTAGCCCGAAAAGCACCTGAAGAGAAACAAAATTTATCATTTCAAGGGTGAGTAATAAAATTATATTATCCAAATTCAAACATAAAATATAGTATCTAAAATTTACTATGTGTAATATTTGCAGAGGAAGTTCCTTCCAAAGTTGGCGATAATTATTGGATCTCAAAATGGTCATTCCTGTCAAGACTGTTTCGCCAATGAGTGACTATCGAACAAAAGTTTTGTCGGTGAAAACTTAAAAAATTTTCTATCGATTTTAATGTGTTAAATAAAGTCCATCAATATGGTACGAATTTTATTTCAATTAGTTTATAATCAAATCTCTAAATAATTATGTCTTAACAATATTGTTTCATAATGAGTAAAATATTTTTTCAACGATATCTTACAAAATTGTATACACAATACATCATCATTTAAATACCCCTTTTGATCGCTTTGGGAGCAATGGATACTTTAGTTGGTTTACACAAGTCGATCACACATGGATCGTCCATAGGAGCGTGGTTACAAACCGAAGAAGATGGTACTAGCAGGGCCAATGAAATTTCAACGTTACACGCTTCCATCCATACTTGATGCGACAGCAGTACAGTCGTCCTTAACCTATAATCATTCTCTTCCGATCCTTGTAATTTCAAATCAGATTTCCGAGGCAGCAGCAGCTGCACTTGCTGATCAGGATGTCTAAGTTTAACACGTAGTGTGCTAGGATCGCGTAGATTCAAAATCTTAGCCGTTAGAGGGATACCCAGAAGAAGGCCACCAGTGAACTTGAGGGCAGCATCCGCATCGCCTCTAGGTTCCTCAATAAGAGCCCGACAGAGTCTCGTAGATGCCGATGGTCGTGGAAGTTTCTCTTCACCTTGCAACGGCAGCGTCAGTAGCAAAGGTAGCAGAAGACGTGTCAAGGTCCCTGGCTTAGCTTCCGCCAGAGAAGGAAGCTGAAGAGCCAATGCTTTTGAGAACGGTGGCAATTTACTGGAGTCCTGAGGAAGAGCATCGGCCTCCGATAAGAAGTGCCGTGCCAGAGGAAGGGCACTTCCTGTTGCACTCCTGGTGACTCTGATTAATTCTAAGGCCAAGGCCTTGAGCCATACGTCATTCGCCAGAGTCATCTCAGTCTCCCCTAATCCGCTGAATAATCTCTGCAATCTGAATAAATTATATTTTTAACGATAATTTTATATATACGAATTAATTATCGAGTTAATTGATAATTGAAAATTATGCTAAATCTCCCTTACTTTTGTGTATGCTCAAGAAGAGCGGAGACGTTATTGGCCGAATTCGAATCAGAATCAGGGGAAGCTGCACTCGAAGCAGAGATTGACAGTTCCTTAACGACAGATTTAAGTAGAAGAAGACACCGTATATATAAAGCTGTAAAACGAGCTGCTCCTTCCATTGTTGAATCCATCTCGGCCAGTCGATCCAGGTCCATTGCTGCAGCTTCCAAAAGCTGTGTATGGACCCTTCCACCAGGTCTTGCACCCTCCACACCGCATACCATCCTTTCCAGGAACTCTCGACCACGTCTGTCTCTAGTCTTCTCATCTTCTACAGGATTATTGCCAAGATTTGGACCATGTGTCAAAGTAGGTTTCAATCGTGGTACCAAATGAGGCATGGTGTCCCTTAGGTAATGGTAATGCTTAGCCGCATGCTCTGTAAATAGTGCATGCATACTGGGACAGTGTAAGGCAGCATTGAATAACAATACCAAAACACTTGCATCTGTTAAAATCAATTAAAGAAATCAATTTAGATAATATTTCACACTACTGTTTTATCTGATAAAACAATAAAAGGATACACGAAGGTTCGTCGACGTCTGGTTCAGGCATATCGAAAAATGGATGTCGTCCCAGCAGTTGTGGTACCAAAGGTAACGTTAGGTACGGATGGGAAGCTCCCAAAGCAGCTAAACAGCTTCTAATACTTTCTTTATCTTGTGGATAACGGGTTAGATTGTCAAGAAGACGATTAACACACATATGAAGACAATTGCGAGTGGCTAAGCGACTTGCTGCTAACGTGGCGTGTAAACCCTCTCTAACTTCACCAGAGAAGTCTTCCAGTGCTCCTAAAATAGTTTCCAGCTGATCCTCCCGGAGTGTAACACTGGCCGATATTTTTCTTAGAGATTCAATTGCTCTTATCCTGACGTCTTGAATCTCATCGTTAAACATATCCACCATGAAATCCAAAGATATGCGGGCTATGGTAGGTTGTTCTAATGAGAGAGTGCACAGTGCTTCCACTGCAGCCGTACGGACCTGAGGATAATTATAAATTAAAGAATACATTAAATTAATCATAATTAAGTTTATTATACCTCGAGAAATTCATCCTCCAGTCCATGAATAAATGCTCCACAGGATGCGCTTCTTTCCTCAACTTCCGATCCTTCGTCTTCGACTCTTTTCTGCTTTTTATCCAGTGCCTGTTCTATGTATCGACGCGAGACTCCTTTCATTGTACCCAGCAAGGACATGGCGGCTGCTCTGACACGTGGTGATAAGTCTCCCATCAGAGCACATATACGAGAAAAGGCACAGTCGACCATTCGTTGCTCTTCACCATCGCCACCAGGAAGTAAACTGTGGAATATGAATATGATTCATTTTTTTGTTCTAGTTGTTACGTAGCAGTTGGTTCAAAATGATCATACTTGTCTGGATACTCTTTTCCCAGTAGCCAAATTATTTTAAGGACAGCTGGGCGTACAATCTCGTAGTCATCACGTAGAGCTTCACAAGCCTCCGAGAAGAAGCTTGCTGGAAGCCTGCAGCCTCGAAGAGAGTGAAGCTCTGCCATTGTTTCGAAGGCTTGTGCTCGCACTCTTGGATCCTGAGAATGAGAATAGTTGCCTACAAGAGCAAGCATCTCTTCTGCTGCATTCACTGATAAATAACGTCCTATTATCATGAGACATCGGGTCTGAACACCGTGCCAGGTATCTGGTAAATGTTCTCGTGCAGTTTGTAACACAATGGATCTGTAGAAATAAAAGTGGTGTTTTGTATTCTATACTTTTGCTATTTTATAAAGCTATTTGTTTTATATAGTACCTATGGTAATCTCCCAATTTCAAAAGCGTAGCAAGACCTTGACTTTTAACTCTGTGAGATTCCTCTGTTTTTAAAAAGTTAGCAGTTTCAGTGACAATATGTGCCTTTTCCGCACTGTCAGTAGTCACTTCTCCTAACTCTGCAAATATCCAGAGGATCTTTGCACGTACCGCAGCCTCTGATTCTACAGCATATCTTTCGGCTAGCTTCTTCACTGCCAATGGAACGTCTTCAGATGGAATATATGAAACAGTATCTGATATGCGAACTAGTAATTGCAGTGCATCGTTGCCACCTTTACATTTTTCTAATAATTCTATATATGCCAATGAGGAACTGCCTTCCGTACCCACACCATTCTTACTACCTCCAGTGGAGGAAAGTCTCAACGTTCGCAAACGTTTCGCTGGTGGTTCAGCAGTAATTACCTATAAATTAAATTAAAGCCATGTATATATTTATTTAATAACGTCTCAACAGATTTATGAATATTAATAAGAAACAATGAACCACATGATCTATGCATACAACAATATAATTCATACATATATACATATATCTATCAAAAACCTAACCTATAACAATGGATTCATTTAATATAAATAATTCAGCTTCAATTAAATATTAACATACCTGACTTTGAGTAAATTCTGCTAAAACACGTTTTTTCATTAAAGCAGCCATTTCTTTCAAATTGTTAATACGTTAAGCACATTATTCCACAATGTTTTGAAGCATAAAACGATCAGGCAACTACCATTCGGTTTGCGGTGTAACATATGTACGCATAGGTACACATATAATATAAATCTGAATTATCAGAATCTATAAAAAAAAGAATTAAAATTAAACCACCAAATCCGCTGCATTAAAAATATTTTCAAGCACGTAATTCCTTAACGAAAAACATCACGCGGATATCCAATTTGGATTATCCTACAAATATTTGTGAATGCGGTTAACTGATATCAACAGATAGCAAAAAAATAAAAGCACAAATAAAAATTACAATAAATTCAAATATTGTCAAATATTCATAGTCCCTACGATAAACATTTATAATCGAACAGATTATATCTTTCAAGTAGTCAAAAAAATACCAATCTATACTATTATATGTATTTAGATAGCAATAGTTATTAAAATTATATAATAGGTATCAACTGTAATCCAATTAAATTCTCGTATTTTCAGACTGATAAAGTTTGTTCCTGTGTAATTGCGGTTTCCTATTTTAGATATCAGTATGCCCAATAATAAGACAGAGAATTAAACCCATCACCGTCGTTAGGTATATAATAAGAGAATTATTCGTCGCTTCAATTACTTGGCAGAAAATCTGTCAGTAAGTCGGATCGCAGTTGAATTGATTGATAATTGTTTGAAAAAGAAATGATGGGAAAGCCACGAGTCTTGGTAACAAGTAGCGATACACCGCAGGCTGGAATAGATTTACTGCTCACTAAGTAAGTAGATGACGAAAGTTAATTAATTAAAATAAAAGATAAAACATTAATGCCGAGTAAAATATTTACAGGTGTGAAGTGACTATCATTCAAAAGGTTATGAGCGATAGCGATGATGTTCGTCAAGCCGTTCCTGGACACGATGCAATTTTTCTTAGTGGTCATACTAATATCAATAGTGCATTCCTTGATATTGCTGGTAATATAAATTATAAGTAATAATATATCGATCAATACTTTATCCTTAGGAGATGACTAGTATATGATTGATGTACAATATTGACATATTAATTGACCAAAATAATTGTGTAATTTGATTAATTCTAGAAAATAGAAAATTTAATTGTATGCTTGATTTTCTCTTGGTTGTACCAATTCTAATATATCTAATCAAATTCTAATAGAGATATTAAGAAATACTTGAGCTCATTAGAACATATCACATTATCTTTAAAGCATTGATTAGTGTTTTGAGACTGATAAAAATTTATTTATTGCATTATTTATATCTTTTATAGGACCAAACTTGAAAGTGGTATCTACTATGTCTGCTGGATACGATCACCTTGATGTACCAGAAATTAAAAGAAGAGGTATTAAAGTTGGTCACACACCAGATGTATTGAGTGCTGCAGTTGCTGAAATCGCTGTAATGTTAACGTTAAATGCTTCAAGAAGAGCGCACGAAGGACGACTTCTTTTGGAACAGTAAGACATGGTTTTCTATGAAACATTGCCTAGAAAACACCTAAGAGAAATTAATATAAAGATTCAGAGACTTACGTTAAGTTGTATCCGATGACTATTAGAAAAAAAAACACTAAACGGCAACGGAGCATCCGATAGCGATGACGGTACTGACAAGACTGAGCTCAGCGTCGCAACATTATTCTTATGTATGACATTGGACCCCCTATCTACTTACGTACGACGTTGAACCCCTTTACCTCTAGGCCAACAACCCACGGGTTCAGGACGAACAGTATTATAGTTTAGAATTATATCTGAATAATTACTCTCGTAATTATTTTTTTAGTGTCCTTTTTTTTTCTATTTTGCTAATACAGAGGTGCTACTGAAAGGAGACCTCAGTGGCTACTTGGTCGTGATTTACGCGGTTCAACTGTTGGTATCGTTGGCCTGGGTAAAATCGGCCTGCAGATCGCCAAGAGATTAAAATGTTTCGAAGTGGGGCGTTTCGTTTACACTGGACATTCAAGAAAGAAATCTGGTAAGATTATAACTAATATATTGATTGGAAATAATTGTTGAACTCTGTAATATACAAATTATTTATTCTTGATAATTTATGATTTTGTTTATGTTATGGTGGGATGATTTTTCTTTTTGTGCAAACCTAGGAGATGATATTGGCGCAGTATTTTTATCCCTGGATGATCTCCTGGAACAGAGTGACTTCGTAATTGTTGCTACGCCGTTGACTAATGAGACGCGTGGACTCTTTAATGATGCTGCTTTTGGAAAAATGAAACAGACTGCTGTTTTTGTAAACATTGGTAGAGGAGCAGTGGTGAAAACTGATGCTCTTGTTAGAGCTCTTCGCAATAAAACTATTTTTGCTGCTGGACTCGACGTGACGGATCCGGAACCACTGCCAACTGATCATGAACTTCTTAAGCTGCCGAATGCTGGTTTGTATATTTAAAAGTAAACTTGGTAAATTAAGTGTTCAGATAATGAAGTTTAATTTGTTTTGCAGTTGTGATCCCGCACTTGGGTAGTGCGACAGTGAAGACACGAAACGACATGGCAATTACAGCTGCTCAAAATATATTGAATGGTCTAGAAGGAAAGCCACTCGTTTATGAATTGTAAACGGCATTTGTGTGATTTATAAAAGCTCTATGAATAAACTGTCGAACAAGATGTAATATCTCGTATAAATTTATTACTATATTTTTTAAACGATATACACAGCAATAGCTTGATAAGTGTAGACAATAATTTTGTTCACATAAAATTTACATATTATAATTCATATAAATGATTGCAGTTAAAAATTTGGTTGAGCTGTTTCGCAATGGTAGTGGGAAATAGTTTTATGTATGGGTGAGATTTCTAAGGCTACATAATGTTATTTGAACTACACAGCTCAGCTAAATTTCAACTGCGATGCTGTTGACTCCACTCGCATGATTCATGATGCGACTGTTTATATTGATTTGCACAATCCTTAGCTATAAATTTCATTGGTTCGTAGGTCTCCGTTGCATTCTTGTTTATCACCCATAATGTACAACAGGCAACCATCAGGCTTCCACTACTGCATTTTTTAAACTACTAAGAATTGGATCGATTTTGTTTTCCAGTGAAAGAATATGTCCAGTATTACAATTATGGGAGGCAATAAAACTGACCACCAACGGTAACTTATTCATTTGGACTACCTACAATAAGTTCACCAAATAAATAAACTATCACTGTGTAACACATTTTCATATAAATTTTAAATGTAACTTGCTATTTACTTTCTACAAACTTAATAAAATAATTATAAATAAGTAATATAATTGTATTGTATCCAAACAATATTTTACCTGATAACTGCTGTACATGCATATGAGAGCTTTATTCTTCCCAAGACCAAGTTTACTGCCTTGATCCGTAGCCATACCAAAAGTTGATAAAAAACTTGCACGTGTAGCTAGCTCAGGTGCTTTTTCATTTACTACAGAAATAACAGGTACACCATCACGATCAGTGATCAGTATACTGTGTAAACCCTCGACACTGTTTAAGAGTTTGACCAAAAACTTCTTCAATTCCTGAAAACATAATGAAAAGTCTTTTAAACCAATAATACATATATAACCTGTTTCCTCATAATAGTTCGTAATAGACTTATTTATAAAATTCTATTGCCAAGTGTCAGTATAAAAATTTAATCATAACAACAGGAGTAAACTTAACCTTAATTTCGATTCACCCAATTTTCATCTTATTAGTTAAATAACAAAGTTTAATAGTATTATAAACTCACCGATGACATGCTTCCAAGTTGCAATCTCACAGTATTTTGATAATTCAAATTACTTTGATAATATATTATTGACTTAGTAAAATATTGTTTTCCTATCAACGACAAGATTCCATATATACTTTGACACGTCCAGCAAACTTTTTAAAAGGTGTTGAACGTTGCAAAAAATGTATTAAACTCACTGGGACTTCAAAAAAAATGTATGGTTCTTATTTTATAGATATGTAAAGAATTCTTTAGAACAATTAAATAAAGAACACCACGAGCGAGTCCGTACTGCCGCACTACCACCTGTCAAAGCTTGCGCAGTACTGACGCGACCCGAAATCAGTGAGGTAAACGACAGATTGATATTTCCATTTTTAATACGCCATATCGTCAACATTAAGTATAGAATAAACATTTACGTTAAAAAAAAAAAACATTGGCTAACGAAACACAAAATTTACATTTCAAACTGACCCGTTATTTCCCCGTGATTAAAAAATTGCAAAGGAGCACTTGATTCTAAAACCACTTACAATTAGATACTTGTAAGAAGCTATCCTTGAATTTCAAGATTTTAATAGAAATCGTGGAAGGTACAAATAATGCATTTGTAATAAAATTAACATTTTATTTGAAAAATTGAGACGTACACAGATGCGAAAACAATGGTAGCACATGATAGCACCGATAAATATTGGTTAAAATGATAATTTCGCATAACGCTCGTCATATTGGACGTCGTATAATTAAAAACGTTTGCTCTTCAATCTTTCCTTCGTTAGTATTATTTATAGAAAATCCCTCGATATACACGCGGATCATACCGCGATTAAATTTTTTCTCTGATTTCTATTTCTTACCAAGATCCATATATAACTCATTTCTAAAATAAGTACGCATTCTGGCCACGTCGATTATTTCCGAAAAAAATAAATATTTTAAATACGACGCAAAGTTTCATTCCATAAAAAATACCACCGAATCAAATACGCAACAGTTATTAACAAATTTTCGATCGTAAGATATCTGCAGAAATAGGAGAGTTTAATAATAAAAATAAAACAGGTATAACAAGAGTGAGATAAATGACGGATAAAATTCGAAGGTAAATTGAATCGTGGAAATATTCGTGAACATGATTCCCATGAAACGTACGAATGACGCGACGGCTATTCGAAGTGGCGCCATTTTTAAAATCAATTACGACTTCCGCCGTGCATTGCGCGACGAACAACACGAATTAATTTATCCTGCGATAATACAATACAACGCTAGAATATTTTAAATACATAATCAATACGTCCAACGTGTTATTTTCATTTTCTTTTTTCTCTTCTTCTTCTTCTCATAGATAGGATAAAGGAACTATGAAGAATTCAACAGTATCAATCTATAGAAAGTCAGATTGATGACGCGTCACGACGGATCGTTAGCTCAAGATCATTTTTCATTTATTTCGACGAATCACCGATTTCGAATTATCGATCCTAAATATGCCTTTGGCAAGAATAATTCATACGTAACGTCGTCATACCGGCCGTGGATCGTGGACTCGTAAGTTGCGACAATCTTATACAAATGAGAATAAAATAGATACAATAATAATCAGAGTATTAACACAGTCAAGCTACCATAACCCCTATACATACATATAACATAAAATATGTATTCGTAGTCTATAAAAAAGTCGAAATTTTAATGTCGTTACACGATACATTTTGAACGAGCTCCACGATCCCGCCATTATTCAAATCAACCAATCGCAAATACGTATATCTCGAGAGTAGATAAACATCGCAAAAAGTAACCCAATAGATAAACTCTATTCGTAGCAATATATATATAACTGAATCGCATATATACCTACACTGTATATACTTTATTGAGGCTATTTCCAATATTATATATATATTTACCATATAAGAATAACCGTTACTCTCGTTAGATCGTCGTAAAACCATCGTTTCTCTTTCTCTCTCTTTTTCTTCTTTAACCGTCACGACGATTTTCTGCCAAAACATCAGCGAGCCCCTCGTGCATTTTCTTTTTGCACTGTTTCGCAATTATTGGCACTAATTATTTCCCGTGTCTGTATATACTGTTATCTCTCGTATCTATCCAGCGATACTGTGTATTACTTATATTATACTATATATTCGGAAGAGAAGGGTAGGGTGGGAGCGTGGGAAGAAAAACAGACGCTAGAGAGGAAAGGGCTTATAACGTTTAAGGACTGTTGTTTAACAATTCATAACCTATTTCTTTGTAGAGATTAGTTGGGTTCGTCCTACGCGTTTAATAATCTGATGCTGTATTAGCAAATTTTGTTGGTAAATGCTAAAGATCAAGATACGAGGACTACCCAGAGAACGGGAATGTAATGGCGTCAGAGAGAAAAATATTTCCACAGATAAATAATTCGTGGAATTTTTTCTTCTTTATTCATATATATTTTTTGATCTTTACTCTCTTATACTTGTTTCTTTGGCATGTCTCGATCGGTACCATTTGTTGTAAATCAGAGTTTTTCAAGTCTTTTGGCACAGTGTCCCCGACACCGGAAGTCGAGTTTTTCTTTCCATATTTGTTTTAACGGACGATTCCTCGAGAGTCACGAAGTAGATTACGCGAAGAGCGACGTATAAAATTGAGATTTGAAAAGAAAAATAATTACGAATCACGTGGTGACGTTCGTAAAGTTTTTTTTTAAATCCAATATGACGTCACCAAACGCACAGTCTTCGAGCGATAAACGAGAAGTACAAGAGGATTTGATTCGTGAGCAAAGACTTTCATCGTAAGAAATTCGATCGAATTTATCTTTTGTTCCGTGCCGCAATTATTCTTATTAATAAAGGAAACACGTACCGCGTGCGGGAACTAGACTTTAAATTTAAACGGCATAAAAATACCGCATAACCTCGCAACGTACTCGAACAGTGACGATTTAAAACAGTTATCTAAAATAGTTACCATAACCTAAGTTCGCGCGAACCTGATAAGCAGATAAGAAAGGAATAAGAAATACTAAGTAGAAAATTAAATTAAATGCCAATTTAAAAATTCCAGTCGCCGTTTGACCATCGCGAACAAGAAAATTGACGGAACAAAAGCAAAAACGATCTACTCCCAAAAGACATAGAAATATCTATCGTATAATAGTCCTAAAAAGTTTTATTCCTGTTCTATGCTAATATCGACCGTCCTGACCCTCGAGGAGTCCGTAGGTAGGAGCTGAAGTCGTTCCGGCTCGGCGTCCAGCATAATGATGCACATGAAGCTCTTCCCCGACGCCTGATCCCTGGGGTAGATGGTAACCGGTGCAAATTTGTCCACGGAGCCGTCGACGTATGAGCAAAGTTTCTTGTAGACCTGAGGGAAGTGTCTCCGAAGCGAGACACCGCGTAGTCGTAGCTGTCGCTGTATATTGGTAAAGCTGATCTCCCGGGCGCGCTGAGGTGTGTTCTGTCCATTGCTGCCAGGAAAAGAGGTGAGAACAAGAGTTTCCGGTGAGTCCATCTCGCGCGTGATGTTGCAGGGTGAAGTGGCAGTCTGTCTGGATGGTACGTTAACATTGACAGTGGGTCCAGTCTGCCTGGAGACGGCGTCCAAACGAATCTTGGCGCATCTGGAGACCAGCTGACGTTCCCACTTGACAGCACCGCTGGTAGGTACCTCGCTGACGACGCAGACAGCAACATAGAGAACGAATCGTGTGTCAGGATTGTACGACTTGCAGAGTTTCATGACCTCGGCGAAGAGTTCAGCGCCCATCTCGCTAGGTAGCAAATCCGACCATCTGACGTAGGTCGGCTCGCCCAGATCAACGAAGCCGTTCTCGATGAACTTCTCAGCAGCTTCCGGACTGGAGAAGAAGCACTTGACAGCGCCACGTCCATGGGAGGCGTAGCCCCGTCGTGCCAGGGCGGATATGTGTCTGAGAGTGCCCTGATCCTCCTTGGCCGAGGAGAGGACTTCTCTGCAGAGTGTACCCGCCCTGGAGTAGAGGCAGGTTCTTCTGTGCCTCTGCCAATGCGCCCTTCGACATTCCCTGGAGCAATAAAGACACGTACAGTTGTGACAGCTCTTGTAGATCTTCTTGGCCTCGACAGCGGTTGCTGAATTGGTGCACTTGTTGTTCCTGCAGCGTATGATCTTCTCTACGGTGCCGTTCTCCTGGCTGTCGAAGGAGACTCTTCTGTGACGAAGATTGGAACCCTTGGCGGCACCCCGCGTCGGTATGGTGTCGCTGCCCTCGCTCTTCCGGCGCACCAGCAGTTCCCCCACGTAGTAGGAAGCCCTCTCCTCCTGGTTGTTCCCTTCGTGCTTAACGGACTCTGCGACAGACATCAGCCGGGTTCCCTCAGACTTGATGCAAGTTCCAGCTCCACTGGGTGTGTATTCGTGTGCTTCGGGACGCGGTAAGAGGGACTCGTGAATAACATAATGATAATTGATAATCGTAGAGGAAAGAAATTAATAATAAAGAGGTTCATACGCCCTTTCAGGATGACGAGTCAATGAGTACAGGAGTGAAGATGATGGTGATGATGATGATGACGGTGGTACTGGTAGTGAGGATGATGGCGATGGAGATGGAGCTGGTACTGGGTGCGATGGTGGACTGGTGACTCGAGTGAGTCGTCTGGGAGCTGATCTCTTACGGACTCGAGGCAGACGAACGAGTTAGGATCGTCAGAACGGAAACTTACATAGTCCTCCTACCTTGGAGGTCTTGGCGTAGGTCGCTACAGCTCTTCCCGGCATTGGCACTCGCGTTGACGTTGGATCGATGACGAATAGAGGATCCGGATCCGGGTCCGGGTCCAGGGCTGGGAGTTCGCGAGGCGGAAGGCAATCCGAGGAGGGAGTCTAGGACATCCTCCAGGGTGGTCGAACCAGGGCTAGGTTTATTCCGCAGAAGAGCTGCCGCCGCCATTGCCTCCTCCGTATCGCTATGGCCCGACCCTAACAATTGCCAGAGGCAAAGTTTTGCTGTCATGCCAGAAGTCAAGAGAGCTCTGGTACCCCTTCCCGGATCTTTTCATTTTTCAAAAATTCTCTTTTACACTCTCCTACTACTTTACTCTTCTTCGTATTTCTTTCTTTTTTTGTCTCTTTTTCTTTTTAATTCCTCCTATCGAAACGCGTAAACTCGTCCCATTTTATTTCTCTTTCTTTTTTTTTTTTTTTTTTATATTTTTCACCTTTACTACAGACCTCCTTCCTTTGTTCTACCCACCAACTGCCAAAATCCGTCGAGTATCAAGTTTTTATTGGGCACTGTACAAGCATATGAAATAAATGAGTATAGGGTTAGAAGAGAAGGAAAAAAACAAAAGTAAAAATAAAGAAACATACTAAGATTGCGGACTTACCGATATTTGTAGCTGGCCAAATGAAAAAAATGAGCGAGCGAGAGATAATAAAAATAGAGATACAAAAGACAGTCTATACATAGAAACGTGCGGATGAACGTAATAACGAAAAACGAAAAAGTACAAACAATAATTTATTACTCTTTTTGTTATTGTTCTTGTCGATGTCGTTGCTGTTCTTGTTGGCTTTTTTTTTAAGGTACAGCTACAGAAAATGATAAATGATATCCGATAATAAGTACGGAATACTTAAAAAGCGCGCGCTTTTCGCAAACCTGGTGTCACGTATCTACGTTCGTGTTCTGCCGTCGTTATCAATTTTTTTTATTGTTCGTAATTACGTTGTTCTTTTTTCGATTCCACACAAATTTCAAAACGCCCGATAGGCACCAACAAGAATACCCCGAATCAGCACCAGGTCAGCGAAGATCGCGAATCGAAATAAAAATAATATCATTCAACGTTATCTTGCAACACAATAGTAATGGACATTACGTTATATATTATATATTCGTATATAATACGTAAACATAAGATGGGAGAATTTTACAGTAAATATACATAAACGCTAAAACTACAAAAAGGCTAAATAAGTTTTACAGCTTAGAAGAGGGTATACTCGTGTACGCAAATTTGAGTCACGACAGCTCGTGAATACGAAGCGGTAAGAAAGAAAAAAAAAATAAGTATATATATACATTTATGTATATAAGGAAACAAAGGAAGAATCGCCATACAAGGAGAATAACAAGATAAGGAAATTTAAGATTTGGAGCAGGCATTAAGAACGTCGTTGAGTGTATGTGACAAGAGATTCAATAGAGGGTAGACGTCGTGTAATAAACTGTGTAAAAATCAGATTAGTCGCATGAAAAAAAAAAAAAGACCAAGCGTCACGATGAATTACAGATAAGGGTCGCAACCGGCGACTGATTAGAAAAAGACGCGATTCATGGAATGACAATGTCGATGGACGATGGTATTTAAGAGGGAAAGAATAAAAGAAAAATAAAGAATAGTAAGAAATTGCTATCAGTCGTCAAAAGTATCTAGTCGAAGAGATCCGATAAATAACAAGGTTAGAATTTGTCTAATAATAAATACAAGAAACGTCAAAGTGACGTTTGGACGAGACAGAAAGTGACGGACGTGCGAAAAGAGAGAGAAAAAAATTAAAAATTTCGTTCGCGAAAATTTCATTTAATTCCAGTCCGTCCCGTTGGTAGGAGTGACGTCGAAAAAAGTCGAATGCAAAAAATATACTTTTAATAATTGGTAACAGTGCTTGGTGGGCGTCGCGACTAATCGTATCCCGTAACGCGATTAACGACGTGAATAGTATAAAGATTAAAAAAGAACAATCGGACGGCGGAGTATGTTGCGTGACGAAGTGTAATCTTTAAAAGGAACGAATAAGAGAAGAGCGCGACTGTGGGAGGGTCATTGACATCGTCAGAGTTTCATTGTGGTTTAGGGACGTCGATGGGAAACATGGATCTTCTGTGTCCGAGCGGATGGAACCTCCTTGAGGTTAAAGTAGAGAAAATTGAAGGGAGGAGGACAAGGAGAGGAATCGGAGGAGGATAGGAGAGACTTGAAAGACATTATATATATGGGTGGCCTCTAGCTGGACGTTAAAAAAAAAATTATCGCGAGCAGTCTCGTCGAATTGATGTACGTCGTTAATTAAATGTGTAATTTACAATATAGAAAAGAGTCTCGTGGTACGAGGCTAGTGCGCGACGCGAGCGCCATCGCGCGTCAACTTCGTGAAGCTGAGGTTCGGGAGCGCGCAATTCAAATATTTACAAGTTACCATTGTAATCCTAAACGCTAGTTGAAGTCACTGTTGTTGACTTCGAGCACCTATTTACAGCCGATTCGTATTAATTTGCGATATCTTATATCGAAGGGAAAATTCCTTTTTGTCTTCTTATCGGTGAACGGGAAAGAGAGGTTGATAAATTCTCTGGTGAGAATCTATAAGAGTACAGAAGAGTTCAGGGTATCAAGATAGACAAAGAGAAAGAGGACTGTATCGTGATGGAGTGTAGGTACGGAAAAGTGTCAAGTGGGACAATTTTTACCAAGATGCACTTTTAGCTTTGATACCGAAAGTTGGACGGTTGCCCGTTTTTAACATGGTACAAGGAAAAATTTATGCGCGATATCTGATGGTAGCGCCTAGCGAAAATAAATCCCAGGAGAAGACCTACGTCGAAGCTGAACGTGTCCCCCGGGTCTGTAGTCCCGTCAAGTTTCTGCAAAGTCGCGCGACCATCGGTGCAGTAAAACTTTCGTTTGACGTACAGTAACCTCTTTTTCGTACCCTTCGACTTTCCTCTTTTTGGGAAAAAAAAAAATAAAGTAATAATAAAAAAACCTAAGAAACCGGATGTCGGTTGTCAAGAGTGTCTTCGTCGTGATGGCAGGTCGTGAATATGATCGTGGATGGAGGTAGAGGAATATATACTCATACACTTTCAATGGCCTCTTCAAAAGATTCAAGAGACTAGTCCTGATGGGGATATATATATATAAATGCAGCACTTCGATATCTCTCCAGGATCGCGAGGACGTCCTCTCTCATAGCGACAGTCTCTAGTCGTCACCTAGGCGAGCAACAACTCACCGCGATGATGTCGTTGCTGAAGGTGTTGGCTATGATGATAATTCGTAGAGGACGTTGGGGATGGGCAGAGACTACTCCCTTGTTGGATACCGTCCCTCGTTGGCGTAAGGTCCAAGTAGAGGCCGGAAGTCGCCGAATCCACGCAGCTACAGGATTCCGTAACAGTGGCATTACATACGGCACAGCATTCCGTTTCCGTAGCTAGACTCATGGGGGTTTCCGGCGAATCCACGGGTCTCGAGCCGACGAAGGAGCTTTCCATCCAGCAGAGTTTGACACTCCCTTTTAGTCATTGGAACAATTATTAGTGTTATACGTGTCAAGTGAATCAATAACTGTCAATTATTATTTTTTTTTTAATTCCAACCCATCTTCCATCGTAGCCACCGAGTATTAAAATTTGAGGTTAGGTAACACGAAAGTATGTAATGCGCGTCGGAAGGATGATGGCGTCACGCGACGTCGTACCAGCTATTATTTATGTTTCCTGCTAAATAAGACGCTCTTTGCTATTCCTGGTATCGCAAGGGATTCCGCGGGGGGAAGCCGGGCAACTTTTACTTCCGTTAGCCAGACCAAGTCGAAATAGAAACGTGACGGCATACATTCAAAGATCCAAAGAAATGCGGGGACTCTGCCGAAGACAAAGAAGAGTCGAATACGAGGTCACCTCGTGCGCGGCTCTAACGCGAGGCTGGATATTTCCCAGTTTGTTACGCTCCGAGAATAGTATGTGCGGCCAAGGTTGGGAAGCACGGAATTCTGTGCGCGCTGATACTTTTTTTACAACCGGGATAATTACAAGGGTCTCCCTCGAGAGACATCCGGAGCTGATCTGGTACGAGACTGAGAGATCGATCGATGAGACAGGGCTACGTTCTAAGACTGACAATATATAAATTGATTACACAAAACTAACACTCAGAGTGTATCGGAATAATAAATGTTTAACTGATAAGATACGTTACATAAAATTGTATTGAAACACAAGATTAGCAAATCCTTATGCTTCTGATTGTCCCGAGTGTTACAGCGTTAGGAAATTCCAATGCCCTTGTACAGGCCTGGTCGAGGAGTTAGTGAGCAAAGTAGAGTGAGTTTTAAAAGGTGTGGCTGAGCGTGTGAGTCTGAAAGGAGGAGTAAGGTAAAAAGGGTGCTCGAAAGCGTCCACGTGTTTGTGTACTACCTTAAACAGCCCCTGGCAATGGTCGAGACGTGGAGGGTTTGCTTGTAAAAAGTAGAGTTAGTCACAGAGTCGCGACCGACGAGTAAAAGAGGCGAGCCGACGATATGCAATACATACAGATAGAAGAGTAAGAGAAAGATTATTAAGAAGAAAAAAATAAAGAGAAAGGTAATGAAAAAAGGAATTAAGAAGCGTATAAAAGAAAACAGATAAAAAAATACGAGTGTGTCGGTAGGATAAAATTAATGTGGATAACTCAAAATTACCTGGTTTGCGGAGTATAATAGTGGTGGTGGTGGTTGTGGTTGTTGTGGTAGGATGTTTTGCAGGGTTGTTTAGTGCTCACCTCTGGGGCTGGTTGATCTTGCGCCGCCCCTGTCGTCCCAGTCTTCGGGTCGAGGTCGAGGAGAAAGCCTCCCACCTCCACCGACCTCTTGGCCACTTTGTACGTAGTGCACAATGGCCGAGGTCACTTCCTTTATCGAGTTCCTCACCTCCAGCTGCTGATTCGTTGTGTGCTGTTGGTGCTGCTGCTGTTGCTGTAATTGAAAATAGAATATTTTTCTTTATTAATACACTGTACTGTTCCAAATGAATCGAGGAAGAGACGTCTAGGAGACCAAAGTCGGTGCAATTCGACATCTTGATCGAACATCGTCAGCGTCTACGCTATTAATAGTTCGACGGTATTTACGAAGCCGTCTGCGAAAATTAAAAATAAATACGTCCAACTAGGAAGGCACGTGGACGACCAAAGGACGTGACAGTTAAATCCCGTGTTTGGGCCAATAATCGTTAAGCCACCTCATACAAGGTCTTATAAGGCGCAGCAGCAAGCTCAGCGTACCTTGTTCGCTGATTGCAGCTGGGGAAGTATACCCTGAGCAAGACGTTCTGCAGGAGTCCTTGGATTGGCCAAGCGTTCCTGAGAACGCCATCCAAGGTACGGCTGTCGATGATTGAAGGACGACCTGGCCGAACTCGCCGGTGAACTTCCTGCGCTGTTCAGTAGACTGGTACTCCATCTTGAGAATACAGGAGGTGTGGGACTTGGACTGAGTAGAGCACCTAGAATATAAAACAATCAATTAGTTTGCCATAGGAATGATAAATACGTATCCGTGTACGTAGTCACTTCTGAGTTTAGGACGTTAGCTCAATTAAGCTTGCCTCCAATCAACCCCCTGGAGGCTTGAGAACGACGTAGAGGAGTTAATAGAGTTAACCTTCTCCGTTAAATTTATTACTCCCATATCCCACTGGCCATTAGATCAGGACGCAGGATCCGATCCGTTAGCTCTTGGTATGTAAACGAAATTTAATCAAATAATCGTAACACACTTTACTTCACGACTACCTCCTGACTCAAGTAACTGACTTTGCTACGAGTTCTCACGACTAAATTCCTACCGGTAGTTGGTTGTCTATTGGAAGACGAGGAGAGGGACGAGAGGGACGTGGTCTTCGATCCAAGAGCACGCCATCCACCGTGCTGCGAAGCGTCCGAGTGTCTCTTAAGACGAAATCCGTCCCTGGCAGCTGGTGAATTCTTGTACCAATCCGGAACGTTGAGTCGCTGTAGGGACCTTTGTACTCTTAGCTCGTGTTCGCTTGGCACTCTCTCTCCGACCTTTTGCAACTCGTTCTCCGGTGGCTGTAAAAGATAATAATATCAAATTTAAAGGATAGTCAAGTGTACCGTTTATACTTCATAATCCCAGCAAGCTAATGGCTGGGAGTCGATAGGTTAGGACGGGCGCCGAATTTAGCGAGCTGTTTACACGGCGCATAGCGAGAAGGGATCTAGTGATTCTGAACACGAGGTTGTTTTTCGTGCCAGCTGAAAAAACATTCCTAGTAACTCCAGGGTGGTTTACATTAACGCGAACCTCCAACGAAAACTTTTCTTATTCCGCCTAGGAACGTGGAGATACGCTTTATTACTGACAGCCAAAACAAGAGAATTCAATAAAGTCTACGGCGACGATTAATACAGGTTATTTTGCCAGACCTTCATGAGGATAACAAGTGAACAATTCTTCGACTCCGTCCTGGTTAACGTCATCCGGATCTATCGCTGTTTACTTGTTACTCTTTCATTTTAAAAAAGAAACCACGAAATTACTAAGCGCACTCTAAATTAAATGACTCCGGTTGATCGTCAACTGTCAAAGCGGTGCAAGATACAGGCTCGTTTCTATAGGAACGACTTATTTAGACCTACTGAAAGAGCCTTAGCATATCGTCAATATTTGCAATACCAAGGATAATGCTCGACCGGCCCCTTTCGAGTCTTTATATTTCTAAGCCATAAATACCATTTATCCAAGGTATTGTTAACCTACCTAACCTATAATCGCTACCTCACAGCTTAGAAAGTAACCAGAAATGGACTATGTCGTTAGTTCGCCTATCTATAATGGACGAACGCCTTGTTTGTGAATGGTTATAAATGATTGTACAGCTTGGCAAACAGTACGTAAGCGTTTCTTGAAGATAAATTACTTTATCAACGTTCCCCATTTACATTCGACAAAAATGGCGTCCGTTAATTTTACGTTTGAAAGTTCTAACAGTCGAAAAGAAACGTGCCGTCGATAACGAAGGACAGAAGGAAACTTATCGTAAAAAATATACATACGTATCCGTATCAGCATTAATTTAAGTAATTTTCATAATTCCCCAAAGCATTATCGAAAGCTAGTGCATAATACGTCGCCTTTCATATTTTCAACGATAAATATCACGCTGTCCGCCCGCAAGTAATGTAAAAAGTAGCATCTGTCACGTGCATAACCATAAAAGCTATGCTCGACGCTAAGCACCCATTCACAAAGAGCATATTCAAGTTATAAAAAAAGTCTCGCGTACGTATAGAAACAGTAGGTATTAAAATTACTAAACGATGTACAAGTCGTTACAAAAGTACGCTGGCGTCAGTTCCGTTGCTCCTCATTGGCTGTGTACACGCGAAGCGGATGTGACTGTAGACTTCAAGGCGACTTTCCATATGGCGACGATTTGCGAACGCGAAACGTCATGCTGATAGAGAGAGGAATGGGTAATACAAGAGAGAGAAAGAGAAAAGGAAGAAAAGAAGGTAAATCCTAACGGAACGTCGGACAAAAACAAAAAGGGACTCAGGAACGCGTGGTTGGCCTACGCATTGAGCCTCTACTCGTTAAAGAACCAAAGGAGTGGTAGGAGGCTATACGTGGATACACAAGAGTCGACAACGTAAGGGTCGGTACACACGTGACTACGAGTATAGGAATATATCGTCAGTGATAGAGATAAAAAATAGAGAAAATAACTGTGGGTGTGTATATGCGTTATGCGTCAGATGAGGTTATACGTACTTTATAGGTTATAGTCAGGAGAAGATATCACATACGACTAGCGGAGGGTTCGTTGCATAACGATGCGTTCTTTCGTGCATGATGTCACGAGCATTCGACGCAGCTAATTTTAATTACGCCATGGGATACAAACTGTCTCTCTCTTTATCAAGAGCGCATCAAAGAGAAAGAGAAAGAGACTGAGGCAATTGACGTAAATTGAGAAGCAGCGTCAAGAAGATGCACATCCGCCATCATTGCCGAGGGCAAGGAACGACTTTCGTGTCGCTTAGAAACTCGACAAAGAATCAATTGACTTTTTTAATCTCGAAAAGTCGATTAATTAATATCCTCGCTAGAAGCTCGATGCACGCGTTCGTGTCCTGGATCGCGGACTCGCGACAATTAGTAACTCCCACTAGAGTCCGATGATTATCTTCGACTTTGTTTCATTATCTCGCGAACATCCTACGATTCGAGTGGGTCAGATCCTTAACGATTTGATTAATAGATAAAGCGTTACAGCGATATAATATTATATCCTCGTATCTTCGATCGTTGTCTCCGATTATATTTCCCGACGGGGACTTAGAGAGATCTCCGACTTTTAAAACCTTCGTCAGAGGCTACCGATACTCGGCTACGTGCACGCTATCTACGAGCGATCGTTAAATCGATTTTAACTGTTATGCATTTTCTTTAGCGACTTTCTAAGTCCTTATGACCGCCTATACATTTTATATTACATATTGGATGACTATAGGAGCCCGCGCCTACACGTCGCAGATTCTCTCGCTTGGCCTTCGGGCGCTGCTCTCCTCTCTCTATTTTCTGCCTTTCCTATCTCTCGCACCTATAATGCTCTCTCTCTCTTTAACTCGCCGATCCAATCGTATAGCCGGCCAGCAGCAAATACGTTCCCGCTCGACCTATGCCGTTCAGTATCCGCTTTGACGGTTCCAACCCACTTTACCCACTTTTCGAATAGTCACCAGTCATGTTACAGATTCGAGTACAATAGTATATATAATATAAACGCCAAGCACAATATATCCGGTTGGTTTACGGGTAACAATAAACTACGTTTGGTTACAGTGCGTGCTTATTAATTTTTTTTTTCCTAGTGACACTGCACTAAGACATGATGATTTTATAGAGGCTTTAAAAAGCTACGATACCTCTGACATATAAATTCATTGAATAACAAAACATTATCCCCTTTTTTATCGTAACTCTGGAGAATGTACAACCTAACGAGGGACCAATCGCTTTTTCCTGGCTCGATCGATGACTCGGACATGACTACCAACGGATCCCAGAATAAAGGTTAACTCGTGTATGTATCGGAGTTTCCCCTCTAGCACTCTGCCTCCTTCGCTATAGTGTACTGCTACTGCTCTATGTGCGCTTACAAGTATGTATCTATCAGGTATATGAATATATATCTATAGATAGATAGTACGTACAGTCCTTCCATCGATTTTAAGGCACGTGCACATAGCGCGACACAATTTCAGGCAAACAGGCTTCTCTGGCTGATTGAGACTAGATTAGAAAATTCAGACCGGAAGTGAAGTACGATCGGCAGATCAGTAAGTGAGTGTACTGAGAATGCAATTCCATCCGACGTAAATTAAAGAATGTGTTGAAAAATTTTCAAAACATTCTTTATCTTTAGATTGCAATTGCCAATAAAGTTTACTTTATGAATTTAAAATTACTCCGTATCTCTCCTTTATGTAACTTCAGATTCCAATCTCGACGATGATTAAATATTTTGCCTTTTACGTAATCCTCAGAAATTACGTCACGCCTGCACGGAATGCAGTTGCCATTGGAAAGAGAAATTTAAATTGTTACTTAACGAAAGATTCGTGGCCTCTCTGTCGGTTTTGTCTGTCAATTTTATTTGTTGCACGCTTTCCTTTTTCTTTTGTTATTACAGCCGTCTAGCGCTCCATTAAAAGACTCGCTGGAATAAATATTCTCAGTACACGCAACAGACTCGATGGTTATTCTTTTGGATTTTTAAGGACGTCCGATCCTTTGGCAACCTTTAATACTAGCGACTCAGCCAGAGCGTCTTGAAGGGGACAGCATCTTCCTCGTGGCTTCTCTCACGTGGATCACCAAGTGGAATGCGAATTGGGATGGAGTATATATATATAGTGTGACGTAGTCGTAGCGTAAAGCTACCCCAGAGGCCAACCAAGCCGAGTCGACTCGAGTCGAGGTATAACGTCGATCAATACGGCATGTTGAGAGAGGAGAGCAATTGTGAAAACGGTAGATACCAGGAGATGGGACACGTCAAAAAGATTCTAGATTCTCTCTTATCGCTAGGTGATTCTTGAAGAATGCTTGCAGTTCTGATAATGAAAATAAAAAGTAGTCAAATTTGTATAGAAACGATAGCGAGGTGGTAGAGTACGATTGAGTAATTCGAAATACCTGTGGAGTCTAAATTTTTGAGAAATTTTATGATTGGTTCTTCGGACAGAGCAAATTTGATTTTCATTATTTGTCAGGGAAAAAGAATTCTTATAAAATTTCATTATCAAAGTCCAAATTTATGTATGAAGGAAATATTGTCTATACCCGGTTGACGAGTCTCTTTCGCGATTCCTCTTTTGTTCTTTCTAATCTTTTTGTTTCTTTCATCCCCTCCTAGTTTTCGCTATTTTACACGGAAACGGGTTACGTATTTTACTCTGAAGAGAAATTGGCCCGGTGCCAAAATCGAGAACGTTTCGTTCTAGAGAAATGCAGCAGACAGGGAGAATGAAAGAGGGGAGGGAAAAAAAAGTGCATACCTACCGGTCCTATCCCTAGTCGAGACCCACAAACCTAGAGAAGCAAAAGAGAGAAGAAAAAAAAGGAAAATACAGAACTAATCGTTTCTCTTGACAATTTTTTCGAATTGCATCCATCAGCCGTCTTGATTCTCAATACTTTTGAATTTATTCAATCACCTAACTCAGTCACTGCTAATTTATATATTTTTTTTCTTCTCAAGAAAACGTTAAGGCACGTTTCTATCAACAAGAATCAACCCCTAGGTTTGAACTCCAGCCGAGCTGTCCCTGCTGAAAGAGCCTGGCTACCTTCACCAAAGAATTATTTCAAGACAGAGACAAGGCTTAAAACGAAGCTCCATTATATTTTCAGGAGTCTCTCTTGGACTGAATGGGCGAGTCTCTATGAAACCTCTTCGACCAAAATGTCCAACCGAGTGCACCAGCTACGACTGTTCTTCGTTATAATTATTGTGATTAAAGAGAAGGTCGATACCCAAAAATACTGCAAGAAATATTCGCAACATCAAAGAAACGTGACAAGCTTAATGCGTGGGACCGTCACGAGACTGAAGGATGGTTCGCTTGACAATTTATTGGGGCAAACGGAGTAAAGGAGCAAAGCAAAAGAAAACGAGTGAAACCAAGCGACGATAAGAACACAGACTACGTCGTAATTTCGGAGAAAAATAATGTCGCTTTGTTTACTTCTTGTTCATTTTCAGGGATAGAAATAAGTTAATAGATTAAACCATAGGAAATGATTTCCAGTAAAATCGAAGAGGGTCACTTACAGTCTCGCATTTTCTGTCAATAAAAAGGGTGGAGGGTTAACCGTAACTGAGGATCATCCAAGATAAGTCGCCATCTCGAGATACATAAAAGAGAAAGAAGCTAACACCACTTCCGGAAGTATTGGCCGACGGCTGTTTTATTGATTGGACTTGGATCTAGTGGAAGCAGACTCGAGGAAATGATCTGACTGATCCGATCGATGACTAGCATGGAATGCACTGATCATCCAGTTTCAATGATAAGCTAAGTATATCTGAAACGACGTCGTCCCCAAGGTGCCTTGTTAAAGTTTCAGAGTAACGTTAAAGTATTCAGGTAAAGTTACCTAACCGGGGTTTGTATCTCTCTGTGAATATTTAAACGTTACAGCCGCTTTCTACTCTGGTGTTAAACTAGGACCTAGTGTCATTTATCAGCGGCATCCCTCTGACCACTAGCTAGGCTATACGTGCTTCTTTTGTGAGAGTCAATTTCCGTCCAATTTCCTAGGACACTTTCAGCGTCCAGTTCCGTCTAGTAGTATCTAGCTAAGGCGTCCTCTTCTATATATCCAGCGTTATTGCGTAGGAAAGTCCAAATTTCTAGCTCGCAATCGTTATTGTACATAAGACTGTCCACATAGGGATAAAACTACCCTTAGTGGTTGGTTTATGATCTTGAATGTTTCTTCTGTTGGTCTGGATAGGAAAAAGAAATTTGTTTCAAATTATAAGATAACCCAACGAGCCATTCCTCCAGGGTGACTTCTACCAGGGTGTAAAAGATTTAAATGTCCGCAGACTTTGACGCATATTTTTTAAATGAAATAATTAAGTTACGACGTTAAGTGGACTCACCTTAACGAAGTGTAGATTCTCTTTGTCAAGGAGGAACTCCATGGATTTGTGGGGGCGTTGGTTGATGGTGGCGACGGAGGCGTCGACGGGCGTCCTGCTACCTCCAGGCGACTGCGGTGCACGTAGTGCGTTCTCCTCGTTGGCCTCTCGGCCAGGTCGACTGTGATTCAGGTTGAGGAGACTTCGTGTCTTCTTGCCAGGTGGCCCTGTACCAGGTGAGGGCGTCGAGACGCCCTCGGAGCCGTCGGCGGCGTCGAGGTCGGTCTCGAGCAGGCCGACGGGGCGCTCCGAGCCAGCCTGCATCGTGCGGGCTTTCGCCATCTCGATGGCCGCCGGGTTCCCAAGGTCCGTGGCGGCGCGTCGGCGCGTTGCGACGCCCGACGTCGACCTCGCCCCCAGCGCCATTGCGCGGGGCGGTTGAGGTGGTAAAGGTGGCTTGCTGGACACTGGCGGCCTCCCGTTTGTGCTGATGGAATCAAAATGACAAAAAAAATTACTTTTTTTTGTTTAACATCAAAACAAAAAAAATTGATTTTTTATATCAACAAAATTTATACAACGAATTTCAAAAATATCATCTACAGTGACTCAATATTTTTTTTACAGCTATCATACGTCGTGCAAACAACTTTCTGTGGAGAGAATAAATTATCGTTTCAAAAATTCATTTAGTACATCCTAACTACTTTCATAAGGCAGCTATCCTCCCCGCTCTAATTATTTATATAGCCCGCGATAACGGAAGCTGGATCAAATTTCGAAACTCGCCACGCCTACTACCGGAACGCGCGCACTTTGAGTAAACAGCCATCAATTCATTGGAATTCAAAGCGCGAGGTTTTCATGCGATATTTATTTATTTCTTCCGACAGTTACGTTATTAATTGTTATTTCGTCGATGGCCTTGAAATCAGGATAACGGCACGTGTCCCTTTAGATCGCGAGTAAGAATAGAGCGTTCGTGAATAAAAGCTACAAAGATAATAGAAGACGTCCATTACTGTACGCAAATTGTAAAAAAAGATAACAAAAGCCTCTTATATTTGGTAGATTAAAGAGATCCATTATCTCTTCGCGAACTAACGCGTAGCTAATGGTCATTTAAAATTAACAAGGAAACAGGCAATTCTTCCCTACTAAATGCATAAGCACGTATATATGCATATATATATATATATTATTAATTCACACGTAACTTCACATGTGGGTATGCATAGACAGAAATATATTTTCTCGGCCAACCACACAGAACGCATGCAAAATTGCAGAGGAAACCGAGTCGCTTCCTACACGCTAATAAACAGTTAGTGCGCATACGTTTAGCATGCATAAGTGATTCAACGTTTAAATATACCATTCCCTCGCGATATAATGTCATAAAGCGCGACGCGTCCAATGTTCGCGACGTTTTCAGCAATAAGAAAGATGAGCTGGTAAAAGGTTAACCTCAAAGGCAAGAAGGGATCTGTAGTGACGTAGAAGGGCGCTGTGCGCATGCGCGTACGAGAATGGACGCCATTGAATTTTTGCTGGCATTTGAAAACGCAAAAGGTATCCGAGACGTTCGAATATCCGTGGCGGATAAAAAGCTATTTCAGCAGTGGAGTTCGTAAAAGTAGTGCAAACAGAAGAGAGTCAGATCTTAAATTACATTTTGCAAACCGACAGGCGTATGATTCATCGTCTACGTGCGTTAAGAGATCCCGAGAAAAAATAGTCCGCCATTTTTTTTTTGTAAGTGGCAAATTGACCGGGAGATAAATTCCATCCTGATCTTAATACTCTGTCTTGTTATTGTAGAATAAAAAGACATTGTATAATGTGAAAGGGTGGAGTAATGCGTCACGAGGACTAACCTAACCTAACTTTCCCACGGTTGTAGTCAGCACCGAGAGTGAAGGGTCCGATTATTTAGATGACGAGGAAGGAGGAAGAGGGCAGCGACGATCACGATGATAATGAGGAGTCGAACGGTACGTACTACGTGTGGGAGTTCAGTATTGGTAAAACTGTTCATTGACTCAGTCCGCCATTACGAAACAGTCCGTATCACTGACCTCGTTGTTCCCCAGAAAAAGAAATGCATTCCGCGTCACGAAACGCAAGTCGAACCACGATCGAAATCGTGGGGCCTGATGGAGCTTGGTAAACAGAGTGGATCTTATGTTATTATACGTCTGTTCAGTCTTAACTTTTATTTATCTTCTTGTTTTCCTTTTTTTTTCCGCTCGCTCCCTTTCTTCCTCTTGGCTAGAATCCAAAGATTTGGATTAGCCAATAGGGAACGGGGACCGTCCCAAACTGTCAGATACGTAGCAAGATAGATTAAACGGACAGAGAGAGATCATTGCGTGAAAAATATCATATACGCAAGATTCTGGATTAGAATAAAAAAGCAAAAAAGATAAATTAATATATTAATAACCGTGGGACTCAAAGTTCACTCCAAATTTTTATCTACGTAAATAAATGATCCTCACCTAACGTTCGATCCACTTCTGTCCAAAAGAGGCACCGATCTCTGCTCAAGCTTCTTTTCCAAAGCAACGTCTTCGTCTCTCAATTTGTTTTGCTCCTCCGGGGAATGAAGAGGAATGATAATATAATCCGGTTCCTTGTTCCTCGATCTCGAAAGACTCTCAGGAGTCCCACTGTTGCTCGTCACCTTGGCACGATTCACTTGGACTTCACTTTTCTTGTGCACCTCGGACCGCGGCACCTTAGATCTACCACTGAATCGCAATTTTGAAAAACGTTGAAGAAGACCACCAAGTCCTTTTTTTCTCTCGGGAGTAGCTGATCCACTTTTGGTACTGACACTGTCCGCCGACGACGTTGTCGAGGTAAATTTCGATGATGGCGCCATGACGACCTCCAGCTTCGACGACGCTGACATCTCTTCGCCTACTGCGGCTAACCCGTTGTTGTCGTCTTCGTTATCCATGCGATTCGTATCAACTACGGCTTGATTCCCACTCCTCGGACCCAGCTTGGACTCCAGTGGGGAGTTACGAACACTGCCGACATTATGTCGCTCCGTTACCACCACCTCCACCTCATGCTCTTTCTCTTCTTCCTCCACCAGTTCTGACTCCTCCTGCCGCGACGTGGTTCCCCTGGCTTCCCGAGGTATTAGATCCTCTACCTCCTCCATCTTACCGTTTCTCACTTTCCTCAGGCTGTCCGAAGACTCCATCAGCTCCTGGTGGAAGCTCGGCGTCTGGAACTCCTTGACGGAATTTCTGGCGTTGCGAGAAGTCATGATGGACTTTGAGTCTTCGAGCCAATCCAGTAGCGCTAGTTCTCGCTGATTCTCTTCCGTATTCCAATAACCTTTGTCACCGCTAATTTCCTGATTAGATACCTCTGCCGATGATCGATCGATGGACGATGATGACCTGGAGACGGGATTACGATTACGGGGACTCTTCTCCGGATAAAACTCACCGATGAAAGTCTTCTTATGATCTATGAGGACGTCGTTCTCGTCCGCGGGTTTATTGTACTTAGCACTCTCGAGTATACCATCTTCTGGATGAGAAATTTCTATGGGTTTGTTCTCCAAATAGGGGGAGTCTACTTCGTCGTCTACAGGGTGACTAGCACTTTCGCCATATATTGAAAATAAATCCGAGTTTTTTTTTATCTGAGTAAGCAGACCATCCTGTTCCATGTCCCGTCGAGGACTAGGGGACTGCTGCTTGGTGGAGAACTTCCTCGGGCTGGAATATGTGGATCCGACGTGATTTTCAATCTTGTGGTTCTCCTGAGCGTGCGCCACCTTGTTACCGGAAGTTGAGATATTTTCCGTTGACTTTGAATAAGTTCGAACGTCATTGGCCACTTCCCTTGTATTTTCCGTGGCGAGATTCGACGTTGAGCTGCTGGAGAATCCTCGACTCAATTCCTCAACTAGATCCGTTACCTTGAGACACCTTGATGATGCTGCCTCCTCCAGTTCATCACACGCGTTCATACGTTGAAACGGTCTTGCGTTTTGTATGGCTTTGATGTAGTCAATCTGCTGTGCCAGTTCGTAGCTGGCATTGTTGAGGACTTTTCTTCTAGGAGTAGGCTTTGGCGAAGACTCTGCTTCGACTTCCTTGCAGGAAGGCATCCTGGCAAAGTTCCTCTCATCAATTTCAAACTGCTGAGCCAACTCGTAGCTCGCGTTGTTCTTCATCTTACGAGTTCTCTGTTGCTGTGGCTTTTTTAAGGCTTCCACAGTGGCCTCCTCCACTTCGCGCTTGAATTGCTTTATAGCTTCGTCAACGACGGCGTCGATGTCTCCGTCGATGGCCATGGCGATCTCAAGGGCAGCGCTCTCCGTCCTGTCCTGGGTCTTAACCGTAGAGGTCACCTGGTGCTTCCTAGGAACTGGCGACGACTCCCTCTCTTCCTGGGGATTCTCGTGTCTGACCATCGTCAACTCCTGCTTGTCCTGCGTCCTCACGGAGGACTCTACAGCACTGTTAGCAAGGGCACTTCCGTCTTCCTGAGTCTTGATCTGACCCGTTGCGTCATCCTGGATCGTAGAACCAACGTCCGCCATTTCGTGATTGTTCAGACTCTCCTCCATGGACGGATGTGCATTCTGGGTGCAAGTCCCGCAAAGGTTAAGGTCCACGGGTACGCTGGAGACCCTGGTGTAGTTCTCAAACTGGGATGATCCTCTTGTACTTGGGACGCTTTCGCTGCTGGAGAAGTCGCGCTGCGCAAAACCGTACCCGAAGACGCTACTGGGCAGACTGGGTACGCTCTGAGATTTATCCGTGAATCTAAAATTAAAACGTGGTTTGCTCCACCCTTGTTGGCCGGCAGTGCGTGCCATGTTGCTCGCTATATTTAACCTGCTCTGTAGTAACGCCGCCGAACTAGAGGTCTGGCCTGATTTTAAATCGAACACGGCGTCTCTCTTGGTTTCAATGCCGATCTCTCGTAGATCGATCGTGTTGCGACAGTCGAGGGACGTAGCGTAATTCGACGAGACGTCGCCGAAAACGAGTCTGTCCTCGAAGCGTACGAATTCAGCTAGTTCCTCGTCCTCCTCGTCGTACTCGCGATCCTCTCCGTAATCCTCGCGCTCGTCCTGGTGCCAAAAGTCTCTGTCGTTGAAAAAAATAGAGAAAATAATACCCTGATAAATTTTACAATTCATTCTCTAGATAGTCAAAAAAAAATCGAATTCTTCGGGTCTCAAAATTTAACTTTTTTTCCACTACACCCTGACCGTGCTTCTTCGAGCTTCAAACGTTACTCGAGCGTCTCTTCTTCTTCAGGGTCAAGATTGTCGGGGCCAAAAAATGACGGTCACGCGGCAATGGTATACGTTGCTCTTTGATAGACGCTGCCAAGTGATACAGGCAATGCTTAAGGGTTTAAGGTCGAACCCAGAGATAATCCAAAAGACAGTACTCTTATCTTCTTAATGATTTATCATATCTAAGTTAGTCCCTTATCACTGTAGAGAACAAGCAACTCCAGTACTGAACGGTACCAGTACTACTTACCTCCTGTGATCGCTGTTCCTTCTGGACAAATCCGTATTCCTGTCCGAGTACAGAGACGTGAAGCCATTAGAAAATTTTTCCCTTACATCCTCTTCCTTCTGACAAGTACCCAGACTCTCGAAGCTCCTGTACGGTCTGATCTTGCCGAATCCATCGTTAAATTTATCCCCAGGAAGTCCATTGGGCACGATCCTGTCGTAGTCCTGCTCCAAGCTGTCCGGCGAGGTATTTTCAAAAAGGGAATTCGAACGATTCGAATACTCCAGTGAATCGAAACTGTAACTGGATGGCGACAAGGTCGCGCAGGTTCTCTCGAGCGACTCGAATTGCAGAAGTGAACTTGATCCGCTGGAGCTGGACGACCTCGATGATCTTGGCGACGCCGTGAGGTCATCCTGACAGGCGACTGGGTTGATCCGCTCGAAATTCTTACGTCGTCTCTTCTTCGGTACCACCGAGTTGCATTCGCTTCCGCTGCCATCCGGTTTCTCCTCTTCGCGAACATAAATAGAAGCAAGAACCCAAAGCGTTAGACCAACGACAGAAGACAATATACATTTTGAAACGCAGTCTAAATTAATTCAATGAATCTAAACAGAATTGACTTCGAACGAGGTGAGCAAAGGGGCGTCGGCTGGGTCCAATGTAATTCCATAAGCACTACTTCCGGTTTAATGAACCGTCTTCCGGGAGGGGAGTCACTCGAAGTACTTGCCAGTCGGTAACCGACGATTGGCTCGCCAAGGAAGAAGACCCACTTCCGTGAGTGGAATCGTAAACTGTGCCAATGAGAAGCTCAGGCTACGTTTTCACCGAGTTTCTATAAGCTACATTAATTCGTTGCACAAAGATAACAGAATTCTTTCATAGACACAGACCCACCGGAGAAGCTACAGAGCGTAAGACTCGAAAATAAAATTTTGAGAATAACCAAATAATCCACTTGCAAGCTAAGGAACGATAATGACGATCCAAACGTTATTATTTTTAACGCGAAGCATTCGAACAACAAGAGTTACTTGATCCAAGTTAGCCAAGTCAAATTCACCGTAACGCGACGTGACTTTTCGCGCGAGACGTTCGAACTCTCCGTGTCGTGTTTGTCGCTCGAGCGTAACGACAAATGTGCATGTGCAGGTGCATGTGCATATACATAATTCTCAAGTGGCCGCATCCACACGCAGCACATGCACGAGTGCAGATTCAACGAGTTCCCGGTAATTCTAGGTAGCATTAAAGCTAATCTAATTTTAGAGTGCCAAACAAAGTAATCGTACGATATCCAAAGCATATACACATCTAGCTTAACCTAACCTACTTGTACAAATTTGAACGACGCTTTGACTCTAATAAAAAAAATTCATTAAAGACGTCAATTACTGCTAGACATTAAACGATCCACCCGAGGTCATAGATTCTAGAATTTCACTAAGCGACTTATAACCAGTTGCGTAATTTTCACGCGAGAGGCGTTGCCCGTCACCGTTATTCGCAAGGGGCCTGAGGCATCGCGAGTGACTGTAGAACGCAGATAATATACCGAGTGAACGTTAAAATTTCGACTAGTGCGACGCTACGTTATTAAATATTCAACCGGTTCAAAGAATTGATATTATCGATTGAAGATCCGAGCGACGCCCAACGTACGGCAACCAGTTATACACAGACGTTTGGATCCTTCGGCGTACAGGAGATGCTGCAATTATTTATCTTCTTTTATCGAAAGATTCTGGGTATTCTTCAAGATGTATCTTCGGTTTACCTAACGGTACCAAACTGGTACCAAGAGGGTTGGGCGCTTTCCATGAAGAGGACCGTGCGATAATCGACGTGAAGAAAAGGTATTATATCTGAACTGGAGAAAGTGGACCACGTGAGACAATGGATCTTGGAACGAGTTCTGATCCCAGGAAGAAATTTACATGACCTAGAAACATTATCACCTCTCACAGGGTCAAAGGGTGAAATTATAATAAATCTAACCTGTGTTAGCTCTTCTTATATGGATGACACTCTCGGTTTCTGAATCTGATCCCAGCCAATAAGTAGTACCACTACGGTCGGAGTCGCTCTGAAGATCATCGGAGGTCTCCTCGAGGATGGTCTCCAGGAAGTCGACCTGCTGGACCAGTACAGTATCTGCGAACAGAATATAAATAATTATAATATCGTACAGAACAATTGATTACAGAAATATAAGGAAGCCTTGTTTAAAAAAGACTATCTTTTCTTCGCATCGATTTATTCTTATTCTACCGCGCGGTCTGTTACAACAAAAAGTACGAGTATTCTTCTCCCAGTGGATGACGTAACTCGTGGACGTAGAGAAACTTAATAGACGACTAACCCGTTGAGAAAAAAAAAATAAATTCCTCTACGTATAATAATTCGACACACTCTACTGTTATTTAGCAGATGAAAGTCAGCCGCGGTGTAATGCAATGTAAACGACCGAAAGTCTCGTCTCCGAGGAACGAATTTTCTTAACGAGCAGCGTCTGGACGTTTGGCGTCGTGACTCATCCTAAGATGCGTTATCAGCCTCTCGACTCCGTAAACTTAAAGCTCTGACGATTCCTTGTAACAAAAGATGACCCCATGTACGGTGGGCGATTGTAAACAGTACTTCGGATGGGATTCATTATAGCTACAGAAACGTACAAATAATCATACAACCATCCAGCATCCCACTATGCGATACCATTGAGGAATCGTATCCTGGCGTTATTGTAGAGTCGCAAGAAAAAGATGAATGAAAAAAAGAAAGAAACCTTGATGGAATGTCAAAGGAATCTTCGTAGGTACGAGCGAAGAACCCGGATCAGGTAGTCGCTTCTTTTTAAGTTGAGAAATCATTGATTTCCAGAGAAGAGCTAGGGGTACCTTGTCGTGGTAATAATATCTGAGAAGAAACAGCCTCGTGACGGGAATACATTCTTGGTTGCGTATAAACGCAATGGCTTAGATTAAATTAAGCTAGATCACGTGTTAAACATAGGAAAAAAAGAATGAAAATAGACTTAAGAATTTTTAGTATTTACTACTTGTACCTCGACCATGCATTGTGGACTTTAAATTATTATAAATCATTCTACTTCATTTGAACTGTCAGACTTTGTTCTTTTCTTTTCTCTCTTTGAATTAAACTTGAACGATCTCGCTAGTCACTCGCAGCCTTCGCTATCTCCTCGAATGTTACTGTAGTGGTAACAGTTGAACGCTATTACTGACTATACTGACATCATAGTAGTTTACTAGCATAGTGGTAGTATATGTATTATGTATGTATATATAGTTATAACGGCGTAAAATCATGGCATTCAGAGGGTTTGATGCCCGGTCACTCTCCCATGGAAAAGTCACACTTCACTCTGTGGTTCAAGGCTATCCAGATATTACTGCGACTCGATATAAAGTGTAAACTCCATATTGGATGTATTGCGAGTGCAGGAAAGCAATATAGGATAAATAAGAAAGTTTAGCACGAAGGAAAACTAGAGATAAGTAAAATAGAATATAAAAAAAAGTGTGAATTCCAAGCACAATGGTGTTTGAGGGTACAGTAACAGTTTCTCTATAACAACCTTGAGCGATAAAATTATCTGACATTTAATAATGCCCTCTCTGTCTCCATTAAATAAATAAATGTCCAATTCTTTCTAGCGCTCTTAATCGAGCCTCCTAATCAAATAACGTTTATGTTATCCATCAAGATAATCTTGAGCAAAGACGTGGCTATCGAAACTTTGATTCCTCCCACGCTAATGGTCGCATGACTCGTTCAAGAACGAATTTCGAACGAGTAGACCGGGGTTATTAATAGCAGAGAAACCAGGTACATAAGTATCGCTTGGCTTTGGCAGCACTGACGTATATCGTCCTTATTGACAGTCCGATACGATAATAAGAGCACCGACTGTGGCCGCCAACTTTTGTACTTGCAACAGGCGTCACGTGCAACAGGTGGTTCTTGATTCGGCTGGATTCGGTAAAGTTCGGTTCTTTACACGAGGTACGTCCGGAATTTTAAAGGCAGGAAGTAGATAGCGCGTACCAGGATACTGTCTAGGGAATGAGACAATTGTATTTTTACAAGTCAAAGAAATACTGAAAAATCATACTGATTTTGATTTTTAAAATTATACAGGAGCTTCTTACTGGTCGCGATGCTTTTTTTCATAAATTTACTGTACGATATAGAAAGTAGCCTAGTTTTTGCATTAACATACGATTTGTATGCAAAGGCCGCTCGCTGTTTTCTAAGCGATGGAAATTCGCAGTAATGATACGAGCTCCCGCGGTTATCTAGAGCGTAAGAAGAAGAAGGGAACGTCTGTCTTGGTTATGTTGTCCCGGGTTGCCGAGGATGAGTGACTTCTTTCTTGAATATTATTCCAGAAAGGAGGTGCGTGAACGTAGCGGTGTATAAATGCCATTTTTGGTATTTCCATCTCACCGACTTCATTCTTATACGTGAAATCCAGATAAAACGGTTAGCGTGAGAAGACTGCGAGCGTCGGTCGCAAAACAGTTGAAGAAAATAAAAAGCACATCCTGTAAGTTAGCATTAATGTTACAAGAGCATGCACAAAGTGCGTACGCAAGTGGGTAATGGTGGTTGTAAATAAAAATTGTAAAATTTTGGTTACCATGCTTTTTATGGTTCCTCGCTATTAAGGCCCCCATCGCTACGGACAGTCTAGCGTGACATTGACGCTGTAGACAAAACTAGCGGAAAGGCAGGTAGGGAAATGCGTAGCGTAACGTAACATAGGCACAACGAACCATTAGCCCGTAGATCCTCGTGCGTAGGTTGAAACTGGGAATGATGTTGAAGTTCGAATCCATAGGCAGGTAACCAGGGGTTCGGTCCGTGCACTAGGTCCATGTCAGAGTCGTTTGTACCCTCTTCATCTTCCTGGTTGGATTTGGTCGACGTCGACACGGACGTCGAGTTCGACTGGTTCATCTCGGGCTGTTGAATATTTGTAGAATATTTCTGTCAGTTTCTTGCATTTTCATTTCCTATTCCTTTTTTTTTCCACTTGTTTTTCAATGCTCGTTAACCATGAACTGTCAGATCTTTCTTTCTCTTTCACTGTATGACACGAGGGGCTTCTTTCACATGGAAGTAATTATTTGTTTTTTTGAATTTTATCTATGCACTATACCAGACTTGATTGAATGTAATTTTCATAATTTTTACTATGGTGTTGGTATCACTGATTGAATATCAAGCGGATCCAAGACGCTGGGCGTCGACAGCGATTCCAGTTGCTGGTTTTGATTGCTGGAAGCCCCTCAAAAAAAAGGATAGAAAGGTTCCGCCGACCTTGTATACTAATATGGAAATTGTTGTCTATGCGGGCTTCAAGTGGCGTAGAAAGGATTTATTCTAAAGGAGACTAGAGAATTAGTTTTAATTTCTCGAGTCGATTCGTAATTGGCCACCCTCGATTAGACTGTACAGACTATAAATACGTATGCGGACGTCGTATGAGAAGATTACTTAAAGATTTTTCCAACGTTTGAAATTTTCAGAAAATATACAGAAGTTAATAGTACTTTGGTGACGACGAGGAAAAACATAATTTCACACGAATAAGAAAGATCCATGACGGGTCGTCGATAAAAATCGCCATTTATCAAGTCGTCCCAATGACTATTACATATTTTGGGACTGACTGTTTACTGGTACCTCTTTGCGAAAATTTGTGCAAATAAAGAAAGATTTCGTAAAATCCGCGTGGTTAATTCGCACCGGCGAGTTTAACGGGCCGCGAGAATTTCTTACGTCATCTATAGTTTATTGATACAGTAAGTTAGCAAGATTAAGATTAGAAAATGTTCATTAAATAACAGACTCGATCGATTCAATGAATATAAGATTATAAATTATTTCAGAAAGATTTACCATGCAAATTTCATTATCACTAATAAAATAATGAAGAGATCAACGTACAAGACCCACTGATAATTGTGAATCCGTATCAATAGAACTAACGTTATCAGTTAAATCGTCTCTTTATCAGCGTCCCATTGTTTTTATCAGTCAGCTCTTACGCAATATCAGTCCAAGCTTACGCGTGGAATCCGCAATCGTTCTCACGTTTCCACGCTGCACGTAATATGCACACAGAGCTTCCGTCCTTTTATTGATATATCGTAATATAAATACCAGAGCCACCAGTGTCAACTCTTATCATTCAAAAGAATTGTTCGATAGTAACAAGTCTAAATGGCCACTGCGAACCGACGTAATCCACTGCATAGTCAGTAATAAATTTCAGTTAATAAAAGTAAGGATAGGATAACAGAAAGAATAAGAAAAGAAGTCATAGTACCGGCTGACATTCCTCTAGAGCGTATCGATGAAATACTCGCGCAAGAGAAGCACTTCCGTTAAGTAACTCTTTAGTGAATCACTAAAGTGGAATACTTATACGGTACACCTGCCAGAAGCCTATACAGATAGTACAGTAAAACGTAGAGTAACGCGAAGTACAATGTCAATTCGTAGAATGGAATTTTACCATATTTTCCAAAATAATTATTGTTCGCCGTGCATCGTTTGACAGCTGTCAAAAACAAGTAGCAACGTGTAGCTACGGCGCATGCGCAGATTGACAGTGGCATACATATACTGACAGAGTGTATCTCTCTGCAGCCTGTTGAAGATTAACAGAGCAGCTTCTAGAGAGCAAAGAAGAAGAGTGTACGATAAGAAGAGAAGGAAAGATAAAGATAAAAGTAAATGGGAATACAAGGAGGAAACCCTCATAGACAATTCCGTCTGTCGGTTGAAAGAAGGCGACGGCGCGGCGGCGAATACCTGTCAGCGCACATTCCACGATCCCACAGCGGTTGCTGGTTCGTTTCTGTTCTCTTCGACTGGAAGCCGAGTCGAGTGTAGACTGGCCGAAGAGTGTTATATAGCGGACTGCAACGGCCTGGGCGCAAACGTTTAACAAGGAAGAACAACAAGACACAAACCGTCACTGATAGCCGCGAGTTTCGCGATTATCACTGGACACCATGGCGATGCACGCGATGGACGACGACGTCGTCGCCTGCGAACGGCCAGCCCGCCTGTCAAATATCACGAACAATGAACGTAAACGCGAGAGTAATGCGGCTTTACCGCGAGGTAAATACTAGAACG
The DNA here is from genome assembly GCA_030142635.1 of Trachelus troglodyta. Lineage (NCBI taxonomy): Eukaryota > Metazoa > Arthropoda > Insecta > Hymenoptera > Cephidae > Trachelus > Trachelus troglodyta. The sequence continues at coordinate 38,382 of JARQTJ010000672.1, read as the reverse complement.
AAACTCTCCGCTTTCGCCTGCTCTACGTGCTGGCCAATCCCCACCCGCGGCTCGATACCACGTGATCGTTAGACAGCCAATCAGAGCGCAGAACCTTCCGTAGGCTCGGGCCGCATGCATGGACTTGTATAAAGTGGAAACCCGCGCGGACTCCTCGTCTTCTTCTGCTTTAATGCTGAAGCCAGAGAGAATTGCGTGGCTCAAGTGTCGAGAAGTAAGAACGGAGATTCTTTCGAGTCTACGATATTATCTCTGTCATGATTTTATGTATGAATCGGGTATGGCTACTATGATGTTTACTACGATGGGATACAGTGATACTGGAAGAGACTCGAAATTAAAAATGGATACCGGAGGGCCGGTTCCTCGAAGGAATAATCTGGGAGGATTACTTGTGTTTTAAGTATATCATCCATACTCCTTCTCATACCATACTGTACTGTGTCGTTGCTGCTGTTATTACTCTATAGTCGTGTTCTATAGTTGCCTTTTTTAACCTCAAGGACGCCTGCAGTTTATTCTCATTCTCGATTCAGATTTATCCTTCCGTATTGAATTTGGACTATGTATCTTTCTTCTACGTTTCTTTACCGTCTACGTCTTACTGAGGACTTTAATGCTTTCTGCTTCTTTTCTTTTTTTTTTATTATAACAGAGTTCATTGACCTGCAGCCATTCGCGAATACTCCGTACGATGCCCGTTCGAGTACCGGGGTCAGGTTGTTCCTTGTTGCGTTTTTCTTTCGGTACCCATCGTCGCATTCTCGGACAGATATCGCGTTACTTAATACTCTTTACAACGAAGAATTATCGTTTTCGTAAATTTATAATACTTATGACTCGTGTAAAAATGCTTACAATCGATGGCCTTGAATTGCGTATACTCACTGTGCGACAGCTATGACGAAACTATCGGGAACGTCTGTACAGTAGGAATAATAACTGCGGAAAATAGCGATAACGGAGCGTGGCATTTATTTTTTGTAATGGTGATCAAAAAAATAGGCGTTTCTTTTATCTAAGCAAATATTCCTACCATATCTATATCATGTTTTGCTAACTATAATAGTGCACTATACCTGCTATTTCTATCTGCATGCCTGATATTCTTCCTTATTAGAATACAATGCGATAATAATAATTTTTTATAAATCTTCGTATCAAACTGTTATCGGTACCTCCAACAAATTTCTAAGTACTCGAAAACCATTTTCGTACAATTCACGAAACATGGACAAATTTGTACAAATACGACACGCTTAATCTTTGCGCGAGTCTCTCCCTTATCGGTACCGATCAAATTTTGCAATACTAAGAATCGCAAAACTCGCGCGCTTAATTCTATTTTAAATTTAAAAAAAAAAACTAAGTCAAAGTACACTTTCGACAGTTGCTTGAGTTATCTTTAGACTTTCCACAATGTCGTAACACCAAGCGTTCCCACGACGCTAAGACACTCTTCCATACTACCCACGCCTCGTGCGTAAGAAAGCAGAAGTAGAAGAAAAAAAAAGAAGTTGGATCCGACAAATATTTTAACGTCAACCTGCATGGGTAGTAATTATTCGTACTAGACTCTAGAGTCTAGACTCTGTATTATATTATATATTTTTGCAAGATGCTGCGATAGCCGATCTCTTACGTCGGCGACGCCCACGCATCTTGAGACTGTTGCGTGGAAACGTACGCACGTAGTTTTAGGTGTATATATATATATACGATATATATATAGTTATAGTCAATGTACATAAATGCAACCTGCGACTCATCGATGCGACGTCGCGTTCGAATCGCGCGCTACGTTTTCTGCATTTCTGATGCGCCTTTATTGTATCTACCAGCCGGCAAATGACGAATAGACTTTAATTAATATTCGAGAAGGTGTCCTTGTTCAGTGGGAACAACATGGCAACCGTGCGCGGTGCGTTGTACGTGTCTAGTCAATGTCACAGTTTTAATGCCTTGTATCTCATTGTAAGGTAATTAAGTTGCCCCTCGGCGTTTCATTACTGTACCTTGATCTTGAAGAGTAATCATCGAGTCACAGTTAACTTTAATCTAGATCAAATGTTTCACATGATTTTTCTTTCTTATTCGCTTGTTATAATTTTAATTCATTTCTAAGAAGACTATCGCGTGTGGCCAAACACGCGTTTGCATAAGCGATAAGGCTAGATTGATCCTTTTTTTTAAGATGAAAATGAGAGTCTTGATGTAATACCGAGTAGGATGCCAGCATCAAAAGATCCCTTGTGTCTATTCCTCAGTCTGATAAATCTTGCATTTACTATCCTGAATATAGTCCATTCATGATAGTTGTGAGACATAGCGAACAAGAGAGTATATGAGATACCGAATGGAAATAAGTGGCAAAACAGCCTGAGCGAAAGTTTAATAATTTCAAATGGTGATGGGCTTACCGATTAGAAATGGCAATAGCTGCCAAGACGTTAATTCGCCTTAAGATATTCCTTGTTTATAGAAAGACGCTCAATGATCACATAACGTAATTAATGATCGCACCGATCGGTAAGAATATCTTGTAGGAACGACTGTGGAGGTTCTGAATACTTTTCGAGGAAAGTTCATAATCCTCTTCGTTCTTGGAATCGTTATCGGTATCGGACTCTGCAGCAGATTCTTCACCAGATTCACCAGTGGCCTCTGAGGAATCTAGAAAGTTAAACTGAAGTTATTGTTTGTCAAAAAAGTAAATTTACGCATTTCCAAAACGTGTAATGTCTATTATGTATGCACGATATGAAAATAAATATTGATAAGATACTTTGGATTTCTTTTTTTGGACAATAGAGTCTGAACAATAGCAAAATTACTCATCTGGGACAGCAAACAGAACCAATAGTTGTATTGCTCTACTGTAAAATTATTCTATTTCTCTTGCAAGATAAAAACAATAATGGAAATAGTGATAGTGAAAAATGATGAGTTCTCTTTTTTTTTCCTCCACCTTTTTTGTTCTACGATTATTTCTCACCGTAATCGATATACTGAAGTTCCTCCGTGGTATCGTCCTCGTCCTCGCAATCCTCGTCGTCGTCCTCCATCGATCTCACCAGGAGTCGTGATGCCTTGGGGACGATTTCTCTTTCATTTGTATTTCTCTCTTCCCGTTTGAAATTGGCGAGCGGACCGATCTTCTTGATACTCTAGAAAAATAGACGTGGAGAAGTTTTATACTGACCGTAGTCGGTGTAATCTTGGTAGGCCTCTGTGCTGTTCACCCCCTGATCTTCATCCTCGTCCTCGTCCTCGTCTTCTTCGTCATCCTCTTCGTCGTCGGTATCGTCAGCCATTTCTTCGTTCACCGATGATTGTTGATTACGCCGCATATCCTCCATGAAATTCATATTCAATTCTTCGACATTCAAATTCTCGTCATCGTAACTGTTCCTGTACCTTCCCAGGAGACGACGTTGCACCGGCTTCTGCGTTCCCTCGTACTCCAAAGCGTACAGATACTCTGTTGGATCAACAATAAAAGGTGTTCCAGGTGAAAAAAACAAATTTGTATTAAAAAAAAATATGTATAAAATATCGATCATTCCTTTTTTACCTTCTGGACTGTTTTGTAGATAATCAACTTTATAATAATCCTGATCAACAATATCTCTAGGTATTTGAAATCCCTGATCCGCCTCTTCCACGTCATTGACGTCACACCCATCCGTAGAAGTACAGGATCCCATATACCTTGTGGCTTTCATAATTCCACTGGAGATTCTAACGTCGCAAATGCATTGCGCTTCAGTATTTGGACAGCTGAACGAATAAAAAGTATAAAAATCCTACTGTACTTCATGGATGAGCTTACGTATTCTAAATCGTACCAAAAGGAACCTGGACCAATACAATCCATAGCTGGTGATCCACTGTAAGTGAAAATCGATAAACCATATTAATATTATTGCCTCAGATTTTCCTTTTCTATATTTACGTTATAAGGTTGCGACACAATGCGGTAGCCATGAGCATTCCTATGCCACAGGTATTGTTACATTTTGGCAATGACCAACGTGACCAAAGTGAATTGATAACCGGAGGCACAGAAGTCCAAGGGCCGACCTCTTCGCAGAACTGAATAGTTTAGAATAGGATCTGGTATCATTGATAAACATTAACGCTTTATAAAATATGTACCGGTTGCCTTTGGTGGCAGTCAGGATCGCATTTTGGTGAATGGATTCCTCTTATGGTGATGGTCGTGCACCGGGATACGCCGCAGACACCACGAGGAGCGCATATGGAGTTAGGTAGAGGATTGCGAAAGCAGGTGGGGAAACCTGAAAGTGGATCATTGATAAAAAGAGTAAGTATAAATAATTTTATAAGTCATTAGATTCATTGGATTATTACCTTCTGTTCTGTAAAGCTGTTCACCTGCCATTGGAACTGTACAGTTACAAACTTGTGCCTCGTTAGCCAGTAATGTCACGTCGCAAAATCTTCTATGCACTCTGGCACTGGTATTTGCAGTTGCAACAGCTTCTGCGAATGTGCATTCGGATTTTCGAATATTAGCCAGGTTGCTAGAGCACAAATTCCACGACCTCAGGGTCTCGCATGTGCAGAGTCCTAGGAAGAATTCGCCAACTTCTGAAGTGTCCAGGTGTACTCCTGGATCTGGTATATTTCTCAGCTCCACGAAAAGCTGTTTAAACGTATATTCAATTTCTCTGGATATTTAGTTTAATCAACTGATGTCCGATACATCACTTACTGCACAGAAGTTTTCGCCGATTTCGACGAAGGCGCATTGCTGCAAGTGCAGCTGCTGGACCCAGTTTCCTATATTGTAACTTGGTAATTCGTCCCTCTTCTGCGACACTGATAAGAACAGACCCCAGTCGTTAGTAGAGTTGACGTTATTCTGGGGAACAGTGAATTGGAAGAGGATCAGTAGAGTTGAGAGAAGCAGAAGTGGGAACATAGCCTGGACGTTGTCATTGTGACTGTCAATGAAAAAGAAAAGAAAGCGAATCGAATGAAGGTAGTCATTAAGTGATAACTTACGAATTGATTGGATTTTGGAATCAATTACGTGCGATAACGAATAATCAGGAAATCGTGATACCTAATATTATCATTGTCGTCCAAAACTGCAGACTATAGTCAAGCAGATTAATGATACGTAAATCTATGAGATATATCTACATTTTTTTAGTTTATTTTATTAACGTACAAAAATATTTAACTCGCAGAGTCGTATCAAATCATTTAGTTTTAAATTAAAAGTTTTGGCCTAAAATTGTTTCCTACTTAAGAACTTCATGTTGTTCCTGGTTTTGGTTGGATTGTTGCCAGCATCGGTGCCAATGTTCTTAATCTTTGAAGCATTGTATAGGCTGTAAGGAATGCTGCTTGTGGATCGCGTAACCTGCTGCGAGGTCCGTGACGCGCGAACGTGCGTAATAATGGCGTGTGATACGTGTCATATACTTGAATTTGGCACGATGTCTACGCGAATGCTTAAAAATAAAAAGAAAGAGACTTAATAAAACTTTAATCAATTTGGATGCTGACTTAAATAAGCCTTCAGCACAATGTCTGGTTGCAGTTGGCTGAACTCTATGGAGTTCTTGTTTCGACAACCTGGAACTGGACATCTGAAAAGAAAATTTTAGCTTACAAGAACTGTACGATTCGTTGGTAAGATTACTTCTTACAATAGAAAGTATAATGAATTAATATAGAAAATTGGAATGTACTTCATCTTTTTGTTGTTTTTTAGTAAAGCTATGATGCTTTCTCTTTCATAAGAGTGTCCGCAGGTGTTCTTCATGGGATCGACCATTCTCTTCTTCGTTATAGGATCAATTACGTTTACAGTTCCTTGCATTAATTCTATATCTTCATCCCCGTTATTCTGTTGTTGATCATTTTCAGCCATAGCTAAAATCAAAGACACGTTATTCGTGTTATTATAGTATTAAAAGATTATCTATCGTACCTTGTAACAGAGCTTCAACTTTTTGGTCATAGTTTTGTAGATCCTTATGACCAATCACATTTGGATTGATCTGCGATACCTGTTGCTTATATTCCTAAAAATATCAGGTTCACTAATACTTCAAATCTCATATTCATTAAATCACAGCGATATATCTACAATATCAAAAAAATCAAATTACCTCTAACATTTGCTGAAGATTTGCTTCGTCTTCCCCGTACTGTGCACTAAGTTTTTCAGAGATTTGTTCAGCCTTCTGTAACTTTATATCTGCTATATAACGATTTTCTACAGACATCCTAAGTTTCTGTAACATCTCCTCTCTTTCTTCATTTTCTGCAAATAATATTTCTTCCATTATCTCAATTTCTTATAACCTTTTCATAATCGTCTACCTTCAAATACTCACCAAAGAATCTTATGACGTTCACTGCAGTCTTCAAAAATGATTCATCTATTATATTAAATTTTTCTCGTATCGTATTCATCTTTATTAGAATAACTCGTTCATAAAGATATATCATTCAACGTTATCCATCCCTCTTCCATTCAAATTCCCTTTTAGCCATTATGCAAATAAGAATACCTAACGCTCTGTGAATAAAACAGATCTTTGACATCCGCAGATAAATTAGTAAACGTTTTCTCATTTGATAATTACTAAAATCAAATTTATTTCTCTCGTTTGGAACAGATTTCTACATTAAAAAATATCAAAGCCCTTCTCTACACTAAAACCTTGTACAGTTTCTACAGTAAATACAGTATAGTGCATTAACATGCTGGTCGAATATAATAAGAAGGCAGGCGTATTTGCAGTAGGCACAAGCCATTATCGAATTAAGTGAAAGTTCCTTAACTTATTATAAATTTAAATATATTGTCCTTGCCAGTCTATCGAGCAAAAGCCGTATCAAGTGTTATAATAAATCAATTCTATCAGTTAGAAAAAAATGATAAGAAAAAAATTAATTTTTACATTGTTCTTTGTAAGTATTTCTTCTACTTATAGAATAACCATTACACAGTATTTATACTACCGTAATAATCGTAATATTATTACGTACGAGTGCAATGTAAATTTCTTTTATAGAAAAGTAATTCAAAATGGATATTTGATTGCTTTCGCGAAATCATTTTATGAATAATTTTCACTCATATATTCGCGGCCATTAAACTCGTTACAACAATTATCAGAGTGGAACTGAGTGGAACAAGACGCTCATCGGCATGGATAATTTTATTTCGTTTCTTTGAACTTAATAACGCTACTTCTTATCTCGTTACTGTAAATATTCCATTTCTTCTCTGCTCAGACAAGATTCGAGTAAAGGAAACGGACACGTCGTGTTAATATTTTAAACTGATATTTCGTAAAAATTGGTAATTCGCAATTTGGGAATTTAATCTTGCGCGCGATTTTTTTTCACAACCTGCTGCGTGAAATAAATATACGTGCTGTTGTCAAGAAGAGTTAGTTTTCTCTGAGCTCTTGGCTAGTTCGTATCATTCTGGCGATAACACTTTATTGAGTTATCATAACTTTTAATTTCATGTAACTGTCACGTATTTTATTATATAATTTTCATTCCTACTTGATATTGCGCAAGTTTTGCGCTAAATCTACTTTGCTCTAGTTAATTTTCCCGCCACCTTACCCATATTAATATATAAAAGAAATTATGTAAGTTTTATTATCGTACTGTACAACCACTAAGTATTGTTTATCATAATATATGGAGATTTATGGTATTGATTATCGAGGGACGAAGTGATTTCCATTAAAACGATTGTAGTCTTGTCTTCCACATATGATTTTATCTATAGAAAGTTTCCACTTCGATATCACTGTGTTTTGATATTCCTTAGACATATTTTATACCATTTGAAGGTAGTGCAGAATATAATTTACTAAGCATTGGTTGTGTGACATGCTTATATTGTTCTTTTATAGATGCTGAGTAGAATTGGTATATTCATTAGTACTGCCAAGCTGCAAAATAGTATTAGCTTGTCAAGGAACATTCGAACAGTATCTACCGTCATGTCCAAGTTTGAATTACCAGAGCGTTTCAAAGGAAACGAAAAGTCTGTGTGGTAAGAAATTTGTTGATACTTATTCATGCTGATTTCTAAGAATATAGAAATGTGTGTATAATATTCATTTTCGTATGGTTATGATACTTTGTTTTGTAGGGTAGAATATATTCAGCTGGCTCTGAAATATAAGCCGCTTAATCTTGGTCAAGGATTTCCTGATTTTTATGCACCAGAGAATGTTACAAAAGCTCTTGCCGCTGCAGCCACCTCAGAAAATCCATTGCTAAACCAATACACTAGAGGTTTTGTAAGTTTCCAGCTTTGTTTTCAATAATACTTTGTTGTTCAGAAAAAGATTTCACATCATATACATTTCAACGCTACAATGAATAAATTGATGGACAGACAATATAAAATTAACAGTCCAAAAGAGTATATACTAGAAATACGACTTTGCTTATCTATTACACTAGTGTTACGTAGACCTAGCGGTATCAGTTTATCATAATTCCAAAAGTATTTTTCCACATATGTTATTATAATGTAATAATCAACTGCTTATTTCTAATAGTATTACAAAATCACAATAAATGTCTTATCTGTTCCAGGGTCATCCAAGATTGGTAAATGCACTTGCTAAATTATACTCAATGCTTCTCCAAAGAGATCTAGATCCAAATAATGAAATTCTTGTCACAGCTGGTGCCTACGAAGCACTGTACGCAACTCTCCAAGGACACACAAGTCCTGGAGACGAGTGGATTATTATAGAACCATTTTTTGATTGTTATGTCCCAATGGTCAACACAGCTGGTGGAATTCCAAGGTTCATTGCGTTGAAACCAGTAGGTTCCCTTAGAAACATGGCTAAATACAATCAGTAATACCCATACATACACAGAAATATAAATAAGGTTATTTGTTGTAGACAAAAACCACCGGAAAGGTAACTTCTGCTGATTGGGTCTTTGACAGAAAAGAAATGGAGAGTCTTTTCAACGAAAAAACCAAAGGAATTATTATCAATACTCCTCACAATCCAGTAGGGAAGGTCTTCACCAAGGACGAGTTACAGTTTATTGCAGATTTGGCTAAAAAGTGGAATGTCCTTGTTGTATCGGATGAAGTTTATGAATGGATTGTCTACGAACCCTATCAACACATAAGAATAGGTATTTGCTGCCTCCATTATTGTTTCCTTACCATGCGATTATTCCTAGTACACATTTATCAGAAATTAAATGATATACGATTTTCAAAACATATATTTTCAGCTACTTTACCTGGAATGTATGAACGTACCATTACCATTGGATCAGCTGGTAAAACCTTCAGTGTAACCGGGTGGAAAACTGGTTGGGCATATGGTCCTGAGAATCTACTATACAACTTAAAAATTGTTCACCAAAACGCTGTTTATACTTGTAGCACACCTATTCAGGTAATTAGTAAATGATTATTACTTAATGACATTTCAAGTGACTTAGGTGTGTTGTACTTATATGCAAATTCTTTAATTCTCGCAGGAAGCTATAGCTGTTGGATTCGAGGAGGAAATAAAGAAATTCGGTCAACCAGATTGCTACTTTCATAGTTTAGCTAAAGAGTTACTGCCAAAGCGTGAATACATGGCGAAATTCCTAAGTGAAGTGGGAATGACACCGGTAGTACCGGAAGGAGGATATTTCATGGTTGCTAATTGGACAGCTCTTGCGGATAAAGTACGACTTCAGGAAGAGGAAGATGCTAATAAGGACTACAAGTTCACTAAGTGGATGACGAAGAATGTTGGAGTACAAGGAATTCCACCGTCTGCATTTTACAGTGACCAGCACAAACACTTGGGCGAAGATAACGTTCGCTATTGCTTCATTAAGGTAAGAACAACTAGAATTAATTGTATAATTTCAGACTATATAATATCCATGTGTCTTTCTGTGTAGAAAGATGAAAATTTGAAGAAAGCAGCTGATATTTTGCTCAAATGGAAATCGCAACAGTGAGGATTAAACGATCTGACTGGTATAGTGTGCCCTTTAATAATAATAATACTAAACCTATCATTGATACTATTGGGTCATTAAGTATGAAATGTCCGCTTACCTCAAGTACGTTTAGTTCGAAATCGGATATTTCATACTTAATGACCTAATACTTTAGAGTTTTTACCATGTATAATAAAATTCTACGTCATCTCATAGTCCATTTGATAATAAATAAAATGATAATTTTAAATATGTACTGTATAAAATATATTATGAATTAACTTAGTGTTTTATATTGCACATAAGAATCTATATTTTCACATTAAACTTAATAAAAGTTTATCTTACATATTTAATATTTTATTATTATTGAATGCACAGAACAGTCCTCCTGTTATCTTTAAATAGAAAAATCTCCGCGTAGCCATCGTTTTGCGTCTCTGCTATCAGCACCGAAGGTTTTGCCAAATCTAGCGAACACGGAGCAAGAAATTTTTTTGATGTCATTTAACTCAACCAGAGATAATGAGTTATAAATTCATACCTGAATCTACAGCCAGGAACATGTCCAAGATAATTGGGAATGAGACCAACATGCTTGTGATAAATTTCAGTAGGTTGGATAAGCAGTGGAGGATCAGGACGTGAAATATTAGCAGGTGCCCATTCGGTGCTTTGTCTTGTACGATAATTAGTAGTAAAATCACACAAGGCACTATTGGTTATAGGCAAATTGGTAGCACCAAAGTGTGCATATCCATAAGGAATATGTCCAGTATATCCTTTGAAAAAAAATCAAAATTCAAAATTTCCTTTTGTAGCCTTATCTTTTATCAGGAATAACTTACTCCTCGCATTTTCACGCACGAAAGAATATCTCATACGATTTTCACTGTTGGTAAGACCCATGCTAAGTTACGAATTATCATGAATGTATTTTTAAAAATTTCAATAAACTTTAAGATCCGAATGAAACTATTTTTCTTGAATTTACGTAATTTTCGTAGGACCAAAATATTATGTTTTTATTCAAAAAAGAGGGTTAAGCTGTTTACCAACAATCTGCCTACTTCGCGACGATAGTAAAAATGATTAAAAAAAAAAAAAATGAAAAAACTCACCGCTCACGAAATACTTCTTAGGATTCACGTTATCCATAAAGTATGGCGATGGTGCATGATCACGTGGTGTCTCACGTTGCTCATCCAATGGTAAATTCCTCATAACTCCTACGCAATCCGGTCTCACAGAAAGCATCGGAAGTCTAAATTGACTTTCCAGTAGCTGAAAACGAAAGAGATTTGACATATTAATTTCTCCCAATCGCTACTTAGATCCAGTATTACTCCTAATCAGAATCAGAATTTGATAACTTTGACTAACCAGACGTTCCTGGAGATTGCGTGGTACGTCATTTCCGCTTTGAGAAGCAACGACTTTGTGTAACTGGTTGACGGCAGCTTTGTCACGCAGTTGTTGTCGCTCGAATTCCCCAAGTCCTTCTGTAGCCAGTACGGTATATCGCTGCCCATTTCGAGCATTCAGATTTGGTGTGAATCCTAAAAATAAAAAAAAACCTTCAGGTCCTTTTTTCTTATGTTAAATTCAAAGATACCTTCGTATCCAGGTAGCATTGGATGCATGTATATAGGATTGGTTCTTTTAAAACGTGAATTTACAATTTCTATGTCATCCTTAGGAGGTCTTGTTACCTGTAATTAATTGAAAGAGATAATTATTTTTTAATATAAATTTAAACTTTCATGCACCTCATAATCGTCTGAGATTCTATTAGAAAGTATTAAAGTTTCTGCATGATTGATTGTGGGATCCAAAAGCAATTTGTGTGTAAGATTTCCATATGTCTCGCCACATCTGAATCTGTATTGAGGACAATAGCCACTGTATCTGTAAGATAAAAAATTATAGGCATACATATATTTTATATATAAAAAATAAGGTTAAATTGTCTTACCCTGGTAACAGATGTGGCTCTACGGTTTTTATTAAATCTGCATTAGTCATGATTAATGGATCTTTACAAAGTTAATTATTGCACTTTGACATTGAAACTCGAATTTTCTTTTCTTATAAAACCTTCGCACTTAAATATATAACACTTTAATTTTTCAGCATGGTTATTCAGAGCACATGGCAAATAAAATTTCGAGCAACGTCCAGTCTTCAATGTAAAGATAAAAAAATGTACATGGTGTCTCATGAAAGTAGGATAAATATTAAAGTATCAAAAAAGTCTAGTGTATCAAGTGAAACGAATTTCTATGAAGATACGTTAAATTACCGGAAGAATAATTTTAAGAAAATGTCTAAAATTATTCTCTGTTAATTATTTGTAAATTTATTATATTTTCGTCACGGATATTAATTCAGGTTAAAATCCCATTGGCTTCATAAATAGTAACGTATAACATCTTATAAATTTATAATAAATTAGAACGACACGATCGCCTTGCGCGCGAGAAAACACAGAGACTCTGTAGCGCTTTGAATAAATACAGTATCGCACAGCATATCTATTCTAAAATAAAACCCAAACTTAATTACATTAATGATGTAAAATTAAATTATTTTTGAAACTGTAAATTATTTTTTTCATACTGTAAACCAAAAACTAATTTCACATTTAAAATAACTCCCTGTCTCTCTTGAACGACAAGAACAATTTCCAAAATCAACCACTTTATTTCAAAACCGAAATAAGTCTCTATTTATAATTTAACTTCTATCTACAACTACCCAACATATCAGTTTCTCAAATGACGTATATTTATTTCAAAAATAAAAAAACCGCATCTGCAACGAATCAGCATTTTTTTAAGTCCATCATCCTATATCATAATCCACTCAGCATATTTAAATATTCTTCATCAAATACGATCGCCAACAAACATTTTCTTCAACCATTAAACTGTTATCTATCGCGTTATCAACCCTTATCCCAGGCCTTGTATCATGGATGACCTAAGTCCAGTATTCTTGATCTGGCACTTATCGCGTCTTATATACCCTGGAGATATTACAGGGGGCGGATATGGCCCAAAAATTTGCACGATCTTACGCAACTGATCTTGTATTTTTTTAAATCCACTCAGGTAATATTTAATAGCGCGTTTCGTGATCGAGTGTCCTTTGTCCAGGCAAAGTCGCGATGCCAAATAAGCAAAAGGACTCGCTGACAACCCGAGCCAATTTCGGGTACAAGACGAGTCCTGTGGTTAACAGCGCCAACCACCAATCTCGAAGGGTAAAAAAAAGAAATTGCAACTTACTCAAGCTGCCGATCAAATCCTTTTTATTCTTTTTTGAGCTCCAACACCCTTTCCAGCGATTGTCCCACTAGATTCAGATGGACCCAAACTCACCTCGAAGCTAACGGCCACTTTAGTCCTGCGCCTGCGCACTTCTACTCGTCAAGTTTTTCTTCTTCTCTTTTCGGCCTTTGGTGACAGCCTATTTTTTGAACTGCAAGTTCACATTGCCAATTGACGACAGCGACAGACAAGCCGATTAAAGCGATAACAATGCTGCAACTGAAACTTTGATAGAACTTGGGATATTTTTTTTACTGAAGAGAGAAAAGGAGGAACCCGCATGATAAAGGCGCGATATTTAAATTTGCTCGTGAAAGGATGGAAGATTAATTTAATCCATCGCAAATTGACATTGGAAATGGAAATCTATCCATTCTTAGCTTTCTTAATGCTGCTGAGAAAGATCAAATATTTCTCTTGGAATATAATAAAAATTTCACAAGACTTTTCTCTTTCTTATCCAAGTCCAAGGATTATCAAACATATGCGCACGACTCGACGATACAGAAACTTGAAATCAGCTGTTCCACGCTGTTTGAATGAATAAAAAATTTATTCAGGCGCTAATTAGTGAATGTCGACCAATCAGAGTGACGTCTCGTGTATCAAAGGTGGGAGTAGAAACAAGCCAGAGGATACAACACACACAGAGAATACATACCGAAAGGCCAGGAGACGCGCGGTTACTTTCCAGTTTTCAGGCGAGTTTCGTCGGACGAGGAGCGTTTTATGAATTCTCTCGGTATTCGGCAACCGACTGCGTCATGTCTTTATCATTGATTACACAAGTATCACGAGTTAAAATTATAATCCATGAAATATCATGCGAGACAAACTTACCGTAAACGTTAAAATGATTAATAACCGTTTGGATACGTCAAATGGAATAAATCTATTTATCAGTGTAATTTTATATTAGTTATACCTAAATGGTGCTAGTCGACTTTGATATTTATTCATAAATAATTGACTATGTGGTTCCATCGTCAAAATGCTTCTATATTTTACGTGGACTCGGATTACGAGTCGCTTGGTCTCAATAATGATAAGGTATGTGTTTGTCTTACTTTGCCTAATATTTATAGCTTTATTTGATTACGAGCATTTTTTTAAATAGGTATGACTAACTTCTCCATGAAGTTAACACAGGTATAACTGTTTTCCAGTTTATGGATTGTATACAGAAGTTTATATATAACGAAGGCCAAACTCGTTTGAAAGAAGCGGTGAAATCGTCTTGGAAAGAAGCGCGAGAAAATGACTCTGTGCATATATGACTATATAGAGCTAAATAAAAGTGAAACTTGGCAAGTTAACGCTCCGGCAAGTTTACAAGCTTTGAAATAAACTCACCACTCCCGAGAAAGTTCGGAAATTTGTATTACGTATCTTACACTATATGCCCAGATACGCGTTACATAAAGAGTTTAACATAATATCAAATTACAAGGAAGCTTCTTTAATTAACACAGAGTTTTAGTGCAAAATTAATTCTAGCTAACTGCCATTATTTTTCTTCTGTCTCGTCCAAGCGTCCAAGATGGTTACTCTTGTTAAATTACGAATAAAGCGTAGTTAATTGGCGACAAAAGACAAAGAATCATACCCTTATATTTATGACACAAATTAAAAGGCTACGGATGTTTTTACTAAGGATATGATAAACCGAAGTACGTCTTCCGGTTGCTATTACAATGATTTCATGCTTGAGATCATTTCTTCTAATTTAATGATGATCTTTCTGTTATCCGGAAATCAATATCGTCGCGGTTTCCGCTCGCGCACGCGCGCTTTATCTGTTCTTTCCTTTTTATTTTTCATTATAATTATTACAGAATTCTGCATCCTCCGTGCTCTTTTTGTCGCTCTTAAGTTCTTTGTTCTTCTTTTGCTTATGTATCGGCCTTCCTGCACAGCCATTTCAAGAGCGGCATAATTGTCCAGCGACTCTGTAGAGGTAAACGGCCTACGAAATCCACAGAGTGCGTTAACGCTCTCGTTTATACGCGTCGTAAAAAGGATTCATTGCGCCTCGTGAAAATAAATTACAGGGTCTGCATTTACTTTCTGACTAAAGAGACAACGAGACTGTACGCCTTTGAATTTCCCGCCGCTCTTAACAATTCATTCCGTATTACATAATGGGGTACGTTATATACGTATAATAGAATCGTATAAGTCGAACACTCGTGACGTTAAATTGTTTCCAGAAAAAATTGATTGATCGACGTACACGTTTGTAATATTAATTTTGAGAACGGCACTTTTGAAAATATTATTTTTCAATACGCAACGACACTGACGTTCTTGTGTTTTTTCCCCTTATTCTTCTTCTTAGAAATTCTTCTCTTTATCCATCCGATACGTACTCTGCACTCCTGTTTGATCAGGTGTCTCACGACTTGACGCAATGGCCCACTCGCCGCTGCATAGCACGTTGCATCCTCGTCATGAAGTCATTGAATTTAATCGAATTGACTGTCGCGAAGCTACGCTTCTCCATGTAAGGAAAAACAGTGGACTGAGAGTGGGAAGGAACACGTGCTTAGTAGAGTCCGTCGACACGCGTTTATCCCAGGTACATCCTTGAATACAGAATTCCATGCCAGATGATGCACGCCCTTTGTATATGTATATATAATTTCCGCCAGAACAATTAATATTTGGCATTGCAGTAACAGAAGACACCAGTAAAGCAATTGGTAGTAAATTATAAATGTTTATCGAAGGAAAGGAAGAAAATTAAATAGACCTTTTTGTGAATCGTTGCGGGCTTGACCTGAAAGTTCAAGCAGGGTGTCGTGATAGTTTATGCAAGAGGCGTAGAACTCTTGATGGTAATAAAGGGACTTCTTTATCTTGAGTTATACCGTGTGGCACAATAAAAGCCAATTCGTACAGGTGAATCCGCTTTGGTATTCAAGCGTGGGCGCAATGTGGATGCAATAATAGTCAGTGCGGGTTTCTCAGGTTGGATCTTCAGTCAGAAACAACCTGACGAGCCATTGTCACAAGGTGGTGGATTCTTACTTCAAGACATAATGCAACTTTCTGACTCATCGCACGCGCATTTTCTTTTGTGCGTTACGCACGAGCCGTAAACGTGTCCCGTGAACAAAGACCACGTAGAAAACAGAAGGGCCTGAGGATTTGATGAGATCAAAATGGAAAGAGAAATAAATAAAGATCGCTTACCGAGATTCGTCAGGAAACATAATCGAACAATCAATAATCAATCATTGGGTGTATATCGATTAAATCTGAAAAATAATAATTTATACTTTCAGTAAATCAATCAACGGTGATTGCCTTAATAATCTATAGGTTCAACTTGTGATTTTTTCTTTTCGTAACCCAAGAATGATCCTCCTTTGAAATTCTCTGTACTTGGGTTATTATTAACTCTCATGGATCCGTCAATTGTTCCACTATTGACTCCCACACCTGTTGCCAAGACGGCAATCGAGTTTATGCATACCGGGTTCAATTTATCCTAAGGTGGCCTACGGGGCTCTTGAAGTCTCGAGGTCACTAGGTCACCGAGCCAGCAATACCCTGGTACAGCCCACTGTACCAAATAGCAGCGTGCACCAGCTAACAAGTCCTGACACACCTTATTACCATCCTGAAACACATAAAAAGAATTTTTATAAGCACCTTCCTACATTTAACCACTGCAAAAAAAATTTGGATATTTTTCAAAAGATCCGAGATAAGAACGTCCGCCATTAACCTGACAATTGCAATCGTCCACGTGAATTATTTTGGTTATACTTTTTTTTCTTATTCATTCTTAAATAATTTCCTTTTACGTACTCTCATTGCTGACACGGTTAGAAAGCGACCCGCTACCAGGCCTCATTAATGAAAACTAATTAATAATCTATCAAATTGCAAGACACGTGCGTCCCGACGTCGCGTAAGACGCCAGGACTTGGTGATCGATACGCAGAGAGGTTGTTCCGTGGCCTGAGAAGCCTGAGACAGATTCCTACTGGAATGCGGTCAGGTTGGACCGAATGTGGGAGAGTCCGAGCGACCGGCTTCAAAGGACCTAACGACATTCGCCATCTTTAAAACGAGCTTTATAATAATTTCTTGATAAATATTATCAAGCACTCGCATAACTTTCCTTCAAATTTCTTATATCGTATACGTATCACCTAACTTTATTGCCTTATATAATTCTCACGTAGTAACAATACATTTTTTTCATACCCGATTGCAACGGCATATTTCTTTTAAAGACTTTCCAGTCTAAAGATTTCCTAATGAAGACCGTCTCGTGCCGAAATAAACGAAGAAAATAATAGAAACTCACCGGCAAACTCGACAGTCCCAAATAGTATAAAATAACTTCGTACAAAACTGAAGTTCTAAACAAAAAAAATTGGACGACACTTTTAAACGTATTCCAAACTCCAAGCATACAATTCATACAGGCAACAAGACATATCAAAGTACTTAGAGTCGTGCGTAAATAGCAAGAATTTCGTTCTCTGCCCACGACAATCGCCATAGCAGCCATACAATATATTTATACCTCTGGTACAGATGATTGTAAGATGTTTCAGCTGTAATGAATGAGGTATATTAACATTTATGCCACGAGTCCCTCTAGGCACATTTTTAAAATATGAACATGACTCACGCGAGTGTAGCCGGAGGCGAGTCTCTTAGCTACGAAATAATTTGTAACCTAAACCACCGACGAACGTGCGAAACGATAGAAGAATGCGATTACCCAGATTACGTTTCCAAAGAATTAAGCGTCTCCGAATCGACGATAAAACGGTAAAGTCCACCTACGCTTGGTAAAGCCAAAGACGAGACAAGAAATGGTGAATTCATTAGTCAAGCTCATAGATGGCGAACTGTCGGTAAGGATAATTTAGTACGCACGTGGATGTTCTAGACTATTGGTGGTTAGGTTAAGCTCGTTCAGGTTTAGGTAGGTCGATTAGGTTCTCTCTCAGGTGAGTAGTAGGTAGCGGGCAGTGAATATCACGAGAGGCCAGCCAGGACAAGGTATACAGGGTGGGAGCCTGACCAGGAGAGAGAAAGAGGTTAGCAAGAGAAGAAGGGGTCAGGACAACCCAGGACGAAGGCGGCGTTCAGTATCTTTCAAGCATTCGGCAAGCGCGACTTGAATGTCTCCATCGGATTGGATTTTCCCTGAATAAAAGATTCTAGAGCATTGATAATCTTTAATCGGTATAATTATGCATCCCGTGCGACGTTGTGCAGTGTGACGTAGTGTGTTGGTGAATGCAAGAGACAATTTGGAAGGTGAAATCAAAAGACAGGCAGATCAAGTGGACCCTCGAAGGATGACAGCGTGAAAAGTAATTTTGTTGTCTTTTAAAATTGAATTTGACAGACTGTACCGAAGTCTATGTAAAAATGTATATATGCATGGGAATTGGTAACTACGTGTTTCGACGCGACCGGCTAAAAGTTCGCCAGGTTAATGGAACGCGATCGAAACCGGTCGCGACAGGCAAGGAAGCGCGGAAGGATAAAAGATAAAGAAAAAGGGTTTCGTGGGACGCTTCTTCTTGTACCTTTTTTCATCGTCGTGCTCTTCTTACGCTTCTTCGTCATCTTCCACGGTACCCTTTCGTTGCTTTTTCCTACTTCAAAAAGTTCATATGTGAATAATCGTTGCCGTGCTGGAAATTCTAACCTATTTATTACGACGGTTTCGTCCGTAAGAACTTGATACTCGGATTTCAATAGGATTTTATTACGTTTCCATGCCATTTTAAATTGCTAGGTTAACGCCGGGTGATTAATTATAATGACAGCATTAAGTGAACGCGAACAATGGATTTATGGTTGTTGCAAACTATGGAGGTTGTGTCACGGGGTCACTGATCTTTTCTTGCTTGATATAATAGAGAACACTTCGCGATAGTACACGCCCGTGTTACGTGCTCGTGCAAATAATAAATCTTACACGACACAGAAGCCTCTAATGGATTTTCTGATAAAAAGTATGACGAGGAGGCAGACACGTTGGAACGAAGTCAATTGCTACGGAACTATGATTACGGTAATCCCCGTACAAACAAAAGACGAGTGATTTCGAACGAAAGTAAAATAACGTTAAACACGGTTGAAATTAATTTCTTAATTGACATTGAGATTAGGCTAGTCTCTCCACGGATAAGCGCGGCAAATTTAAATGAAAATTTTTGAACGTTCGCCCGTGGCCAAACGAACAGTTAGATCGCCGAAATCGCGAGTTGCGGTAGGTACTCTGCCTCCTGCCAGGTTAGGTTACCCGGTATAAGATAAAGTTGAGGTTAGGTAGATGAGGTAGAATTTTTCTAGGCAGACAGGTAGGCAAGCTGACGCGTTGGATCTATTCGTTATAACGCACGTGTAGAAATATATATATATTCTTATGCTTACGGATGGGCATTTAGAGTTGGGTTAGGTTAGGTTAGATTGCTATCTTTCGATTACTGGCCCACATACGGCCTACGAATCCGACTCTTCTGTCGGCCTCTTTACTTATTTATTTCTCTATTTCGTTTCTAACGAAGCCTCCCTGGTCAATATTATTTACGACACATCGAATATCATACTTTCTGATCGTCGGCGGGCCACTATCCTTTGGATCGTGCCTTTTTATTTTCTTTTTAAAGCATCGTGATTCGTTCTATCAAAACAGCAGCTTATGGCTTTTGCCAGCATCGACTTGAATGGCGTGCGAGACGGATCGCTTTGTTCGGATGACCGTTAGTCCATTGTCGTGTCGGTTTAGACGTCGCTTATGGCGGACCCAGCCTCGTTAGGTACAATTAAAATTAAATGACGAGGACGAGTGCAGTTTAATTGCCGCGTCACATCGCGTTAAGGTTCCCTCAATTTACGCTTATTAGATACTAACGCGTTTGGACACGTGAAAGAGTTTTGTTTTGTCGCTGCCGTAATATCCGGAACCCCACGTCTATATACGCTTTTACACGTGACAGAGGTTTGTAAAATAAATAAAAAAAATCTTACTCAATATTCACCACGAAATAGCCGTTTTGCTTTCATTCTACCATAATTAGCGGACGGTCCAGTTAGTCTAATTAAGGTGTCTTCCCGGCAGGGAGAAACCGACGCAAGTGAATATAAAGAAGACAAAGAAAACTATAACGAACTTAGTTTACATTCGAATACAAGATGGCTACTTGCAGACTGTCGTCGCCGCTTGACAATAACATGGCGAATTTTCATTTTACTGTATCTTTTTTTTTCTCGTTCCCTTATTATTCTGCTTTACCGGCAAGTCCGGTAAGCGTGTTTCGTCACCGTGAGAAGACGCCGCAAAGTGCGTATATATAGTAATACGTGAACTTGACAATTTCACAATTGCATTGTCCAGACAACCAGTCCCGGGAACGTTACTAATTACCCGAGAATTTATGAAAAATATTTCTTTCTCCAAACTTCGATTTATGTATATATACAAATAATACATAACCGTACTTCATTTTTATCTTTGTTTCGCCAAAAATACCGATACCCCCATTAGAATGACAATGGCGTCTCGACCGAGCGACACAAGAGACATAAATACCAAGAAAAAGCAGATCCCTCGGTAAAGATACTTAAACGATCCGCGACTATTCTTCTACCGGTTGAAAAGATGGAGGCTGAATTAAGCGGGGTAATAAATCCGACAGATACCGCTCTCTTTCTCTCTCCTTTCTTGGTCCGTCTCTCTCGTTCGCGTCGAATCGACAGAAAAATGGCGCCCGGTTCGCGAGGAACAGTCACGATCAATCCGATTCACGAGTCACGTTTTCTTGACCGGCATTTCTGTTGGAACACCCGATAGTCGTTCCAGTTCTTCTACTATGTATGTAGGCAACGACCATAGTGCCTTCCACGAGAGTCATATGCAACTATGCTTCGTAGGCTACTCATAACATATATTATATATAATATATAGTAGAAGCTCTTACGTGTATATATATACTGCGTAAACCATACAAATTATATCTTACGTATAAGAACATCCACCAACCCAAACTTCTTATAGGCAAGTAAATTTTTCAAAAAAATATTTT
This sequence comes from Trachelus troglodyta, assembly GCA_030142635.1. Classification (NCBI taxonomy): domain Eukaryota; kingdom Metazoa; phylum Arthropoda; class Insecta; order Hymenoptera; family Cephidae; genus Trachelus; species Trachelus troglodyta. The sequence continues at coordinate 16,988 of JARQTJ010000672.1, read as the reverse complement.
TAATATATCATTCACAGTACGATATACCCTATATACCACAACGTTAATACCCATAATTCACCAGAGGAAGCTAACGACTCCTTAGAGATTGTCGCAATTAGTCAAAGGGCAATTACGCCTGAACAAACATCAGTCCTCTACTCCCGTGCACGTATATACTGGATGATAAAATAAGAAGACATTAATAATAAGAAGCATAATTATTTCCTTAGATTATTCGAGGGAAGCATTAACGGCCGAATATCACGATACGTCGTAACTCCTTCGCAAGTACAACGTGAATCATGCTTGGAATCTAGAGCAGAATGTTTTTTTTTTCTTCGCACTGTTAACAGGACCAGTTTCCTATAAGAACTTCATTAGCCGGTAAAATAAAAGCCACACGATTATGTCGATACTCCCGGTAAAATAAACTAGGCTCGATCAGACGTTAAAAGTCTTGAGCTTGACTAGCTTTCTCGATCAGCTTTTTTACACGTGGCGTCTTTGACTAGCTTTTTTTCTGTCCTATACCCTGCCGTGGGTGTAGATTCAAAATGGCCGTGGCCGGTACGCGTGCTCGTGGCACACGTTTGCGCAAACGTCTTGATTGCCAGGCTACCAGGCGAGCAGGATGTTAAGTATGTTACGCGGTACGTATCGTACATAACCAGTGAATGCGACTCCGTGCGTGTCTCCCTGGACGCCGGTTGCTACTCGCGTCTGCGTGAAATTACGTTGCGCGACGTTCACGCTGTACACGTAGATTGGCGCGAAATGCAACACCGCCATTGTGAAGGAAAAGGCGCCCTGCGTCCCTGAACTCGATACTGGTTAAGCGTCCTTTATTTTATAATATATTCTACTCGCGATCGAAGGCTTCGGTGGTGACATCTTTGCGTTGTGGGTAAAAGATACTTTTAACCTATCTGTCAGTAGGGCGACGGAACGAGGTTATGTAATTCCCTGGGGATACTTTTTTCGACGTACGGTATGCTTTTAATTATCACTCATTGCTTTATTGTTTACTAGAGAACTTATCCCTACGGTTATCGTTGGTTCAAATTAGTCATTTGGTTAAGTAGGAATGCGTGGGCTCCACGGCAAACATGAAATTCTTACACAATTTTATGGTATCTGTTAGGAATTTTAGGGACAATGGGAATAACCCATGTTTTCCCTAGATTCATAAGTCCTGGAGCATAGTCCGTTTACCGGGTACATTGAAATTTGTATTTCTTTGTATGCAGACGGTCAACGGGATAAACAGCGACGATTGATAGATACTTTAGTAAAAAATGGCCACGTACGATCGTCAAAGAAGTCACAGCGGAACGGTTGAGTTTACGGTTCTTATGGAATTCTGAACTTCCTAACCTATATTGTCGACGTGTATGTTTTATAGGTACGATCGGGCCACGTAAGCTCTGGTTATTATTCCCCTGCTGTAACTAAAATCACGGAAACGAATCCTGGTCTCGGAGTCGACGGCGTAAGGCCATTGCCCTTGAACTCGATCGTCGAACGAAATGCGATTCGCCAATGGACGCCGATTGTGAGTCACCCTTGCTGCCAGTTCACACGTAAGAAACGACACGCAGTTTATAGTAAGGATACAGACTGTTGTTAATAATATGTATGCAAATGCTGTAACTAGGTACGTTATATATATATCTGTATGTATACGTAGAGATATTGCAAGAGAGAGGCTCATTGTCCGTGGACTGTGGTTTGGGACTGTTTACAATGCAAACAATGAAACATCGGGAAACATTTGTCAAGAATTTTGGACGGATTTCTCCATCGAGTTTCTTTCTACGTGGGCTCAGTTGTTCCTTGGATTCCCTGCTGTGTCGTACCAAGGTTTCCCGGGTGTGACTTATTTTTGAGGGAAACAAAAAATACGTAATAAATTCAGTTTCATCTTCAAGGGTAAAACGACGTTTAAAATAATTAAAAATGGCCGCCAATCGCTCCCTCGACACCTCGCGCGTACCCGATGTCGAAGAAATCGATAAATTATTTCTAATCGCGGATTTTCCTAGTATCTGTTCCAAGATCGAAACAAACAATTCATCCGCGCGCGACACCGCCCTATGCGGAGATCTCGGAAAGACAAACTCAGTGTTTTTCAGTGATCCTAAACGACGCGCCTGTCGAATACTTTGCCTGTGCAACGGAGTTAATTATCTTAAACCTGAACAATGGCTGGAGCTGCATAGCGAAGGGTCAGCGATGTTTCTGGAGGTCAGTAAAAATATCTCCCATTACCTTCGAAAAGAAAACCACTTTTTCAGCGATCCAACGAGCAAGATGAAATGGCCAAAAAGTCCAAAAAGTCTAAACAAAAAAGAAAAAAAAATTATAAACAAGAAAACTGTCACTGATATTCGGTATCAGGATCTCAGCATCCGATCAAACCTCATCTCAAGCAATGCCATTCTAACGCCTATACATATATACACACTAACAAAACACAATCCTAATTAAGAAAAGCTTCGATAAGATCTTCAAAATTTTTTATAATTGCCACAAAATTTTCTCTTTCTCTTATTCTCTTAAACTATACCCTCCGTTCCAGTCATTATCTCTCTTGCTCTAATCTTTTACTTTCTTCTCCTCCCACCCACCCCCCGCCCCCCTTTCCACAAACGCTACAACTCGTATCTCTCAGTCGATTCTCCCATCACTTTATACACGTCAGTATCCTCTTCTTTGGACTCTGGCTGGTATAACGAAGAGTAACGGTACCCAAATGATTAGCACACTAACCAAGATCTACTCTTGGCGGGTATATCAAAGATAAATATATACATATATACACGGCGCATATATAATCTTCCAAGATGAAGAACATCCCGTTTGGATTTTACCTGGAAGAAGTTTCCATTTCAATAAAGACATATATATATATGACTGGTATTACTGTTACGTGTGTATTAACCTGTGAATGGTCCGGCGCTCAAGAAACGTCGTGGTCGAGTAAGCTCTCTTGGGGCGTCGGGACGCATACGTCGCGCAGACGTAATACCCATCCGCGTACCCGGAGAACAGAATAACGTCGACACCATCCGAGGAAGGTTCACCACGTATCCAACGGTACCCATAATGATTTGTATGCTAATAGAAAAAGAAAAAATTTGTTTCCTTATCTTCCTTTCTCCGCTCATTCTTATCCATCGGACTGTCTCTGCGAACAGGGAGCAACGGAGATAACGATAACTCCTTTGGCTCCAGGTATAGCGGGATTGCTCGCCCTGGTTACCCGTTACCGATAGCGACTCTGTTAGCCCGACGGGATTACGTAGGATATGTAATTACAGACAAACCGGATACCCCCGGCGTTACGTGTCTCTTGGACTTACGCGAGTATCGAACGATCGTTATGTCCGTATTAATTGTGCATTGTGCCAAGAAGTTAAATTTGATATGACATTTTTTTTTACACTTTCACGTATCCACGGAGTTCTACGGAGTACTTGATCAGTTGTTTCCAGGCTTACCGAACACTGTTGACGCAATTGTCGATCGTTAATGGGCGTGGCGATTGGCTGGGAAGTTTTCATGGGTACCGATTTCAAGAAAGCTTAAATTATATATATACACACATTGCTTCCTGGGTACCCTTTAAGACGTCCAAAATCAGCTCACTCGAAAGTCTCTTTATTTATTTTTTATCTTTTTTACTCTTTTGTTACATTTTCTCCTTACACACTTGGCTCCCCCCTCGTCCTGCCTCAGTCCTCCTGTACTCCAATCGCTTCTCAGACGGGTTTTGCCCTCTTGTATCTCATTGCGATTACATTGCCGTCGTAGGTCGTTCCACCGGCTTCCTGGTTCCTGGACGGAACGCGATGCCCTTAACCTAAAAGTTCTAGACGACGCAGGTACAATAAATTCTAATGGACTTAATCGCCGCGGTTTAGCTCGCAAAATCGGTACTGATTTTCATTTTCGAAACAGCTGCTGGTATTCTTCTCTTATCTGTTTTACGTGTACCACGGGTTTTATCGTTCGCGAGCGAACCTTTGACCTTGTATCGGTAGCTTAATACTTTTCTACGTTCGGTCACGCGGCTCTGAGAGGGAATTTATGCATTTTCAAGCTGCCTGTATCAAGGTCTACTTATCGTGTGACTACCTCGTTCTCTGTTGCGCCTTTACGCGTATGCCTATGTATATATATGTATAATGGCTGGCAGCCTCTCTCGTTCTTCAGCCACAGAACTCCGACCGAGTCCGACCGTTAAGCTCGATTTGCATCGAAGGCATTTTAACTGGATCGCAGTCAGCCGCTATCGATCGCTTACCGATAGGACGCGAATGCGTAGCTAGAATTTTCTCTCGTTCATTAAATTCATCGGAGACTTAAGAGGGCGAAACGAATGGTGGGAGAGTCGGAAAATTTTTTTTTGTAGGTTATGTCGTGTCCGAATTTGAGGAAAATTTGTTTCATATTTTTGGAGGGAGGGAGGGATTTTTTTATTACTGTATACGTGTACGATATCGGTAGCTGTGATCGCGTACATGTGCACGAAGCTTTACGTTAACTCTTTGGTCACGCTCTTCTTATTTTTATCGTGCGATCCGCTTGGGAGAGGGAATAGGAGGTGAAATGGAAAATTATAAAAATATTGAACGCGCTTCGATTTCTACTGTACGAATTTTTTTTAGGCGTTATTCAGGGGCGATATTATATAATCGATTTTTGAATTTATTTCACTTTCATTCTTTTGACGGAACGATTGGGACGCTGTACTGTTGTTATTATTTGGGACGGCATGGGCATTCGTGATAATGATTTATCGCTATAGGGGTTAATTATTTATTTCTGCTTAGTTGTCATATGTTTCTTGTATTTATTTTTGTATATATAGGTATAGTATGGGTATATGGGGATATGGTGTATTAACTGATGTTATATGGCGACTTTCGCTCCATATTGGATGCGAGTCTTAGTTGCGAAAACTGGGACGTTCGTATTTACCGTTCGAATTCCTAAGAGTAACGCCACTTCCGGTTTGTCGTTTTTAATGTTGTCATTATTCGTCAAATATGATTCGTATGCTATCGTTGAGGTAATACAAATTTTTTATTTTTCGCTACCCGGTATGTTGACCTGAAAATTAATATTGTCCCTTATCCGAAGTACGGGTTTTCGTACTGTGTTGTACGAGGTTTCGTAAATTGAACCGAGTCATACGAAAATTATGGCTGAAAAATAGCGGTTTTTTTTTTGGGCACAATTCTCACTCGACGTACAGTCATTAAACTCTGACGTCATTCCCATAAATGATAGGCGTCCAGTGCTGCATATCTTGCCAGCCATGACTCCGATAGGACTTCCTGCGATATCTCACAGTCAAAGTAGGTGCCGTAAGAGTGTCGGGAGGTAGCAGCGTTACGAAAGAAAATTTGGTTATAAAATTTTTGGATTTTCATCCCGGACCACGTTGCTGGTAAAAATTGGATCTGAAGTTTTTACGATTTTTAAGTGTTACGAGTAATCGAAGAATATTGATTTTCTTAAGGGGCGTAACTCGATATAAAAAAAGTGTTATGTATTTACAGTCGATGCATAAAATGCATTAGACCGGAAATCGATGCACTCGCGTTACCTACGTAAATAGATGCACTTTATCACGCTAATGCACTGTAGCTCGTGACGTAGGTAGACCGTTATCTCAAAACTATTGATTTTCTTTTCAACGCTACTGTACTTTGCCATATGTCACCCGCGTCCTGTTTTCGTACCATTGTTTCACGAGTGACCCAGGTAAAAGGGTTTTAACGTGGGTTCACAGTGTTTCTCACGCGATTTTTCTTTTACGCGATTGTTAATTTTTTTTGTAATTTGGAGCACTTTGGAAAAAATGAGGACGAAACCAAAATTGTAGGATAATTTTTTTCGATTGAAATTTTATTCTATATTAATTAATTTTAAGGAAAAATATTCTTGTGCTCTACGCACTGGTTGTGTGGTCGTAGCTTTAAGGTTGGAAGTGTGCGACCCGCATAAGGTTCCACTTAGTTTCGCACCTGCCTGGTCTGTCTGTGTATCAGTGATTAGGGTACTTGGCGATGTGGGGGGTGGGAGTGGGCGGGGTACACGACCTTATGACTATATTTATATATGTGAACAATCGCACCACGTGTTTCTGGAATACAATGAATACGTATGCGATGATGTAACGTATGTGAATATATATAGATATGTGTACAACAGCCAGGAGGACGAGAGAGGAGTAGTAAATATGCAAGATACTAAATTCAAGTGTGGCAGCTGTGTCCTTAGTTAATTGAATGCTCGGGGTCTCTTGTGCTTGGTAAATGGTTGTTTCAAACGCGTCACTGTTAGGTCACGTTGGCAAAGGTAGGGGAAATTCGTATGTGGAAGGTATGGAGAAAAAAAGGAAATTTCATTATTGACAGATAATACCGGAATAATCACATTACTATTTTGGTGACGAAATATTTTTTAGAAAAATGGAAAAAAAGAAACGTGAAGAAGATTACGAATGAATAATCAACGTGGTCAGTGATTACTTATGAATTGGCAAAACTTTTTTTTGCACATTTTTTTTACCAGTTCGATTACGCCATTTATTGTACAGAGCGTACAACAGTGTGCGATTGTTCCGAGGACTTTCTTTGTTGGAATCCTCAGAAGCCCGTAATCCTATAAGATAGAAATGACAGGATGTGGAATTTTAGCGAGGATATCCTGTGGTTTGATCTCCATTTTCTTTTTTTTTCTCTCTTTAAAATAAAAGTCCAGTGGTTCAGTCGATGCTCGCTTATCGAGCAGTACGGGTCGCTCTGTCGTTTTATGACTTTATCGGGCGAGAGTGAAAAATTGTTTGGTTATGTTTTTTCAATTTTTTCTTTTTCAAATACTTATCAGAATTCGCGATATCTTTATCGTTGCTAAGGCACTGCGGATTTTTACACGTATCGAGGTATGTGACGAGATCGATTAGATCGGGAATTTTCGCGTTATCATTATCGCGTCTGCTGTCATTATCAGCTTGAAAATATCCTGACTGCGTGTAACGGCTATCAAGAAGGTAGACTTGACAGTTGCTCGTTTGCTTTCGATTCGGACGGGGAGCGTCTCTTGTGAATTGTCGACTGTGATAATTTTGGTTAATTAAAAAAAAAATTAATGATTCGATCAGGAATCTTCGCGTTATCTTTATCGCGTCTGCTGTCATTATCAGCTTGAAAATACCCTGACTGGGTGTAACGGCTACCAAGAAGGTAGACTTGACAGTTTTAGATGTGGATGGGGAGCGTTTCTTGTGAATTGTCGATAGTGATAATAATTTTGTGAATGCGAATGATAATGATTAAATTGATAACAATAATTATATAAATATAAATATTTGTTTCTGAAGCGACAAGTGATAAGAGATGTGACGCGTGATATTATAGTGATTAATATAAATTAACTAATCGATCGCGATTGATTGAACTTTATGAAAATTCATCGATTGTTATTCATTTATGAAATCGCAGGTGTCATGTCTAAATCAATATCGATCGGATCGAAACTTTCGGAAAAATATGTGGGAGAACTCGGTTGGACGATTATGATAAGCCATCGATCATCATCGATACTCCAGGAACGAATGGCTCAATCGAATTAACTTTTTTATTGACACGCCCGATCGTCGTGTCGATGCTGAATCAATTGGAGCGTGGCCCCCTATTTGCTTATCTATTTTCGAGATATTACATTGATAAGATCAGATCGGGCGGAGGATGTCGTGCAGGAAAAAAATCGATGCCAAATTATGGCTCAGCTATACGACTATGGTAAGTGATCGACCACGAGGATAATGATCTTATGAATTTTTTAATTAATCGTGCAAGTAAAAAAAAATATTCAAATTTGCCTTTTTTTATTAGGGTTATGATTTTTTTTCACGTACCGGTTTTTCGATTCTATTTTTATATCGTGACGTCGATAATAATCTATCGATCGCTAATTCTTATCTACCTTAGCAAGTTACGTCACGTGTATCGTACTTGAATAATCGATGATACGCCATTTGCATCTGGGCGTATTAACGATCATTGATCGTAGAGTCTGGTGCTTCTTTATCACAAGGCCGCACGCGGGTCGATTAGCGGCTCGAGAAAATAAGACTGGGGTAGGTGGAGTCAGGACGCGAATTGATGGAAGAAATAAATTTTTGATAAATTCAAAGCGACACTCATTCAGTGGTAAGATCTATAAATATAAAAAAAATGGAAAAAATAGATCAGTCGGATCGACCAGAAAATAAATCGAGAGGAATATTTAAAAGAAATTAATCAAATTTACCATATCGTCATTCGGATCATAGAACTTCTTGAAGTTGAAAAAAATTCTGAAAATTTTTCGATTTCGTAATTCCCGCCAAATTTCAAAAATCTTACAGTGTCATTACGTGAGAAAAAAAACTCCGACTCACTTTCAGACCCGACGATTTTTTCGAGCGTGTCATGCACGATTTCGCTTCGGGTCTCCGCAGCCTAGCGCCCTGGTCCCAGACGCCCTAGACGCCCCAGGGCCTCCGAGTATTAATGGGAGAGGATAGCACACAGAAGGATAACCTATAAAAGAAATAAGACGACAGGCCCTCATCCTCCGTCCATAACAGACCTCCACGAACCTCTTCTCTGAGAACAGCAGGTAACCTGGGACTCTGTATTCCGTAGCTTCACGGTCCACCTCACCCTGGGTCCACAATCGGAGCAACTTTGTTCCACGTTACTATCCTTCGACATAGTCTACCATTCGCACGGTACAATCCACCGGTACCTTAAAAAAACCAAACCTAACCTCAAATCGTAATATTAAAAATTTTCCGAGAGCAGATTTCCACCTTACCGACTGTCACTCGCGCGGGCTGAATCGGAGTTAGTTAAGGGATGTGAACTTGCCATTAGTCTGGGTTATAGGTCGCTATTGCAAAATGCTGTTGGTTCAAGAAATTCTTTCTGACAAAATGGCTTCTGCGATAACACCAGAAATGCCAAAATCATCAGTTTCCCGACTCGTATCCGATTTTCAATCAGCTGACTACGCGCGCGTTTACATTACAATTAATTCGGGTAAAAATACGGAGGACCTCACAGTCCCTATAGTCGATGCGACTACCTGACGCGACCTGGGGATATACATATATGTCCTATACATACTCTATGTATATGTACTATACTTTAAGTGTTCCAAAAACCCGAACACCTACCTGCTTCCATTTACCTTATACATACCTATAGGTTATGTATGGTTAGGCTTGTCTTTCTTCTTTCTCTACCTTCGCATTGGTCTTCCTTACGTTTTAGTTCGTCCAGCAGCCACCCCCCTCCGCTCCTCTCTTTTCTCTTTCACCTCCTCTTCTCCACTCTTGGCCTGATTCTTTCTCTTATTCTTGGCTCACAGTCTGTCAGAGGCCCCCCCTCTCCTCCCCAACTCTCCGGTACCCTCTCGGTTTACCGGCTACAACAACCAGACGTCGTACCAGTCTGATCCTGGACGCGGTACCGAGAGTGTGTCCCCTCTCTCTCATTCTCTTTATTTTTCGTATTATTTTTCGCTCCGTACTCTTTCTTCTTGATACGAGAAAGAGATACTTGACGAGAGCGGCGATTAAAGAGTTTACGGTTTAATAAGTTCTACAGTGTGTGTATATATAATATATAAGTTTATACATTGCTGGAAGAATGACGAAGGATGGTAAAAAGAAATTTTTAAAAATTACTTACAATTTACCGGTCGAAGAAAATTTCGGGTACGTCTCCGTAGACGTTTCGAGGACGTGAGATTTCTCGTAATTGTTTTCTTTTTTGAATGCCTTCTCTTTTCGCGCCATTAATTTTCTACGTCCGTGAAAAGTACAGGTGTATTTTCTCACGGGGCTTTCGTGGAAGGGATCGTTGTGCCGTGTTATTCTTGGAAATGCTTTTTTTTCTTCTTTTTTCTTTTCTAAAGAAAATCAAGACGTACTCTCCTCTTGCCTCCAGCTCAACGTCGTAAACCTGGGACATTTTAGTTTTGAAATCTTTACTTACTCGAGTGTACGTTCTGTGTCTTGTTTCTATTGGACGTCACGTACGTCGCCAACTTACACGTACAGTATATCTGTATAGTTGGTCCAGCGGGATATGAAAATGTCTGCATAATATTTGTTTCCTGGTTTCACGGAAATGTCTGCAAAAACATGGAGTCCCCGGTACGTATTTATATCGTCAGTGGCTTAGAAAATTTTACAAAAAGAAAATTAATTGTCTCTAAATCAAAGATTTTTTTTAGTTACCTCTCACAACCTTTCAGCACGCGTAAAAGTGGGGAAAAAATAATTGTCAATTATTTTCTACTCCGCGGTGACGTACTAGGAAATTATCTGATGATATTAAATACTCTTAAAAGAAATGACGTTTGTCGTTAAACAAGCAATTATTTAAATCGTTGACGCAATCAGTCCTCGAGTCTCATGACACACTGAGGGTATATATATATATATATATATATATATATATATATATAATAAATACTCTTGTACACTCAGCATAGTAGTCAGCAACAATGCCGATCAAATACCTCGTCGCTCCGTAGCATTTATCTGCTTGTCCGGAAGACTTTCTCCTTTCCGTTATTTCTCTTCTGGAGAGGGCGACAAGAGCATCTTAAGGATAGGAAATATAGGATAAAGCGCTGTAAAGAGTGACGAACGGGAGTAACGGTTAGGCCACGTGGACGGGGATGACGTCATATCATTTTCAAAATTCCCGCCTCGTCGATTCTGTCTTCGTTTGTTGGTCGGCCGAGCGACTTGTCGAAATATTTTTTTTTACGGCTGTACACAGTACTGTTATTGCCAGTAGGGAGTGTTTACATGAAATTAAAAAATTTTCGAAATTCAATTTTAACTTGAATCCTTGGATCCCATATTTTTATCGAGCACCGATTTGATTCGTGCTGCGAACGAAAAACCGTTGGCAAGAATGGAGAAAGTTTGCAACATACCTTTCGGGACGTTTGTGCCACTTTGGTCATTTTTGAAGTTTTTTTTTTTAGGTTAACACATACATATCTGTATTGAGTATTGGCTGGTAATAAACGACGGTTAATACAAAGAAATGGGACTGCTGGGCAATTCTCTAGGTAATTAATTAACATAAGGAATTTCATGATTATTTTATTTCTTGGCACGGGGTTTTCACTTTTTCTCTTGTATATCCTTTATTCCATTTCGTTTTACGAACGTCGGGGAATCCCCTATGGTGTCTGCTAATAATCCATTAAGCGTTGGGCGTTGCCATGACTACCGCGAGCTATCCTGTCTCTTTACGTGAATTACGTAGATATACCTACTGCCACTTATGGCAACTTTATTATTCTCTTTCTTTTTTTTTTATTCTTATTTATGGACCCGTTTTCAGCTAGATGCCTTCAAGTTTACCACCTCGTGCAAGTTCGTAAGCGCCTTTATGTATACGTATATATGTACAGGGCTATGTGTACGTTTATATGCCGGTAGGTTGGTAACGCAAACCTCCTACTCAGCGACAGCCAGCGGCTAATTATAACGTGTCGTGAAAATTTGCAGCTACCTCAGAGTTCGCGGTCATAAATTTCCACCTCTCTTTATTCTTTGCCGATGTCTAGTTTCCTCGGTATACAAAGAGAGAGAGAGAGAGAGAGAGAGGGAGAGGGAGATAGTACGGGAAAGGATGGTCTTTGTGTTATTATTGCTATTTACCGTCCATTAACACCACATTGAAATTCCAAAGGACCGATACTGTTTTTCAAAATATCGAAGGCGGATTCGCAAGCATAATGTAACGTTACAGCGATAAAAAATTTGTTTTAGGTAAAAAAAAAATTTTCATCGATCAAACGTACCCTGTGCCTTGTTATTACGTATTTATGTGCTTTTAAGAATCTTATTTTCACAGGCATGAAGAATTATCTTTATCGTCGTACTAAAATCGCTCGTTGCAATAATTGCTAATTTTAAGAGCTGTTTATTTAGCACATCCTTGTTTATCGTCGTGGAAAGATTAGAAAAAATAAATGGTGTCTTAGTACTGATAACGTTTCGGGATATATATATGTATACTTTATATATAACGTGATATAACGTATGCCGACGTTATTTTCTCTACGTGCAAATGGAAACTCGGTCTAAAGAAAAGGAACCTCGCAAAGAATAGCAAGCAGTATGTTGCGTTAAAATTTTAAACGTGCACCGGTAGCAAAAGGTTCGAAAAGATCACAGTATCTACCGCGGTTACCGTTTATCGTTGACCTAGAACCAAGTCAGGCAGAGTCGCTGTTAATCTGTGAAAGAGTCGAAGAAGAAGAAGAAGAAGAAAGAAAAAAGAAAAAAAATACTCCGGTTCAGACAGAACCACCTCTTCTTTTTTTCTCCTTCAATTCTTTCAGCAGACAAAAATTAATCCGACGATCTATAGATCCGTGGGTGGACAGCGGGCACGTTGCGAATAATTTGTCGATCGACGATCTTATCGGTATTTTAAATCGACATGTTTCCCTGAGGGGGGGAGGATTAATTAACGGTTAAAAATAATCACGAATTCGATCTAGCGTGGAAATTATTTTACGTATCGATCTATAGGAGCTCATTTGATCGTGACTCTAATTGGGATCTATCGGGTAGTACTCCATTGAAAGATCTTACAGTAAATCGTTTCATCTCGATCGTTCTGGATCGGCCGTTGAGCCACCAGGTGGTAAAAAATTTTTTTTTAAATCCTTAAATCGGATCGGTCCCATTTTTAAAGATCGATTACAGATCGGACCGTGTAATCGGAAGTCATAGGGATCCTGGATCATTTGGCGGAAGCACGTGCCTGGTGTCTCGCGGGAACCTTAGAGGGAACCGAGAACTGCTTTTCATTAATCCCAGAGGAACAGCTGCTCGCTTGCTGTTGCCCCGCACACAAAGCCGCCATAGCACACGGGATCCTTTAAACACTGGCAAATCGGCCGGAACTGGTTTCTCATTGTCGAAAAGATTTGGGCGAGGCTCAGGACCACGGTGATTCTGTACAGCCGAATATATTTGGACGGTTAAAGAGAGGCAGTACTGCTTTGCTTATAATAGTCCAAAGTCAGTTGTGGAATATATTATTTTATCGTGTATATAATGACAGTAGTGAAACCACTCTTACCTGTAGTAACTGTCTTTGGCTGGTAGTCCTAACAGCGCCCTTATACCAGACTCCTTTCTCTCGTACCGTTTTATTCCTGCCGTACGTGGATCACCAGGTCGAGTCTTTCTGGTCCCACTTTACACCTGGATAGCTTTGCTTTTCTTTAGAGACAGCTGCGCCTTTTTGTCACACGCTCAAAAATTCATCAAGGGCACCGTGGTCGTGGCTTCCTCTAAGAGTCGTCTTCCTGGTCAGAGATGATTGATCAGGTCCGGTAGACCGTGAGCTTGTCGATAAATAGATACTGTGACATCTTATGGGAGGATCAAAGAAAGAGGGTATTGGAGATTCAAATTTTAATTCTTGTCAAATGATTTTTCAGATGGAGACCGAGGTGAAGACTTTGAAGCAGGAGCTGGCCAGGACCAGGGAAGCCTTGAGAGCGGCTACAAAGAGGTGCAGGGACCTGGTGCGAGAGCTGGACAACAGGACTGCAGGACGCGAGACTGAGAGAGCCCTTCGCAATCAGCAGCTATCCAGGATCCTGCGGGCTCTTCTGGTCCTGGAGGGTCGACTGAAACAGGAGCAAAAGTCCATCAGACAGCTTCTCTGCGAGAAGGACACCGTTATACGCAATCAGCAGCTAGAGATTGCCAAGCTGCGACGTTACACGAAAAATTATATCAAGTCCAAGCGCGAGAACGTCGTCTGCAAGGATACTATTAATGATAACGATAGGTCCGCTGATAACACGTCGACGGCTGATCTCCAGAGTGTCAAGAGTGACACGAGCCGATCGGACAGTAGTCTTTGCAAGGACATTCAGAATCTTAAGTGCGAGATCATCACCAAGCTTAACGTTGAACAGGAACGACCTGGTACGGGGATCAGGAAGACCCACAGCTTCGCCGAGAGCGATGTGTCCAAGACCAGTATAACCAGTAGCGAAAATAATACGGACGTGTCGATCATCACCACGACGACCGACAGCAGTCCTTCCCTTCTTAGTACCGAGGGGTTCTGCGAGGGTGAGAGTACTGATGTATCACCTGGTTCCACTCTGAACAAGTCCAACAGGTGCACACCCACTACGGTCACCGACAGCGACACGGAGCTCATCACCATAGACGACAGAGTGGAATTTCCTAGGCGACGCTTCGTGGTCGCCAGGTCCAAAACGCTGAAGGTGTACAAGAGGTCAGACTCGAAGAACCTGGGTATCGCCAGGACGGACAGCAAGGACGATGGTATGGACTGCAACTATGCGTCTGAGGAAGACGAGGACGACGAAGACGAAGAGCAAGATCAGGAGGAGCCAGTCTATGAGAACGCTTGCAAGGAGAACAATGCTAGGAACCTGGAGAAGGTGTCGCGCGTTCTCAGGAGTTCCAGGATAGACGTCCAGGAGGATACGAATCTTGAGGAGAACAGTGGTAATTGGTACAGTGATCCTGATGAAGATAGAAACAGCGACGAGGTCTTTGGTACCTATCGTTCCAATGGGAATCACAATTCTGTACTTGAGTGCGTCAATCAGATTCTACTCAGGGACAGGGAGGAGGAGGATAACGTTCTGTCGGTACCTAGACAATTCAAGCATCGCGGTAGAAGAGTCATATTCGAGCCTGCTAGACTCTCCGACATAGAGTCTGTCGGTTCCGAGATGGAAAGACGCAATTCCGATGAGAATATTATTGATAAGGATAACAATAACGGGGATAGCAATGCGGATCCTGAAAGTGGAATGTTTGAGGCTACTAACTCCGAGGATGAGTTCGGCATGAAAATCGTCCAGTCAGCCAATGTTGTGGTGAGTGAAGTCCTTGCAGAGACTGTCGAGGAGTCAACGGATGAGACCATCGAGTCCAAGGCTGTTCCAATTTTGATAATAGAACCGAAGGTGGACGAAGTTTCGTTAAACAATAATCATCCAAAAATCAAAACGAACGAGTCACCGAGTCCGCCATTAAGGATGGAGAGGGAAGAGGAGAAAGCTTGTCTTCAGATGTCGACCAAGGGTCTGACCATAGCTAAGAACTTAGACTACGAAGATATAGAGTCACTGCCGGAATTGATCTCACCGCCACCGCCGAAGACGCCACCGGCATTGCCGCCAAAACCACAATTCAAAAATAATACTTTAGTTTTGAAAAAAATACCAAGTCCATCCTTCCTCATCAATGAGTCGCACAAGAGACAATTATCGTCGGACGGGACGCCGGAGCACGAGAACAAAAGATTTGGCTTTTCAGTGTCGACCAAAAGTGTTCCTAAAAACCCACCAACCACGACAGTTCGAACTTTGACCTACGACGAGAGAAACTCCAGGTCGCCGTTGAGAACGAACGATTGTTACGACGGTACTCTGAGAAAGAACAAATTCAACAGTATTCGATCTTCCTTTCAATCGAGACAGAATCAAGATGGCTGCCAAGAGAAGCCCAAGATGGCCAAGGTAACGAATATCGTCCGTCATTTCGAAGAGTTCAAGATCGGCGAATCGGAAGAACGTGGAACAAAGGATCATCGTACGCGAGACAAGCACCTTGACTTTGATCAGGATTTTGATATCAGACAAAATTTCGAGGAATTCAATCTAGATGACTGTGATCTTTCAGATGATCCTGATCGCGCCGAGGCTGATGGCTCCGAGAGGTTAGGAAGTCTTATAGCGTCCAATCAGACTGAAACTGGCGGGAAAGCTATTAAGGATTCAAATTTGAACGGCGGTTATTATGATCATTTCTTGGAAGCCACTGGACTCAGCAACAAGTCCATCCTGACGCCGTCGCGACTTCTTAGCAATCATAAGAGCGTTCTTAAACCTAAGGACGTCAAGTACAAGAACAAGATCAAGGCCACGGCCATCTTAGAGAAACATGGCGTCTCTGTAACGAGTGCCACCCACACGCATGTTAGGCATTGGACAGGACCGTTCGTATGACGCGATCCAAAACTTTTTTAAAGTAAAAAATTGTTAATTATTGTTCTATCCTAATTATCCTAGTTCGACGATCACGTCGAGAAACAGACAAAGAGAGGTTAGAAACGTGAATCTTATGGGAGGGAAGTCAGCGTGAAAACTTTTATGTTAACGCTTAACAGTATTTTTATTTTTTATTTTACTTTCAGTTCTCATTTTTGTATCTCCTCGTTAAGCAAATCAATTTTGTAATTAATTATTAGAAAGATATGTAACGAAAATGTTGTCCCAAGTATCCAACACCTTATACCCGGGTGTCCTTAAGCTCGAGGATCGACAAGTAATCCTTTGGCGGACTGAATGCGATATCAAGCGATTATTATTGTGATCTTTTATTTTTTTTCTCCTTTCTATTATTAACGATCGCAAGAGAACATTAAACGATTTCTGTATTAACGTTTAAGTCAAAGAGAGAGATATGTTGTTAAGGTCGATTCGCTATCCGACCTAAAGTCTTTAACGTATAAAAGTCAGTTTATCATGGAAATTATATTAGCAGACAAAAAATATACTTTCGTATCGTTCAACGAATTAATTATGATGTATTATTTATTTCTTCTCATTTTATTGGGAGATGAACAATTTCCCGCTTGTCCTAAGGAATTTTAATAGATTTTTTATAAATCGTCCGTTAGCATTGTTTCGTATTTCTATCTTTAGCTCTTCTGCTTTCCTCTTGCTACGGTAAGTTAGTCTTATTTTATTATTAAAAATAATTCAGTACTCAATATTATAAACAATTTTGAGTGCTAGGACTAGTTACAAAGTGAGGGATGTTCCTCCTTCCTTCCTTTCCTTATGGCTGTATCCCCAATGGGGGACATGTGCCAGTAACTGGTCCTAATAATCAAGGTTGG
>JARQTJ010000670.1:259641-296045 GCA_030142635.1 Trachelus troglodyta | reverse complement strand
ACAATTTTAGGCAAGTTCCAGTACTTCTAAATATTCTTGGGCAGAATTTCTGATTTCCGAATGTTAATATCTAACTTTATTGATTTAATGAATTGTTTTAATATTCCAAACACGTATTTTATTAATATTTCAATTTGAGCGTAATTTATTTTCGACATTTTAGAAATTCAGTTCAATTTTTACTTACTCCATATATATTTTGCGAGATTTTGATTTAGCCTCAATTTTATATTTTGAATAAATTTCGAAAGTAAGTCAAAACCCAATAATATTTAGTAACATCTCGAAAACTTTATTCAATGTTTCGAATTTTCAATATTTCTGTGCAACTGATTTTTTTCTTCTTTTCGCAAGTTATCCAGCTATTCGTGAATGGCAAATGTTAAAAAACAATAAAAAAATATTTTTCAATTTTAATGAATACTTTGCAATCATTGCATAATAGCACTGAAGCAATATTAGAAAAACATAAGAAGCAATTTCTTAGGTATTAAAAACATAAATTTTTATCTTTTAACGTAAACTTCCCGACGATGACCAAAAGTGCTGCAAATACATTTCTCAAGAGAGCAATTTACCACGAATGAATATCATTGTGATAGACAAACTTTCCCTGCATCATGCAATTTCAAGAATACAGTATCTACCACAAGTGAACCTAGGGGGGGATCGTACAATATTCGAAAACGGCATTTTTACAAGAATCTTTAGAAGTTGAACATTATTGTAAAATATGAAAAACTGTCTCAATATTGTTACTTGAATTCCACACCTGCTCAAATGACAACTACTCCTACACAGCTACCACTGTCATTATTTACTGGCGTGCACGCGTGGTGTAGCAGTCGACCTTTATTTCCGCTTTAAATATACATTTGCATCGATTGCGGTTTGTCGTGGTGGAATAGGCAGAACTAGAGAGTCATCATAGTAGGAAGGTTTGGAGTTTGGCTAAAGAGCAGTAGGGGTAACTTTGCAGAGTAGGGGGTTGCGGCTTGGGAGGCTGGACGAGAACACGTGGGTAATATTAGCACCAGCGATTAAACCAGTCCCCAAGCTGACACTAATATTGTGCATGTCAGTGCCTTGCGGTCGCGCTATGTTCTATGTTTATAATATGAGCATTAAGCACTTTTTTTTTTATTCTGTTGATGCTGCAAATACCGTAGATGAGCCTACGTGAAACATGCATACATACATCTGCGCATCTATATGCATATTCCCAGTATACAGGGTGTGTCGCGACGCACCGTTAACCAAAAAATAATACATTTTGTACAAAGACAATCCAATTTACGAAAAATCAATATTGAAAAAATATATAATAATTAGTGTTTATATTGAGGATTTAAGGGAAAACTCAAAACTTCAAATAACGAGCTCCAAGAAAATTTCTCATTTTATCACCCTATACAGCCTTTATACGTGGGTGATGTGATTTATACGTCACGAGTCGGTCCATTTAGAACGGGCATACATTATCATAGGGGTAGTTATATTTTTCGTGCAATTTGGTTTTTGAAATTAAAAAAAATTCTCCACATCACACAAAGTCCATCCGAATAGGATGGTGGGCGAATGAAGATGGCAAGAGTACGTTTTTATAATTTTTCTCTTCCACTCTTCTACTTTTTTTTTGTCATAATTTCATATCCTCTTTTTTTTGCTTCACACGAATCGCACTATTAGCAGAGGTGGTGGCGTAAAACGAGGAGTCCCTTCCACAACTCTCTGGATCTGTCGGTTCGGCTTAATCGTTTCCTATGCACTCGGCTGTGCCCATTGTCGGGTGGGCTCTATAATAATTTAATGCCAGATATAATAAGTTACTTGCTGTCTGGCAGTCAGCCAGCCATCCAGCCACCCTTCCAGTCAACCAACCAGCCAGCCATCCCTGGTCTCTATTCATTCGCTCACTGAATACCTCTAACGCAGTTTCCCTCCAAGTGGATGACTGTGAGCTAACGCGTCACGATTCTCGATACCGTCAGCTTAAATGAGCCTTAAACGTTCTCTAATTGGCGCAATCTGACAAACATCAACAATGACATAATGTCAACGTGAAGATCATGGTACAGCAACAGCCGGTGGAGAGGAGCCATTGACTCTGATGAAATCTGAAAAATTCAGAAAGGTCCTGAATAAACTAAAGTCACGAAGACCTGGGATAGTGATACATAAAAGCTGCAGAGATCCTGTGGAAATCTTGGAGGCTGAGAAAAGTGGTCCAGAGCATCCACCAAATGTTTGACTAATGTTGTTTGAAGTGAAAGGTAAAAAAGGGAATTAAAACTGGGGTCAAAGAAAAAAAAAATAGCAAATAAATACTAGACAAACAATCCCTGAGTAAACTCGGGATTTGAATAAGGAGTGAGAGAAGATTTAAGAAAGAGATAAGAAACGAAAAGATCAGAGAGAGAATCTGTGAGAGATGGAATTAAGAGACTTCGAATTTCAGTAACTCCGCGTTCCGTTCCATTCCGTTTCGTTCCGTTCCGTTCGGAGCACCGATTCTCCTCGTCTTATCCGACTTAGGATTATCGTCAGCTGGAAATCCGAAATTTCTCCACGGCGTAAAACGGCTCCGATTCACCAGGATGCTGAGTACCGAGGGCAGTGAGGTCTCTTTGTATTCTGAATTCATCCAGGACGCCGAGAGGCGTCGCAAGTTAAATTTTAAGTGCGTCAATTTAAATTCAATAATTTTCGGGCACTTTCTGTCTCATTCGCCTCTGCTCTCTCCACTTTCCCATTTCTCACTATCTCTCTCTCTCTCTCTCTCTCTCTCTACCTTGTAGAGTCTACAGATTCTCATCATCCACCTTGAAAGACGAACCGTGGAGCGATCAAGAGGAACGACTATAAGCGCGACGAAGAGGAACCTCTCTAAAGAAGATGTAGTTCCATCTTCAAGGAAGATGGAGAAGGATAGTAGGATATTCGTGGTCGAACAGGGGTTGCACGCTTCTGAACTGGTTAGGAGGACTGGTGCTCAGGGTGGCGGGTGAGTTGCGCAGCTGTTCTGCGAATTAGCATACTAAACTTTATCACCAACAGCTCGACAAAGACGTGCCAAGACGGGTGAACTAATTTCGAAGATAGAATAAAGTTGGGAGCGCTCCTAGGGTCTCTCGACTGTCTTCAAAAGCTATAACTTAACCAAACTGATATTAGAAATATTATCATCATTCTCATTATCATTTTCAACATCTTCATTAGCTATTGTAGCTGTTTCTACAAAAATAAGTTTCTTTTTCTTTTTACATTCACTAGTGGATATTGCAACACTGCACAGCAGGTGGGTAAATCTTTTTGTTCTTAAATTTCAGTAATTTCACCTCTCTCTCTCTCTCTCTCTCTCTCTCTCTGGCTCTGTATCACGCATCAGAACCGTCGTGGTAGAATCAGGCAAACCACGCCGATTGCTTTTCGAGAGATGAATATTAACGAGGGCCCGAGAACCTTCATCTCACTCATTCTTCTCCTCTTCGCTTCTCCCTGAATTGCCATTGGAAGATGCTGGACCTTGAGCCTCATAAACTTTTTGCTCCTTTTCTCCTTTTGTGGCACTCATCGAATTTTCTGTTAAGAACGATCATAATAGATATATTAGATGTATATACCCTGATGACGGATCGGACCGCAGCAGAACGAGGGCATTTTTGCGCAACAAGTAAACAGCGATATCGATCCCATCGAATTCAATATAGATACCTGGACAAATATACCCAGAAAAGCACAAGTGGTACTCTGGTTTACTGGTACTTCTTTATTTTTCATTCTTTTTTATGCCCGCTTGCCTCGGTATCCCAACTCTTTACGTTCCAAGTCCGATATAGCATACGAGTGTAGGTGCCTAAGCTGCTTGAACACGTAAAGTAGAGTTTATCGTTATATGAACCGGCACAGAATAGTAAGTCTGCTGGCCTCAAAAAGCATCAACTATATTTGTATATAAATGTGGATACCAAATGGCGAATCTACTTACTCATACAAGCCGATACGAATTTTTTATCAATGACCCTTGTCTACTGGTCGCCCTCGTGCTGCTTCTTCTATCCTTAAAAATAATTGAAATGTTGAAAATAATATAAAAAAAGTGAGCATAACGATGGGAAAGAAACCATTAAATTATATTGAATAAAACAAAATCACGTATACTTGACCTAGTCCATATCTAATAAGAGTTCAGGTAAAGTGTCCTAGTTCTAACTGTCTAAGATGGTAGATGATAGGTGGGTATACATGTGGATGAGTATCAGGAATAGGTTCTAGAGAACATAAAGAGGATAGTAGAATGGAGGGCGAAGGTTGTAGTATCGGTTAGACGGTAGCAATAGGTAGGTAAAGGTTAGGCAGGTAAGTAGGTAGTAAGAAACAAAAGGAAGAAAAGGAAGAAAGGAAAATAGGTACTAGGTATAGAAGGTAGATAGGGAAGCAAAGTGAAGGTCTGTCCGCAACACGTCTCCGCTCTCAAGCAGCAATGCCGCCCGGAGGCATCGAACTTTACTTACAACTCCACTACCAACTTCTCAATATTCATCCCAATTATACAGTGCAGTTACACCACGACCCCCATCTGCACACTAAGAGCAGTACAACTACGGGCATGTCATAAATTGCCAAGTTTCGTAAATTCGAAATAAGGTTACCCTGATCTTAAACATCATCAGACATAATAAAGCAGAATGTGTTGTTGCCGAGTAAACGTGATATTGAATTTTTTTTAAGCTAAAAGATTTACTCACAAACTTTTTAAATAGGTTAGGTTCAATTGGATGAACTTCTTCTCTGCCCTTATAAGAGGGTATGGATTTTTATCATCGGATTCCGCAAGTTCAAGCCCTCGAAAATATTTTCCGTTGAAAAATATATTAACGTGCCGACGGCTGTTACGCACAGTCGAATTTGCCGCGCATTTCACGCGCTCGCTGCTTTGCTCGAATGGGTCCACTTCCTTCTTCTTCCTTTGTCGTCCTTTTACTTTGCATCTGAAAATTTGTATTCAATTTCGGTACAACTGTTTTGTTTTACTCAGTTTCCCTGCATATATTACCTAGTGAGACGTGACTGGCTTCTTGAGGGAATCTTTATATTATCGGTGCGGCTTTACTTTGCATCCCTTAGAAGGTACCGGAAGTGCCTGCCAGGGCCAGCTATTACGTTTTTTTTTCGTATAATGAGAAATTCACACGTCGCTCGCATCAGTCTTTGGAGATTGCAATCACTCGTCTCGATGTACAGGGTCAATCAGGAGTATCACACTATCGGAAATGAGTTCTGCCATTGAAATCAAATGGACAAGCTAACTTCAGTTGGTGCAATACTCCTGAATAACCCTGTATATAGACATGGTTACCTTAAATTCAATTGTTTGGTTAGATACTTGGCTCCTAGTTTGGCTGCTCTTGATTAAATTGGGTTATGTTTATGTTGGCCAAGGTTCGGCACGAGTTAGAATGCACTGCTTACCCTTAAAGATAATGTACCTTCAGGATCTAAGCCATTGATCTCAGATATTGAGTTATTCCACACCAAATCCAGCTACTTGAACTGTAACAACAAGATCGGAGGGTTAGAATTACTTGCATTCATTTCGATCAATTAATATGCATCGATTTGAGGTTATTCAATGGTTATCTACTTTTAGGTTAGAGTCAAGCGAAATTATGCGCTTCCGGCTTACATCGTCGAAATACTCGGAAATGTATTTCGTTCTCTTGGGAGGGAAGGTACATAACTTAAGTAGTCGAGGACCAAGCCAGTCAGGTTATACATTTTGGTTTATGTATTTATATACGTTTGCGATAGCAAAATCGACTGTTGATCGAATATCGATGAGATGGGAAACATTTTCGAAAATTTCTTATATTCATGTTCACGACTGGGCGTCCCTTGAGAAAATTGACTGCGACCATTTTCTCAAAAGCATTCGTCCCTTTGTCAGGGAGTGAAGTAAGAGAGAACAAATGTATGGAAAAGAAAATGGAAAGAAGCCAACTGATAGTGTTCAAGAATCCGACGTAAAATTTCGAAAATCAGCCTTCGATACGTGAAATCGGCGATCCTCGACGATTTAGCATGGATACGAACCTTCGAAGGCTCTCGAAGTGTCGGTAATTGTCGAAGCAGGAATCTGTATCCAGAACCTCCCTTGCTACACTACTCTCAATGGTAAACAATTTAATCTTTTGATGATACTTTCCTCTAGCATTGTTAGTCCGTCATTCCTTTTTCTTCTATAGCTGTCGATTCTTTTAATACTCCGTTTCGCTTATCAAGTATATTGCTGCTTTCAATGTATACAAATATAGAAATTTGCATCGATAGTTAAAAGAGAGAAAGACAGCAAGGAAGCATGATTACTGTAATAAAAGAGAATGCTTCGGAAAGGAATTCTGCTCCCTGATAATGCAACATCGATTGCCAAGAGAGACGTCCGGGAACCTAGACTAGATTGTTACTCAAGATTTTCAAAGTTAGGTTAGGCTGAGTTAACAAAGTTTTCAGTAGTGCGTGGATCACGTCACAAGCAAAGTTTTAGCAAGTTGCATTTCCATCTTATTTCCCATCGCGACGCTGATTCCTTTCTTCTTAAAATATGCTATTCTCTTTGGTAAACAAGAGATAACCTTACCTTTTGTCGCCATCTCCGTCCACTTATTTAGATAATTGCTACACGAATGATATTCACACGCAGAACCACAGTCACTGTGGGTATACACATATACAGGTTATATATATAAATATATACCTGATTTATACATATATTCATTTATATAGTATATAAGGGCTGGATAATAAGTCACTTACACGAATCCTGGACTCAGGAGGGTTGGCCGTACGCCAGTTCTATTCGCGCTTCGCTTGTTCCGATCCATTCTATGCCGTGCACGTCACACGCATGACGCTCTTAACTAAATTATGGATAAAGTAGTACGATTTCCGGTGTAAAACGGCGCCCTACCCCGAGACTAGATGACAGCCCTGAAATTCAATGACAAACTTCCAGCACAATGGCGATCAGGGATCTTTGAATTTGTCCGCAAAAATTCAAAAGTACTGATCTGAAGAATGTGAATTTTAGTCCATTGATTTTGTATTTCTGATTCATCTTTAGTCTGTACTTTTGATTTTTTCTTTCCTTTTTTTTCCGCGCTTACCAAACAAATTGTTGCTGTTCCTCTTGCGATATGCACTGTTTGCCTATCGAGATAGAACTCGTATAAAGTTAGCAAACGTCCATTTGTAATTTAGAGGGACGCGCGTAACACTGACGCAATTACAGTTTTCGGAAATGTGATTTGCCAGTGAGTAGTGGAATATGCACGTATATGGTACAAATCCGAATGCTGTTGAAGTACCCAGTGCGAGCCGGATAATTTAGTCATGCGCGAATTATTGAGGAATTAATAAACGATTTTCGGGTTATTTCCACCACCCCCCCCCCTCCTCAAAAAAAGAATACATAAAACCAAATGAAAAAAATAATTTGAGCGATCAACCGGAAGACTAGCGAATTAATTTTTATCCCTGGTTACTTACTAAATGTGATTGAAAAACATTTTAAAGGGATCAAAGAATTTTTTAGTCCAGTATATTTAAAAAAAATTTCTTTATGGTAATTATAACACCATAATAATAATATTCCAATGTCTGTGAATTTCATGTATCTCGTTCATTACAAGATTATTTCCTATGTAAGATGTTCTCTTTGAGACAAGCCGAAGAACAGATCCATAATTGAATCATACATTATCTAAATAATGTAGTAAAAAATGAAAAAAAAATATTCTAAAATTGTCAATTCAAAAATTATCGTGGTAATGTTTGATCCTCAAGAAGTGTCTCGTAGAAATCTTATCCACTTTTACCGCCTGGAAGCTGCGATATCTCGAAACGATATTGCTATTTTAACAAGCGAAGTATATCTGTATAGTACATTTTTGGCTGCTTTAATTTCGTATATCTCGTGAACTGGACGATAAATAATTACAAAAATTAGCACGCATGATCGTTTAGCACCTGTCAAAAATATATACAAAAATTCAGATCAGAATTTTGAAATTGTTCGAGTGATCGAACCACCTTAAATTTCATACAAATTAGCTTCGTTTATAATTCACGTAGTCAAAGTTTCGCATTCATTTTTTTTTGGAAATTCCATTTCCTAACTAAAACTAAAAGGACCCGAGAAAGATAAAACATACGGGCGTAATATATAAAATAAAAAAGAGGCTCAACGCAAACGGAGGCGACATAGAGCAGCTATCTGTAATCAAGGAAAATTAGCGCGTACCGGAGACATTTAATTACAGACAACCTCCTCGCTAATAGCCAGCCCCAGAAACGCGATATTTCCGCAAAGGAAAATTCCACGTTGCGCGTCGCACCGCAGGTGCATTTTAGGAGCGTTTCTCCTTTAAGGATCCTTCATTAGGTACGACGATAATTCTCCTGCAAGGATGCCGAGGATCGATCGGTACGGCGCATCGTGACGCTTCCAACTCCTTTGACAATGAAAATACCTTGGTTATTAATTATTGAGCCTCGAAAAAATATCCCATTTTGAATTATTACTACGTATCTAGTATCACTGTAGCGGCTGTAAGCAGTATATATTATAAATCATCTTAAAATGTAGACTTTTAAAACTTTTTCTTTTCCCTTTCCCATAATTCCAATAACAAGACGAAAGCAGATCAAACCAAAACTTCATTATATTCGACCGAATACATTCAAGTTCAAAAATATAATAATTTATCCCGTAAGAGTGTCTAAAGATTCCTTAACGCCGTAGCTAGTTAGTCCATGTCGAGCATCGCATTTTGTATGAAATCCTTGGCTCTAAGGAAGCTGTTAATTAACAGTCTCTCGAAGCTAATACGGAGCCAGAGACTATAAAGATAAGGGATGAAGTGCTCCGAGGGGTCATTCGAGTTACGGTATATAGCTAAGGGAGGTTTCAAGAAGATGAGTGACGACGTGAGCGAGATAGAGAGGGAGAATCTTAAAAAAGAAGGCAAAGAGTAGGAAAGCAACAAGAGAAAGACAGACGGACAGGTTCGAGGAAGAAGGGGAACCCCCGATGGTTGAGGGTTGAGAAAATCTCTGCGGTTTTAAGGGAGACGATAGAGAGAGGAGGAACTACCCTCTTCCCCTAAACGTCTTCTCGCTCATTCGCCGCCTCCTTGACGGGCCTTCGTTTCATCCCTTACAACCGTTTTCAACTCACTCCTCACTAGCTGTTAAAGCTCGTCATGCTTGTCGCTCTTGTTGTTGTTGGTTGTTGTAGTTTGTTATCTCGAGCTGTTTCCTGGCAATTGTCCTTCCTCTTGGTACGGTCTGGTTCCTCTTGCCCCACCACCACGCCTCTCCCTACTTGTCTACCTCAGTCACTCCCCACCGTCTTCTCAATCTACCCTGGTCCTCTGCACCCCCATCTCCACGTCGCAGCAACCACCTGGACTTGTTATCTTGCGAATAATTCAATAACTGGCATGAAGTTTCTAAAAGGGAATTTCACGGTTTAAAGAGGGGAAACAATAGGCAGCCCAGCGGGTGGCGTTTCGCCTAGCAGACGGAGAGGATGAGGATGACTTCTATGGCTGGTGTCGTTTTCATGAAATACACAAGGACTGCCGAAACTGTCTCCCATCCACCTTGTGTATCAGTGGCACGGGCATCGCCATTCCAACGTGGATCTCCACGAGTTCTTCAGTCCTTAGAAACATTTAGGATTGACCTCAGCGAAATGTTCCAAGCATCTTGCAAGCATTTTCTTAATTTATTCTAACGGATATTATCAAAACTGCCGGTACTTCATCTCCCCGCTACTCATCTCCTAGCTAGGATCCTGAGCCGGTGGAAGAATTTTGAGCTTCCACTCTGAGAACCACTGGACCCACCCCACGTGGCAATACTTTAGAAAGTAAGGAGACACAAATTGGAGATTAGTAAGGTAAAATTAATAGGATGCGGTCTGACAGGAGAGCACTGCCATCCACCTGGGGTCCAGAGGATTCACCAGGCTGTATCGGCTGCTCAGCTCTGGCAGGTCGACCTGAGACCAGGACTTTTTTTTGCATACCCATACATATACCTTGTATCCTTTTTAAACTTCCTTCTGAATTTTATAAAAGCCGTTTAAAGAGGCGTACACACCAGTGACCCTAGAACCAGGAGTATATAACATTAATGTACAGATGCTAAGCAATAACATCCTATAGCTTATCTATGGTATTACTGTACTTACATAGGTTATAAATATACCGGATAAACGATCCTAATCAATGAGTATCCTGATGATAAGGGCTCCGAATTATATTACTCGTTATTGGGCTAGGCTGATATTATATGAAGTCTTAATACACAAGGCGTAATATCACAGGAAGCTCGAGGACGGAACAGAAGTGAAGAGGTGGGTCTGAAGAGACGCCGAAGGGAAGAGATTCAGCGATGGCATCGCGGGAAGCTATTCTGATTAACGAGGGTCATTCAGAAAGTAATGCTCACCGGCCCATTGTGCCACCATCAATGACCCCTTCTCGATCATCTTCTTTCACCTCTTGAAAATCCTTTTACGCTCGATAGGTACGACTGTGCACTCACTCTGTGGATTCATATCTCCGTCCTTGTTTATCTTCATATATATATCTTTCTCTCTCTTTTTCGCTCTTTTATACCGTCTAATTTCATTCTCTGACTATCTTTCTTCTGTACTCACTCACTTACTCATTCTTTTGTGTAGTGCATATATATATATATATATATATATATATATATATATGTTTCTCTCTTTCTCTCTTCCTCATCCACAGCATCCAATACTCAGACTGCAGCACCGCCCACGACGCAAGACCTCCACGCCGATAAATCCTCATTGTCCTTAAATCTAAGGCAGGACGCGAACTCCCGAACTTCCTTGTCTTTTTCCTCTCGACTTCAAAATCCTCTTCGTCGACTTTTATCTAAATAAAGATACTGCAGTTACCTGGTAACTGTCAGTATCAATACGGGAACCACTACCGTGTAATTACGGTGGTACGGAAATTGGATTGATCTAAACAGAAGTGTGTTCCGCGTAATAAAGGTATTATACGTACTATATTGTATGCACTTAATATTAGGTGCATGGTCAGTCAGAATTTTTCAAAGAAATTTTTGGCTAGTTCAATAGTCCTGAATAAGCCTGTGTGTAAATAAATAAATATATATGTGAAAGGGTACCTTGATGTAAAATAAAAAGAAAATAAAAACTATGAACTGCACAAGTCCAGCTCGATGCGTCGATGAGAAATAAAAATAAATATTTGCCGTGTGACGGGCCAATTTTCCTCGGCCTGTTTGCATTGACCCTGCAGGCTAAAATCGAGAAAACCCGGAAAATATTAGTTTTCATGAGAATATTTCAGCTGCGTAGAATTTCTGACTGTTGGTTGCTATTGAAAATCTCTGCTTGAGCAACTTGTCCCCCTTTTTTTTAAGAGATGAATAATACCTGCAATAATGATTTCGATTATTATATCATAATTAGAAAATGTTTATGTAATTAACGATATGCATACAGTATCTCATATTTATTGGTATACAGAGAAAAATATATTTAACGCTACGTATACAGGATAATATTGTTTATATATTTCATCCATAATGGATATATATTTTGTTGCAATTATTATATTGGGTTTTAGTAAATATACATTTAACGTAGAAATAAGTAAACAATGTATTTTTCTTTTGTGAAAGAAATATCTGCAAATACTCTCTGCATCCGGACGGATGCTGTGAACGTTTTTTTTCCAGATTGGATCTGTTCCCATTTAAATCAATATTTGAAATGCCAAGCACGAGTTGTCGTTTGACAAGGGGGAGACACTTAGGTATAATTCGTGAGTCAATGAACAATCGGATGGTTTTCATGTAAAGTCGACGCATGTATTCACATATGTATATCGGATGCTGCGTGCACGTAAATTCTGGGTTTTGATCCTCGACTTTTTCTCTCCTATATATTTAACTATATGTAGATGCATGCACAGCATCAATAATGCACAATGCATTGCGGTCAAATTCCAACGTCACTCAAATGTCATCTACTCGTCTCCACCTGTCACTCGATTATTCATAGGACACGAGATAGCGTGGGTTATACGTGGATCAGGATCATTCAAATTTTCCTAATAAATCCAGGTCGTTATGCAGGACTATTATTTTATTTATTGTTCCTTTTATTTGTATAATTACCGATCGTACTGGGTAGTTAAATCGAATATTGCGAACAGCCGAGATCATGAAACGAGGAAAAGAGATTTGATATTTGACGTAAATTGTTGTTGGAAATGAAATTTTTATCGATTCGGTTATCTCTATAGATGGATACTGAAAATAATAGTGACCGTGTAGCTGTGTCCCACTTGTTGCGCCGCCATAGCAACTTGCAGACAATTCGTGGTTATCTTACTTTTTGAAGAGGTCCACAGCATAAATGAAACCAGGTAGAAAAATTTACTCGAATATATGAATAAAATATCGGGATAAGACACCACCGTGTTAAATAACAAATTTTGGAGTTTGAATCAAAATTAAATACTGTCGTTTAAAAAAATGCAGTATGCATCTACAGCGTTTACCTGAACGATTCTGTAAAATGCTTTGCAGAAAAGGTCATTTCACAGGTGTGCTGAGGACAGCAGTTTAACGACTTTAACCGTGACATCACGTGCACACGATATCGGTATTGGTAAATTGCAGTGAAGAATAGTTGAGATGTACTAGGACGCATTGACGAATTGAGACTATTGGATTGTATCGGATTTATACGTACGTATATCGTTCATCGGGACGCGTCTGGCCGCAAACGGGAATAAGAACTTAAGCACTAGGAAGGTAGAACCATCATCAATAATTATCCATGAAGGAAAAGCGCGATGCCGTAGTTTGAAAGACTCGTGAAAACTTTATAATCGAACCTGGTCAGGTGTGGTTGTGTATCGAGTAACTATTCAAGAGCAGCAAAACGATCTCGAAACTGGGTTAGCGAATTCCGGTTTAACGTCTCGCTCGATTTGATGGGTTTCCGTTCTCGTACCCCGCATCAGAAAATAGCTTTCCATTTGCAAAATCTGAAGCACGTCCCGCCATTTCCTTCAACGAAATCATTGAGTCCCGAGCGACCTCGCGTAGACGTGTATATTTATCCAGTTAGTTTCCTGGGAAAGTAAGACTTGAGTTAGGTCAGGGTTAGGTTGTCTTGAAATTTATTGCTAAACAAAAAATTCCAGTCAACATATCCCACCTAGATTTTCTAAATACGTACAAGAAAAATTTACCTCAGACAGTTTTTAATCTGACAGCATTTTTTTTTCTCGTTTCTGAAGTGCGCAGTCTCTATTCCATCGTAAACGCAAAGCAGATGTATAAAAGAGGAGATGGACTATGAACCAATGAAGAGGATCTAGAAGAGAGCATAGCAAAAGGAAATAGAAAAGGAATAAAGTGGACCGTGGACGAAACGGCTTACGTGTACTTTCATTGGAAGTAAACAAAGTCCAGGGGCATTACTTTACGAGCTCGGAAGGACGTGATCCATTTCGTCGTTAATGTGACATGCGAAGTGTCTCTATAAAAGCGCCCACTTTTCTTTCTTTCCTTCTTCCTCTGCGTACCACCGTTGCCGTCTTTCTTTTACGTCTTGTCCACCTCTTTTCACAAGCTGATCTTGTTGCACACCTATTACTTCCTTCGTTTCTTCTCCCTCTCTAGTCAATAGTATCGAGCAACCGAGACATACCTTTCTCTCTTACATACCTTATTCTCGGGATTCTAGTAGAGGAGACTGCGATTTCGGCAAATTGGAAGGAATTTACGACGTTCCCCTGTCCTGGAATGCGCGCAGCCATACGGACTAAATCGGACACGGAAAAAATCCTACCAAATCTTTGGACAAGATAGGAAACTCACGTACAGAATTTACCTGTTTCATTGCCTTGCTTGCGGAAGGTTGGATTGTTAATTATTATTAAAGAAAGAAAAGTATATCCGATCGCGTATTGGTTAAAAAATAAAGTATCGATATACCGTAGTTCCCATTACGTTATGTTATGTGAAGATATACGAATACTGTACGTCTGTATAGCAACGTGACACAGTGTACCTTACGTTAGTATCAGACAACTATGGTTAGTTTTATTTCGACCACGGAGCCGCAAGAGTACACCACTGTCCTCGCGAGTCTTTTGCTATCGGGCGAATGGAAAAATGCGGATCCTTCGAACCCGGGAGCTTTTCTTCAGGGGTTATAAATCACGTGAGGTAGGAGAGAAAGTCCCCGCGCCCTCGCGAAGCTTTTTCCCAAGCTCGATAGCGAGAACTGGTAACGCAGCTACTATACCTAGGTATACTAACGTCCTTCTATATCGTTTTCTCTTCTCTCTTTTCCTTCTTTCCTCTTTCTCTTTATCATTATTACTCGATCTCCGTACCACTTCCACTAATTTTGTTCCAACGCAGCAGACTCACACTCACTTTTTCAAGATTCCAACGGGCTTCCTAACCTCAACCTGTCACGATCTTCCCATAAACGAGAGGCACTAGCACGTCCTGTTACACGTATCTAGTCCCAACCTAATATGAGACTCATTGGCTATGTATATGAATGCTCTTGACACTCGTATGGAAAAGGGGTTCTCGCATCGTGAATATGAATTCATTTAAAAGCTTTACACTATATCCAGCGAACTTTAACCTCAACGGTAGGATAATCATTTTGTGTCAGAAGATTTAACGTATATACAAGGGACGATGCCTGATGATGTTGACTTTTCATTTTGTTTAAGAGTGCCAAAACGAAAGCACATCACTTTCCAAGCGGCGAATGTATCTTCCTCGGCGGAAATTCGGCGGATATTAGACTTATCGTTCCTCGCTTCACTTCCCGTCGAGAGCGACTGAGGAGTTCAGACATCTTGCCTCATAGTTATTCTGCCTGATATTCTTGTCAGGTATGTAGAAAAATAAATCCGTGCTGTCAGCGGGAAAGCGAGATAATTTTAACATTTTTTTTATTTCTACGAATAAGTATATCTAATAATAGTTTACGTTGCTACTCTGAATTATTGGATTGCGATTGGCGCACTGTGATATTGCAGGAAAAAACGAAGAGAAACACACGTACGATGTCCAATGCTATTACCGAATATTCCTTGTGGACACTAATGGAATATGCTGGAAAAAAAACAGAAAGAAGGAAAACTAGTTGAAACCTAAATGACAATTTTGCCTCGCCGCAGGCACCGAATCGCGTTGTCGATGCGAGCAAGTGTTTTTAACATGTTGCTGAAACGGCTTTACTGTTTAATACTCGCGTCCAAAATTGTCACTCTATCGACTGCAAATTGCCAAATTTAGCGTTACGACCTTTCCGGACGCGTATAGTCTACTAAGCGTCGTATATAGATACGTGTAGCACCTACCTGCGCCTCGTGGAAATTCTGCGACACTTATCAAAGGGAATCTGGGAATGGCCGGGTATAGGGCATAGGTACGACGTCAAATGGCGTTGGCGATGCAGCATATTTTATTAGAAACAAATATTCATGTCACATACGAGGCACCGGCTGGTGCCAAGTGTTTGACTGTTAGCCTTGCGCCGGCAGTGCACGTGCGTGAGAGCGAGCCTGGCATATTCTCTCGCTTCTATGTCTCCTAAGAAGTATAAAACGATATTGAACAGATTTTCCAAGGTTCAACTTCTTCTACCTTCGCTACCGAGTCAGCCAGCTAGCCAAGGCAGCTACCAGGTGGACTATACCTAGTCTGGCTATGTAGGCTACATGGTCCTGGTTCTGCTGGTGCGAGAGGAAGGGAAATTTTTAAATGGATTCTTCACACTTGTCCTCCTGTACCTTTTTATTTTTCAGTTTAAAGAATTTTCCAGGTTCCCTGAAATTTTCATTCTTCTCCTATCGTATTGAAGAGAGTACGAAAAATAAGAACGCCAGAGAATTCGACATATCGGAATATTACACAATCGATTCAAATTGATACTGCCGAGCACTGTGGCTTCTTGGTATTGGAAGAGAATTTGGAGGATCTGACGAAGGATGATTCCAATGCTTCGCATTTCACGTAACCATTATATTACAGCTACCGTCGGGTAATAATACCGCGGAATTACTGGGATCTCAAGTTCTCGAAAGAAAGGAAATAAAATCAGCATAAAGCGAGCCACCAAATGGCGCCACCGGTCCTTAATGAAAGTACCAGTGCGGGAACGAAAGCACGGCCCTTAAATTAATTCGCGATGAATTACGTCTGCACCAGCTGTTCGAGCAGTTGTGTTTATTTATGAAGGAACTAAGATCCTGGCCAGACTCTTTAAAGGGTATAAGGATGACCGACGCAGGATCGGCCTCCAAGAATTATTCTCGCGTTAGAAAAAGATTCCAGCCATATACTTCTTACGGTGGGTAATTGTACACATGTATATATATATATATATTTATTCCATCGCGAAATTTAAATTACGTTTAGCGTACCTAACCTCGAAAATTGCTTATCCTCCAAGTGGCCACTTTACGGAGGCTTCTTATTTAAAATATTTATAACATCACTGAGTGTTCCTTATTGTTACTTATTGCACGGCAGGATCAAAGAAAAATGTTCTCAGATTCCGAATTGCCCAACGCGAATGAGGACTGGTATCCTTTTTGCTGTAAGGTTATTTTATATTATCCTTGAGAGGGACAATTGCGCTGTTATCTTTTTACGAGGTCATTGGCTCAGGATGAGCGGCGGGAGTGAAACAATACTAAAAGGATTTTCTCAATGTCGGAGACGCTTGTCGTTTTTCGCCATGATATCCTTGAAAAGGTGGCAGTAGAATTCTCACGAGGATATTGTCAGTGGAGGATAACTCCCAAGACGGGAAAAGACCTTTAAACTCTCACTTTCGAAACGGATTATACTCTCGAAGGATTCTCCCTTGGTTTGGCTCTACCCTTTTCTTCCTCACTTTTTAGAATATTCCTGGCACGCGTATAAGAAAATTATTCACAGATTGATATTGCCTACCTACAGGATTTACTTGGTAACGGTGGGCTAATCCACTTTAATTGATTCTCGAAGGAATAATTAATTTTTCTACAATCAAGCCCTTGGCTCCAGAATTGATGAGCTATTGGATTTCTTTTTTTTCCCCTCATTAAAGTGCCTTACTTGTAGCAGTGTCTCTCCTATACCTTTCTGTAATTGCCTTATTAATACTTTTGATTAATAATTATATTCCCTCTTGATGCATATGTATACTATAGATTGTAACGCATTTTCTTTACTCGACACCGTTAGCGAAAATTTGAGAACAATCCGCAAGCCAGGCGGGTGTCATCCAATTCTCGTATCACCGGGACCTGACGA
Organism: Trachelus troglodyta; assembly: GCA_030142635.1. Lineage (NCBI taxonomy): Eukaryota > Metazoa > Arthropoda > Insecta > Hymenoptera > Cephidae > Trachelus > Trachelus troglodyta. The sequence goes on along the minus strand of JARQTJ010000670.1, from coordinate 278,630 downwards.
GCCGGTATACCTGGGAGTAGTTGATTAATTTTTGGCAGTTGACCTCGAAAATTTCTCGGTACGGGTAGCTATGATTCTCTTTAAATTATCGCAAAAGGCATTGAGACATACAATAGTAATTATATAATTTCTCGTGGAAAAATAAATAGTTGCACCATCATGAACATTATACACACTTTTATTACAACTAGAAATGGTAAGCCACTCAGGGAAGACGATACATCGCCACCGAAAACAAACAATATCTGACCGTAGGTCCCAAAAATTAGATTTCTCGTGATTCGCCGCCAGACGGCGACACTTGCTACTACCATTAGACGGCGACGAATTGCGAGAGAGAGAGAGAGAGAGAAAGAGAGAAATAGAAATAAAAACAAATATTCACACTGGTGTTCTTCGTCCTTGCCATTTTACATCCTTCTTAATTCATTCGCAACCCTCTGCCACATACCCTGGGCAGATGAGTGCAAAATATTGATATGAAAACCCTGTGCCAATTCATTATTGCCATCTGGCGGATTTACCAGCGAAACAAAATCGCGAAAAGCACAAGAACCGCGTTTTCACGTACTCTCGATGCTATTCCCGCTGATGTCAATGAATTCTGAGGCCTCTTCTTCAGAGTCTTCAGAGCCGGTGATGCCGACGGTGTATGATGACCCACGTGTCCATGTACAGTATTGTCCAACGAATAGGGCGAACGACTTCCGCTCTCTCCGATTTCCGGTTCCGCCGCCGAACCCTCATCCTCCTCTTCGTCCGAGAATATCGGTCGCGTCGCCGTTTGGGCCTTTTGCGGTATTGAAATTTCTGCAATTTTTAAACGCACAAACAATATCATCTGCGAATGCGCCCTGTCGACTTACGCTCTCCTTTCGTTTAATCCCATCAACAACTACGATAGAAAGTCCTGTCTCTCAAAAGGGAAAAAAATTGAAGATTAAAAAAAAGACGAACAAAGTGCAAAAAAGATGGAAGGAAAGCTGGCGCAAGATCTTAAGGGTACCTCCGAGTGAAATTAATTTAGCGATTTTACTTGGCCAGTATTTTATCACCATGTCGGCAACACTCCGTATCTTGCATAGGGACCATTTATCCTGAGAACTCTGCGTGAGAAGAGGTACGACGAGAAAGGAGAAACGAAAAGAAGAGAAGAAAAGAAATATAAATAATATAATAATAAAAGGGTAAAAATTAAAATAGCTACCAAAGGTATTCATCGAATAACGTGGATAGGATAAAAAATAAAATAGAAAAAGAAAAACTGACCTCAATCTCGGGCTAGACTCCAAATGGATATAATAAGTTATTCAGCCAGTCCGATAATAAAGATACATTTAGCTATCTCCAAGATCTATTTCTTCGCTCAGTATACCCACCGTACAATCGAATGCTGCTCTCGACCTCGCCCAAAGAATTTTTCGCAGCGCACCTATAAGAGCCGACATCTTGTTTCTGAAGATTGCGTATGGTCAGCGTCATCCTGACTTCGAAGGTCGAATTCGCCAGTGCCTGAACCTCGTGTCTCGAGCTGGAGATGATCATAGCTCCTTTCACAAAGCAATAACGAGTCTCTCATAACAATTTTCACAATCACAAAATAGTATATATGTATATACACACATATATATATTAATTAACATTAAACGGAGACACGAATCCATCTTACAACTGTTCTCCAGACACATAACTTGTAAACACAGTGAGCTGTTCGAATTTCCATAAATCCATAGGCTCACAGCGATCGACGGGACCAAAGGAACTTCGCTGTTAGCTAACAAGAAGATGAACTCACCATTATCCTTGACCCAATAATTGATCGACTTGGGGAAGGCCTCCACGAAGCATTCCAACGCCACATCAGTTCCAAGGGGTGCTCCAACCAGTTGATTGGGTACGTGAATCACTGGGGGAACTGTAAACCGTTTTAGACTCCTTGATTTTTTAGAGCACTAGTAGTCGTTTTAGTATTAGTAGCCGTGATACTAATGCCACTAGTGGTGTCAGTAAGATTGGTAATACCCCTTCTATTCTTATTAACAAGAATACTACTCTTATACTATGACATAATCTGACGTCGATACACTCCCTCTCTCACCCCCTGTTGAGATGCTGCAGTTACTACGGCTACCGCAGTAACGCACCAGATGCATTACTACTACCCTATTCTACCAATACGTCCCAACCCTGGATCGATTTCCTAGCGTACTACTTACTCCCAGCCACACCATACTGACACTAGACATCTGAATAGACGAGTATACTGGCATTCTAAGATTTACATGAAAACCAATGAAAATCATGCTTTCTTATTAAACATTGACAATAAAGTTTTCCTCTATTAAGTGTATTGTAGGATAAAATTATCAGAACCCTTAAATGGTAATTAATATCGAATAATTCAAAGAGACATTAATGACACCGTGATAGAGCATACTCTATCTCGGTTCTGCGTTAATTAGTCGCAAATACTTACAGTGAACATTAACCGTGATACGTTTACTTATAGATGGCGGAACGCCATTGCTGGCGATGCACAAATAAGCTCCCATTTCGCCTCTGGTGATCTTAGTTAGTTTCAAGATTTCACCTTGAAACTGCGCCACGGAACTCACTGTAATGACAAATCAATAATATTTGTGAGTAATCATATTGAATACAATGTCTGACGAGCAACAGGGCTTATAGTTGATAATTTAACGTGAAAGAATTTCCATTTGAAAACGTTCGTGGAGAATCCGGTAGAGGCGTTTGCTTACGGGAAGCGATACGCATATGCGGTTCATTCATGATGGCTTTGTGAACGCGATGGTTGGACTATAGGAGCAGAGGCCCCATTGTGAATCAACGTGCAGGTCGATAGCTGTTATACATTACGGGCTGATATACAAGAACGAATTTAACACGGAACCCTTGCCCAATGAATTAATTGAATGTCAATTAAGGGTCGAGAGTTCCGAGTACTAGAAATGAAAATTGCCACAAACTGACTTTACCCCAGTCCCCATTACCAAATCCACACCCTTATCAAACACCCCGTACATTTAAACTAGACGACGTACCGCCCCACCCTCTTAAATATATAGTTGGATATTCCAGAATACATTTATCAGCTTGGCGGTAAGACTATCCGTATATAATTCTTCGGAGTAATCTATGAGCCGTCTAAGTTTATCAACGTTGTCAATGGACGCTGAAATATCCAATATCGCTTATAATCGTGACCCTCATGAATCCGCACGACCTCTTCCCCATGGATTGCTTTGGCGTTCATCCATTTCCATATTTCCATTCGCAGATTTTTATCTGCTTTTCCTGCAATTTATATATAGGAATGTATATACATGATTTTTTTCCTTTACCGTACTTACCACGAGTTTTCTGGCCGAGAGTACTGACGCCGAACGCCTCGCGAATTATAATTTCCTTTCCACCCTCTCGACGCCACATGACGCGCGGCGTCGGTATGCCCTGAGCACGGCAAGTCAACTTTACCTGCAACACGCATAACTCATCTTATTTCTGGTTAGATCATTCTTCTCAGATTTATGAATAGCTTGGGATTTCTTCTTTCACGCTTCCTGTTCTCTTATTTCTTACTTGCATTCTATTTTTTTTCTTTTTCTTTTCTTTCTTTTTTTTTTGAGAATCTCATAACTCTCACGCGATTCCCACTGGCTAACGTTTTATGTTTTATGTTTTGTGTATTCCTGTTTTACCACTGTCTCATTCAAATTGCTTTATACAATTTTTCTGCGTTCCTCCTTATACCGTTATCCTGGACCTCATGGACATAGAAACAAGTATCTAGAGATCGGATGCAATGAAAAATTGACTGATACGATCCTACAGTTAAATGATGTCTGAAACCAAATCAAATTTATTATTCTACATCTAAATACCTTGTGAGTGTGTTTATGTGCGTGTGAGATACCAAAATAAATGTAATCAAAGAGACTCTGAGTAATTTCCAGCAGGACACCTATCCAACGTTGAAAATCAAATCCGTGAACAAAGAGACGTCGTGACGTCGAGAACGTCCTTCCACGGGATCCTTTCCATCTTCCTTCGACTACTCAACCGTGCGCCGAGTCGTACCGTGAGAACTAGAAGATGGTGGCGCAACTTCGAAACCTAATTTAGGCAAACGCAGACAACGGTAAGCTTTCTTGCAAATGAACGTTAATCGAGTTTTGCCGGTTCTTCATTTTCAAACGTTTGTCGTTTCGTCTCTCAACGCTAACTGGCTTTCCGTCTCGTCCTTGTCTCTTCGTTTCACGCTCATGACGTTTCACGTTATAGAAGTTTCCTGCGACGAGAAACGACTGGAACAAGTAGGAAGGGGGTATCCACGAATTCGCAAGATGAGCCAGAATCAACGAGTCCTCCATTAGATCCGTTCTTCGAGCGAGCGACAATTTCACGCATTGTCCTAACAAGATCAGTTACCCATTTGCTCACTCGTACCTGAAAATCCTGAGAAGCTTAATCCAAGGTTAAATCAAGATGAATACTTACTAAACATCGTGTACAGAATATTTTTATGTATCTTTCGAAAGTTTCTCACCTGACCACCCTCGCTGATCATGACGTCCCTGGAGGTTTCCTCGTCGACGAATTCAGGTGGTACCTGAACCGAGAGTGTCCCAGTCTGCAAAACAAAATATCGAAGTACACGTTATACCGGGTGTTTGTATTGTATATCGAATGAAGTTGCTGGCTTTAAAAATTTCAAGTAGAATTGCTCGCGAATAATCACGGCAACGTTTACCGTCAAGATTGCGCTAGAACGTAAAGTGCTCTACGTGGGGATTGTGCGAAACCTCCCGTGGGAGATACGTTCTCCGTTACTCTTTGTGTAACCATAGAGTAATGGCGATTGCGAGATGAAAAAAAAAATGCAAGAAATTGTAAATTATTCTCGTGAAAGAGATAAAAGCATTAACGTTCATGACAAATATCAATGGCACAGGAACATCTGTAAAATTGTGTCACAGAAACGAAAGAAACAAAAAAAAAATTGCGGTTAGCTGCTAAAACGGATATACATTCCTCAATTTCTGCAGCGACGAGAAAAAGGAGGAAAGAAGAATCTAGGGAAAAATAAAATCCCTAGATATTTCAAGAAATATACGAGCGTCTCTGGATATTTTTTTTAAGGAAAAGGAAGCCTGTACCCAGGTGGGTGGAGGCTCTGAAAATGAAACGGACGTAGAGGATGCGAATATAAAAAACTAGAACACTATGTAAAAATACTATAAGAGCACAAGAATGGCGCAAGGTTTTTCGTTAATTAACGACCACCGCGTATTTCACGTAATAAGCAGCTAAAAGTCGTGTCGACTAAATGCCACAGTGCAGCAGCAACGCAACCCGACGATTTCAGCCAGTTGATATTAGCCGTTTTACGTGTTTCTCATTTTTTTTTCATATCGCCCTTAAATAAGTTACATATGTTCATAACCCCCTTCTTCGTCCAACGCAGATTCACATTCTCGCGCGATTTTCTCAAATCTTCCAGATACCAATGAAGAAGCTTTTTCTATTTCGCGGTCGGGGAAATAAATAAATGGACACATAAAAGTCAAAGAAAAAGATGTCTGTGTCTTTCTCCAACAGCTTTGATTTTGCTCTCCTCTCTGTCTCTCTCGCTCTCTCGTCTTCCTTTGATTCTCTTGGGACCTTGCAAGAGTTTCTTCTCATACCCACGTCTTCCGTTTCCTTCTCGTCATCATAAATGGATGACGGATTCTCGCGAGAATAGGCATGGACTTCATTCTTCTGGTGGCTGGTACTTCATTCTGTTTGTGTCACTACTGGTACGACTCAGTCAAATTTGGCCGAGAGCTATGGAGTTTATTTAGACGCAGGTGGTCGGCAGATGCGCCCAGGTACTTTTACTACTTTGCAAACGTTTTCAGTAACGAACGCGTTACTAGAAAAGCCAACGGGAAATACCACCGAATTGCGGTGAACCCGTGGAACTCGAGGAAAATTACTAATTGGGACCTGGTACTACTACTCCCGAGCATCTGGGCTAATCGATAATTCAGGGTAAGGACGTTCGTCCGCTGAAGAGAAACAGGTATTAATTTTATTCGTTGTAATCAAAGTGCGCTCAATAATCAATTAATCAAGTACAGGTATACTTTCATGAAAAAGTATTAAATATTTACTTATAACTTTTAATCTAATTCATTATCTATTTGCAATATTGATAAACCACCGTTAAAGCGTCCATCCTCTAAAAAAAAGTGCAACTCCTGTTTTGTACATTCAGATAAATATTCGTTACAGGTATAACCTCAAAATTCGATCTTGCTAGCCGTTAACTTTCTGGCAAATCTATGTAAAGAACAATTTTTCAAATAATCCAAGCAACCTGCTCTGAACGCTGTGCTCGTCTAAAGACTATCTTTTAATTTAATTTAATTCTTCATTTTTGTATTCAGTATAGAAAACTAGCGACTCCTAAACGTCCTTTCGGTTCCTCTTCGTATTTCCCATCAGGAACCATCAGTCCAGATTGAATCCGAGCGAGCGTACCAAGATCTCAAAGTGTCATTCCGCATACTGAAATCCATGAAAGATTATTTATACAGAACGGTACAGTACGTACGATGCTTAATAGAATTCTCTAAAGAATTTTCACTTGCTAATACCGTCCCTTTTATTCAAGATTAACAATCAGCACTCGGCAAGATCTTCGGTGCTCCTTCAACAGCATCCTAGAGACTGTACCAGAGTCTATTCTCAGCAGACAACCTTTAATTAACGCAGACAACTCGCCCAGCACCTGGACCAGTTCCTATCTCTTGAGAATATCGGTGACTGAAGCTAGGATTGAACCGATGACGTCAACGGTGCAAAGAACTGAAGTCGTAGGACTGTCATATTTTAAAAGACAGTCGATCGGATGAAAGGGAGGACTAAGGAAAGGTTCAAATTAAGAGATGGACAATGGGGCTCCATTCAAAAGAAAAACCGGACAATACCGTGATTTCCTACCAGCGTCCAGTGAAATGGCGTCCTGGCTGGCTTACGGGCGCCGTCAGGCTTCTTTAAATAAATATAAGAGAATTAATGTACCTGGCTTTTCATTGGATCCGTGTTAATCTGACACATGTAAACTCCGGCATCCTCTAGCTGAACGCCCCTGATGTGTAAGCTCCAGGTCGAATGGTCACCGTGGGAGACAGAAACGCGTGGATTATGCGTTATAACATGATCGTGGATGGCCTGAATGGCTTTGGTGTCAGCCTTAACCCAACCAACCTGAAAACAGATATTTTTCTCTCAGTCAAATTTTCTCTCTTCGTCGCCCCGGCGTCATCCCCAGGGTACAAAGAGCACGAGATAGGGCGCACGGCGTCAAAGAAACCCTAAATTTTAGTCTGAGAAAATTTCCGAAAAAATATTATTTTTCTTTCTTTTTTCATCTCCCTCTCTCTCTTAACATTTTTACTTTCACGCCTTCTTTTACATTTAAACCCCCCAAAAAATCCCTTCTACCTTTCATCCCCATGTACACCCTCCCTAATATCCTTTGCCACCTCGCGTATAAGTGTCCCACGGCCTGTTTCCACGTGTCCCATACCATATTCACACCGTGTACACGTTTCAGTATATCTAGACGGTTTTCGGTAAGATGCAATAGCTACCTGCCTATCCAGCTACATGAATATGTCTATACACATATACATACGTGGGATAGGTACATGGAATATTTCGCGATGAAAATGCAAATTTTCAAGTTTCGGTCGGGCATGTCGGGTGGTAGAAAAATAAAAAAGGAAAAGGCGTCGCCACGTACGACTGGCGAGACGCTCACGTCGGATATTGCGAGGTACGCGACGAATACGCATCTTTGCGATTTCCCGAAGGTATATGTATACATATAGTAGTATACACATAATATGACACTTCTGGAATGTTCTCCCAGCTACGGTCTTCTAACGCGCCGTACACCGTTAACCCTCTTCTGAAAGGAGCCTATCTACCTACTGCAACCATCCCCCTCCCCCCCCGCCCTATATCAATATCTATTTCTTTCCACAGACTCCGGTCTCTGTGGTTAGAGAGAATACGAGGTCTCTAGAGAGAAAAGTCACGACTTCAGAAAGCATAACGCTTATAGCGTCAAGGGTTTTAACTTGGTTTTGCTCGAGTACCGGTGTCAACGATTATTGCCAAGGAATAACCATAATCGAGTATTAGCGTCATGAAGGATTAAACGTTGAACGTAAAAGTGAAATGGACATCGACGAACAGAGGTGCTCGAAGCCTAATAAAGATTTGACCTATTGGCAGACCTGAGCAATATCCGTAAGGTTCCAGTTACTGCTATATATATATAGTATACACACGCACAGGCGCGCGATCGGGCAGTTCCGAAGGATAGATGGATAGAAGGGTTGAATACAGAGGGATGATCTTTCGTTTTGTCGTCTGTATAGGTCGACGTTATCTCAAGGACATTGTTGCTCCAGGATACCTCTTTGACGAAACGATCTACTTTCTCTTTCAATCCCGTTCTCTTTTTCCATATTTATCCCTTTCTCAAACTCTATGGATGTATCCCGACCATAATACACCAGCAATATTACACCGATATACTGATGACTTCCAAGTTAAGGGTCGTATCTAGCCGGATGCCTACAAGACCGTCTTTGAAGGGTAGATCGAATATTCGGATAAGCCACTGGGGCTCCCTCTCTCTCTGTCTCTGTCTGTAGTATATGTATGTGTGTTTACATATATACTACAGATATATATATATATATATATATATATATATATATCAATCTATTGGCAACCCTTGTATTCCGTTAGCTTCTTCTTTATCAGCCGATGAACCAGCTGAGACACGAACCAGTGAACAAGGAACGACGAAGGCTGGCTACTCTCTGTCCTTTTCGCTCTCTAGATTCCTCGAAGTTGGCTTGAATCCCACAGACACTGGATTTATGTAGGTTCTTAGGTCTATTTATTTTTTGAAATAATATTTCACAATTATCTGTATAATAATGAAGATTAACACTGCTTAACAGATACTCACTCTGTATCCACCAAGGTGGCTCACGAGACAGGTGAACGTAGCATCGCGACCACGTGCCACCGTCAGATTGGCAATAGGCGACAAGAACTCAGGTTGAAAGGCGCCGCCTGTTGACGTAGAAAGAATATTATTAAAAAGAAAAAATCTTTCTCGAAAGCTTCGAGGAAAATGTTATTCGTGAAATTTCTCGATTTCGAAGTTTATGCGGGTAACCGAGAGATTGTTGGATGCAGTATTAAAAAAAAAAGAGATAAACTCGCACCCCCCGTGATTACAGGTGATCGATCATAGATAAAAAAAGAAGGATGATATAAAAATTAAAGACATGTTTCAGGTTATAATGCACAGGAGCCGATCCACTTTTCGCAGGATAATAAAGGTAAAAAGGCGTTAAGAGTGGCTATCCAGGTAAATGACAAGCGTAAATCTGTGACGTTCAATATAGACGCGGTAAAGCTGTATACGTCGGCGCCCACGGTGATATACGAGATTCCCTCTGGTTCGCGACGCTCACCGTCGCCGTCGTAATACATCTCGCGGTGCTTACGAAAGGAAGGTGTCACGAGAGCGAAAGCGACAGAGAGGAAGAAGTAGAGGAAAAAGAAGAAGACAAAAATAACAAGTACACCTAACCTCCAAAATCAGACTAGACTTTCCTCGCCGCCAGTAAAATAAAGACGCGTAAACCTGTCAAGGCAGGAATAACCTAAAAGAAGATAAATAAAAATATAAATGACAATATTTATACAGTACCATAACCAAGTATTGGCTGTCATGACAGCCAGAGTTGTTTAAACTAAGAAAAGTGACTGTCAGTACCAAATAGAGTGACAGTTGACTGTCACTATTACAACGCACCTAATACCTATACACCACGTTACTCGTCATCAGTCCCGTTTTCCCCTTATGCGATGATTAATTAATTCTCCGTCTCCCTCTCTCTCTCTCTCTCTCTCTCTCTCTCTCTCTCCGTTTCACCCTCGACGATTATGACCGAGCATTTCCGAACGCTTGGTATAAACCCAGCACTCCATATTGTCTAGTAACCCCGTACCTATACCATAAAGCATACACTATACCAGACTGTAGCATTGTATTACACACTATAGTCTATGGTCTACACGAAAGCCACGTGTCACGTGTAAAATTCGACAACGACATAGCACCTACGTACCCGTGACATAACCTAACTCCGCGTACGTACTTTGGTAAATACTTGTACGTGTGTACTTATGTGCTGTGTGCCTATCCATTATTACGTCTGTCATTGGTACCACCTTGCCGAATATAATTACTCCGTGACATTCGTTATTCCCTGTATATCAGTGTGTCGAGCAGGAGTCGGTGACGTTCATACGATGAGATTACATTAGACTGATATCTCCGACCTGCGAACAGCGAAGGGTGAACTGTTTAATAATGTATTTGAAAATTATACGTCTTCGCGTTAACGACATCAACAGATTCACGTGGATTCCACTAAAAATAAGTCTTGACGCTGACAATCACAATGTCCTAATTGGGACGTCTATGTAGAGCCAAGTCGGGATTGCCCTACGTTATTGAAGAACCTTTAGTATGCAATCCTAACTGGGACCAGTATAGACTCTGTAGTCAGAAGCAGATTGAATTTCCGTCCAGCAGCATAAGTATGGACCATTTGTTGTTAATTTTCGTCAAAATGCATTCAACGTACGATTGACGCAATGGCATAATTGTATGATTGATCAAATTATAAAAAATATATGTTCACGTGTTATTGCCTAATGGAGATGGTTCGATGTGTTGGGATGCTGCAAACGAGGAGTGACGCTTTGCTCACTGAGCCCTCAACCGAATTTTTAATTATTACTTCAATCAAGAATTACGATGTTTATATATTTGTACGTATAAAAATCTAAACTTGTGAGAAATTTCTCGAAAGCGACAGTACAATAAATACTAGAGTCAATCGATGTCGATGTGTGAATTAAAATTTTTTTTGGAAATTACGTAAAATAAACATCGTATGGAATTGCAATTACGTTTCGCATTATATTTATTTCATATGCCAGCTTGGATGAACGCTACGAAGATTGGATACTAAAATTTATAGTGGCTTCGGTACGAATCTCACCGAGAAACTTCTCGATACTTTTGTCGCAAACATTTAACTAATGCTTAACTCGAGCTCGAGCATTAACAGGGAAAACCCAGATTGAATTAATATTGATGCCTCTTAGGCTCAACTATATCCCGTGCAGAAATTTAGTTAGGGCTGCGATCGGCTTTCCCTAATTCAGATCGAGCTATCGTTCAGACATTAGCTGGAGCTGTCACGCTTCAGCCGCAAAGCCTGTACCAGCCTGAACGGAAGAGTTCCTAACAAAGCGTCCTTGTCAGTATAATAATAACAAATCGAAACTCTTAAAGTTCCTTAGATTGTTAATGTTCGTCAAGATACATGAAACTAAGATGACCCAAGAGCAAGCTTAGCGAGGACCCGGCCAAATATTTTCATCGGTTAATCGAATCAGGCTCTTCGTAATCAGGGTCGAATCAAGGTCGCATTAAGAAAACCTACTTGAGAACGACCCACTTGACCCTTACTAGAGCCTTTTGCGTATCAGGAGTGTACCCTGAAAAAAGTCCACACGGGCTAGAGACCTAGTTAGAATTTTTCCGGGGAACTCTTACCATGAAAAACGGGTTTAACGTTCGCGAGAAAAAGAAAATTTTATTTCGGTCGCTCAGCTAATTTTCTACCGACGACGCGTACGACCAATCAGCATCGCGGAAAGTGACGACAGATTTTCGAGATATTTTCGATATGCGGCAACTTCACTCTCAGCGTGGATCTTACACTACAGGTAGAAGGAAAAGGGAGACGGTTACTCAATAGATGCTAATTTCTTATTCGTTAGAAGCACCTTTACGAGAGGGTTCAAGTCTGCAGATTACGTAAAGGTTTCCGCTTGCGGAGACGTCGGATGGAAAATTTTCAAGAGGACGAAGACGGATGTAGAACGGGAGGGGGGATTTGGGGGGGGGGAATAGAGAAAATGGTGCTCTGAACGATGACAGAAAATTCTAGGGATCCGGTGGGGTACGTCCAGGGGAGTAAATTTTTGGTGAGAAAAATATATAAAATACGTTGATAAAACTGTGTCCGTGTATTGTCTGCGGGAACGGGATTGGCTGCCGTGGTACAAGGTAACGTGGAACACTGGAAGTATAATAATAAAGAGAATAAAGCTAGAGACACGACAGGGTTTGCAAAATAAAAATATGGTGCCAGTAATGGAATGAAGAGGGCGGTGCGAGGGGAGGAGGAGGGAAAAGACGATTTTAGATGAAGGGGCAAGAGAGAGGGAGAGAAATGGGAATAGGCTGTCGATACATGGTCTAGAATAGGGAGATAGGGGGGGGGGGCGAATCTACGGTATAGTGCACTCCATCACCAGGTGCATGATACGCACCTGGCATGCATTCGTGCGACATGGTTGCATCGATAGAGGAATGCAATTTCTTGTGCAAGTAGACTAGCCAAACAAGTAAACAAGTACAATAACCGGATCCTTTTTACTTTGCACTTATCCTTATAAGACGTAGGTATATATACACTGTATATATGACTACTGAGTTCTCTTGGCTATGCTTGGACGTGTTTTCAGCCAATCTCTCTTGGCATTGCTTTAAAAGCGTTTTATGATTTCAAAAAAACAATTGAAAAAAAAACAGTCTTGTACACTTTCCTTCTCGTTCGTGTGGATAGCACACTCACGCTGTCTGGACAATTGATTTTTATTTTATGGATTTTTGTTTTTTAATAAAATGATAATTGGATCCAATCTATATATCGTTACTTACATGCTTACGCGTAATCAATTGTTCACGATGCCAGTTCGATTGATTGAGCCAATTGATTGAACCATGGATGAATTGTGAATGGTCGTAGGTGAAATATTCGTGCGTCAAAATTGTTCAAAAATAATTTGCGACTACGGCTGAATGGTTTTTATATACACCTGAGTGTTTCATTAATGGTACCTCGGCCTTTTTTCTTCTTTTTTCTGTCTGTCTTTCTGTCTTTCTGTTGCTTTTCGCCGTTTATACTCTCATTGACGGTAAACGAGCGAGCAGGTGTCACCCGAATGAGGGGGGGGGGGGGATTAATATTAAAAAAGGGAAAAATACGAAAGATCGAAATAATGAAAAAAGAAAGACACGTACGTCAAAATGCTATTGCATCTGTGTGCGTGGACAGTTTATTTTTCAAATTTCGATTTTTGTCTTTCGACGTCAGATTCGAAAAGGTCGCTTTTCGAATAATCTGCCGAGAAAACACGTAACAGAAATTTTGTCAAATTTTCGGATAGTCACTGAACCGCGAACGATGTGCCATTGTTACACGTTTCCACGATAAAGTAAGCCAATACAGGCTGTTTCATATTCTTCTGCATGGATACCCCAATGCACAGGTTGAACTGTATAACTTTTAATTGCTACGAATTGAATTTTACGGGCAATCCTGGTTTTTGGGTATTTTCATAAATAAAATTTGAGCTTTCCGGTACTTCAAAGCATAGGAAATTTAAAAATGAGAAATAAAGGCTCGTGGGAAACGTGCAAAAATGGCAAGAGTTACACACAGAGTATTCCTAAGATCCTGTATAAAAATATTAAATATTTCTCAACCTCTATTTTTTATTTCCAATCCCCTCAACCGTTCGCAGAGGCCATATTTGTCAATAAAAAAAAAGCTTATTTACACGAATGAGGTGTATTAAAGAAACTCACCAAAATTCTTATTCGGATAGATCAGCAGGGCGAGCAACACCACCATGAAGGCTTTCTCGCGATCCACCATTCTGCCACGATCATGGATCCAGCTATAAGCAAACGAAGAAATTGAAGAACAAAAGGAAAAATTACAAATCAAAGAAGAAATCAAAAAAGGAAATTTTACCATCGTTCCAGATAAAATATTTAATTATGAACATTGAATATTCATCGTTTATTCTTTCCCCTCGTTACTGCATTTCTAAATATGTGTAACAAAAAGGAATGTTCACCGCTACCAAAAGTTGCAGAAAATTAAAAAAAACATACAACCTATTACAATTTTCCATGTTATCTATATCGTTATTATCTCATCATCAAGTTAATTCTTTCGGGGGCGGGCATGAAAATATTCGACGAGCCAAGGAATTCCAAAAAAAATGGATAGAACGTATCCTTCGTGCAATAGTATATATCAAGGATACCAACTGCGCCCAAAGAAATTCCCTTTTTCGCTCGGTAATGGCCAGTTTCCTCGTTTTCAAAAGGACGCACAAGAGAAGTGGCGCGAGAAGGCAAAAGTCGGAAAAGAGGATTAAAGTGAAAGAAAAAGTAAGAATGAAAGGATGTATTATAAAGTTTGAATACGCCAGTCTCAAAGTACGTAAAAATATCCATAGAAACATACAGACATGAGTATATAGTCAAAGATATATATCTATAGATATATTTTCATAACTTATAAGAAATTTTCCCTTTAAATACGCAACGAAATAAATTCAATTTCTAAATGAAAAATATCATTCTAACGTTACGATACGTTAACGTTAAAATTCGTATTTACATTATAGGTACAATTATTATACGTCTGTGCACATGAGCTGTGCAAAGTTATAAAAGTGCGGCTGAATATTATAATGCACTTTTTATTTTCCAGTATCCTATCGGATATTTCATATTCTCCAGTGTCTCTGCCTTCCCATTTATATGTATTTTTTTATTTCTTCACTATACATCGAAAACATTCATACATGCGAATGTACGTATCGGACCGAAGTATCTATATCGATAAGATATATTTTCGAAATGCAAAAAAATATTAAACAAAAAATGTATTAACTTCGCACAATCCAGCCAGAAGTCAACGATGTAAAATTAGTCAATTTTCGAATGTTCCATTGGTCAGCAGTCTATTTTTTAACTCAGCCATGATTGCTCGGTATCCTTCGCAGCATCCACGTCTGGTCCATCTCGCAATCTCAAAGCGTAAAGCTAATCCTATTAGTTAACCCATAATTTTTCCAGCTCCGCTCTACGATCTTTCGAAACAACGCGAGAGCCGCTTGCATACGAGGGACTCGATCTGCATTTAAAATTTCATTCGCCACGACTACCAAATGAGCCTTTCAGTCGGGTCTGCGAGAATTTGGTTCGGCTGGATTTGGATACACGTGGTAGGTATACGAAAGGATGAAGGATGGATTTAGTTATGAACGAGACAAAAAGTTGGACGGAAGGATGAAAAAAAAAATTAAATAATGAAGTAGCTAAAGACTTGACGTTTCACCAGTGACTTATGAATCCTTACGGTATATATATATATATATATATATATATATATATATATATATATATATATGTATATTTGAAAGTTATAGAATTATTCGTTGCAAGATATACATATAATTGCAAGACGCCATGTTTCTCCGATGGAGACTGATAGTTATATAAGGAAAATTAAACAATTCAAATTTCAATTCCGGAGCGACGTGATTAGCAAAAATCTAAGGCGAATTATTAAATTCCGTCAATTAGGTTATGTCTCATTCTCATCTGACAGTCAAGAACCACGTATCCTGTCATATTAATAATCTTACTCTGAAATTCTCAATAAGTAAAACCTATCGATTTCGTACCGATCCAATTTTGTTCTCGATTAAAAGAAAATTACAATTTTTGAAAAATAACACTTAAATTAACAAAATCAGCTTTAAATACAATACATTTAAATTCTCATATCCAAAAGAAACTCATCTTTAGAGTTATCCAATCGGATAATAATACTTTCAAAATAGATTTACAATTTCGAAATTATTATTGACACGAGTAACCTAACCTCTTTCTTCGTATTCTAACTTTGCCCATTATTTAGAACTCGTATAGAGGGATGTCAATGGAAAGCCACGAAAGTTACGTAGACTTTGATGAATTGTGTGGAACGTTTTGATACTACACCCGGTATAGATTTTGACGTAAGCTTACGGCCGAATCGCTAGCTAAATGATCGACTGAATATAAGAAACGTTATAACCTGCCAGATCTAGCTTATCAATATGAGGATATTAACACGTATTCATATATAAAGATTATATATAACATATACATACATATATACATTAATAAAGCATACTTTGGGGGCAATTTCAGTAATACAGCCGCTAGTTTGAGGACGATTGTACTAGTTTGGGGTCGGACCTCAAAGTATTTTCAACATAATGCACGTTTTGAAGCCCATAAAGCGACTGTCATACCAAATTTGTTTACTTTTTTTTGAATGCAAGACATCCGGAGTTGTGATGGGCCTAAAAAGTGTTTCGTTAGGTTAGTTTAGGTTAGGTTAGAATTTCAATGCTGTGGTTTCTCAAAGTATTAGCTAAAAAAAACATTAGCTTGCTATTGCGAATGCCCCTTAATCGCCTGGGTCCTCGCATTATACTTTGTATGTACATGATTATGTATGTATTGTCACGTGGCATTTCGAAATGCACGCCACAAAACGTAACATTCTGCGATTTCCGGCTACATCGTGAGGCCCTATGCGTGGGGAAGGGATTTCGTGGCGTTGGACTGTATATTATTTGTTAAATTTGTACTTATTTCCCTCGCGGGAACGTTTTTTTTTGTGTTTTATATTTTTCAAGCAGATCCGAAAGGATCTTGTCAAAATTTGATTACTACGGGCCCCGAGAGTGCCAACTACGGGCCCGGTGTAGCGCGCTGGCGCGGCGACGGGACAGCCACACCGGAGCACACACCCTAAGAGGCCGCAGCAGGACGTTCGGCGAGCGTCTCCCCGATCTAGAGGGCATACGGAAGTTGCAGTGACGGCCTAAAGCAGTCCATCGAGGGAATAGAGGTGGATGTGATTCCCGCCTCCCGAAAATATCACTGCAGCCATCTCAAACACGGAAGATGCTAGGATCTACTTCATCGGAATCGAAGAGAACAATTGAAAATCGCGAATGCTCTGGCGAAGCCGATGGGTCTGCCAATCAGATTGGCCTAAGGGATGTATTACAGCGCGTCTCTTGGGAAGGTTCCCAATTTTTGAAATTGGTAGCGTCACTCACGGTGTGGCCGAGCTTATAGGAACAGACGTGTATTCGTCTGGTAAATTTTGTATAGTATCGTATTGTTGTGTTCTATTTCAGTCGAATTTGTATAGTATCGTATGTATTAAATCGGGCCAGGTTGTGGTTCCGTATTTAATTTTGAAACCTTTAGTATTCGTTCTTTGTAGTTTTGAGAGTGAACCTCCCTAATTTTCAGATTTTTATTATTGTCTCCCAAACCCAGGATCCCACCGCATAAGAGCTGGCCAGGGTGTCCTTAGGAGACAGCGGTGTAACTCTGGTTATACCTGGCGCCCAAGAATTTAGTATTTTATTCATTATTTCTCGCGGTGCCATTTATTTGTGCGTCACCGTTAAAAAGTGTCGTCACAGTATATATATATATATGTATGAACACACGAAAATATGCACTCAGTGGAAAATGATTTTCTACATAATCGTAGCGAATATATGCAGATATTATATAAACAAATTATAGTGATTATTGCGGTTAATATCATTTTAATAGAATTCAATGTATTCACTGATTAAGAATATGCATTACGTATATACACATTTTCTGCATTTCTATTATTAATATATTTTATATATCCGCTTATCATCTGTATATCCATAATGAAGCGTATAGGAAATAATTCTAAAATATTTCAACATATTCAATTGAGATTAAACTATTCATGTATAATTGTGAAGTATTAATTCTACGCACAGAATTCGGCATACGTATCGGCAATAACGATAACGTGATTTATTGACGCGTGTAAAATGATGCATGAACACTGTTATGCGTGTAACGATAATAACAATTAAATTGTTCGTAAGCGAGATACAATCTGATATATTTAATGCAACGTAGAAATTCTCCACATGGTTATATATATTTTGGCAATAAAAAAGGAAATAAAGTATAAATAACTTTTTTCATCTCGCTTTTATTCCTCTACAAATATTTCAGTCAGCAAGTAATATTACGCTTAACGGATAATCCAAAATCGATGCCATGGTTAATAATAGTATACATATGGTATACGTGTATGTCAGATGCAGGTTAATTCCTAATTAGATTTTTGGCTGGACGCAATTATGTCCATAGTGATCTATTGAATAAACGAAGAAATTCCCACTAGACCCAATTAGCGGAGACTGCATACCGAATGACGCCGAAAGCTTCCCTTTTCTCTTGGAGCATTCAATATTTTATTTTACCCTCGTGGACGTCTACCACGTGTTTTTTTGTTCTACGTATACGTATAGTATATACCGCGTGTATATACTCTGTATGCACACAATTGTACATATATACAGTATGTACATCCCAGGTTTTATATTTTTACACGCGGTATATTATTTAACCGTGATGTACTACCCATGACGCTAGCTTGAACAGTCCAAGTATAATTACCGTAGGATCGATTTATTTATCGCGCTATTTGTCTTTATTAATTTTGAAGTAGCCATCAGACTAGGGGATAGTTGGGAGAGAGGAGGGAAGTGGGCAAAGAAAAATGGGAACTGTTCTCTAGAACATTTCCTATTAAGACAGCAGGAAGATACAAGTTGGAATTTTGTATGAATATTTCAAGAGGGCATTTATCTTTAATGAAACAGCGGTTTTCAGGCAGAACGATACAAGATGGTCTCCGGTCGAATTCGACTGTAGTTGAAGAGAAGTTTTTGAAATGACAAAATACAGTGAGGACAAAAAGTCTGCATACACTGCAAAGTAAAAACGAAAAAGTGAAAAAAAAAGAAATTCATATAAAAGCAGTAAAAGAAAAAAAATCCGAAATGGAGTTTAAACCTTAAACTATTGATTT
>JARQTJ010000670.1:246438-257049 GCA_030142635.1 Trachelus troglodyta | reverse complement strand
CACAAATGTAGCACAATTCAGCACAATTTTCAAAATTAGAAAATTCGAAAAGTGCTGGGCTAACTTCACACAGGTGCGTCAAAGCACTAAATAAGCCGACGACATGAAATACAGTGTATAAGACAGCTGGTATAAATGGTACTAAGAAGCCATGGAATCTATTTAGTTACCTTCGGCGAGTATCGTGGCGCCACAGTCGCGGCGGGCCTTACAATTAGGCTGTAGAAGAAAATCAACGGCATTTCCACGGGTTTCTGGAGGCTCGCCGACGACGCTCTCCAGCACCGAAGCCAAAACTACTCCGAGAACATTAAGGGTCATTACAATGGTCGTAAATAGCGCGAGCACATCCCGCCGCGGTGATATTTATGTTATCAATTTCAAAAGCTAGTTTCAGGCCAAAGGTGCCAACGCAATGAACTCGTGGCGATGCCTCTGGCAATAAAACTTTTTCCTCTTACAGACTACGGCCGTGGCTACACTACATTCGTGCTTACTTCTACTTGCGCCAACGGTGAGTAAACCTCCTATACTTCTATACGTACTACCTATGCGGACCTGCAGGCTGCGAAACGGCCTATACCTACTACTCTACACTCAACTCTCCTCTAATATTCTCTACCACTATGCTGTATTCTACTACGTTTTGCTCTACTACTGTAAGTCTAGTCTGATGCTACCACTACTGCTACTATCACTGCTACCAGCAATAGTACGTAGTACTCCCTTATCGTAAACATGGTTCACACGCTATAGACACTATTCCTGTATCCTATACGTCGAAGGACAACGCTCTACTCTACAGAAATTCCCACAGTGCTAGACACTTTGTCCTTTGGACAACTTGGAGTTCTCCGTACTGTCAACTAAACTCCATATTGTGGTTACTTTCCTTCGCAGTTTAATATATGTGCACAGGAGTAAGATATCCAGCTTGATGATTTTATTGGCGCTATAAATATGCAATTTAAAAGTAAATCTCAAAGAATTGCTTGCAAATTGACGGCACTATAAATTTAGGTTAAAGGTTTATTCGATAGGGTATCTTTAATTAATGAAAATGATAAATGGCTGATTGACATTGACGTTGTAATTTTTAATGAAATTTTAAATTGAAATTTGAACGTTGTCAAGTTGGCTACTTCAATTTCTGTTTGGTATGCATGTGTGTATATATATGAGTAAAGTATATATACTGAGTAAAGCATTTATTTCGAATAAAGAGGACATGACACGTGTTAATTAAATCTAAGTCTTCTTTTTTGCTTCTGAAATACGTTCGGAAAAGTCCGTTAATGAGTTTGATAATCAAAAAATGGCGATAGTACCTCCTGTCCGCAATATGGATGATATTCTTGACAGCAAGATAAAAATCTTTAATTCTTACCGCGTTCATCTTCGTTCAAGCTTGAGCGAACAGAGTGGCTTATTTATACTCTGCGAACATGATTCCCGCCGACTCTTAAATCGCTTTATTACTTTTGGAACGAAGAGAGACGCTTGAAAAGAAAAAAGGCCAAATATTCAAGACACAAGAAAGTATATAACCAGGCAAAAAATTTTTCATTATAATTGTGCGTTCCCCAGAATTGTCTCTAACCCGGTAAACATCTTTTTTCTCTTTCTTAATATTTTATTTATTTCTTCCCTATCACTACGACTTTCCGGAAGGAACCCCAAGGATGTTGACTTATTCACTGATATCCAAGAGGAGAATTCACGAGATGATTTCCACGATTTGGCAGGGCGCTATCGAACGTTTTACAAGGACCTCAAGGACACTTTAGGATCCTGATATCGTTCGAAATCGTATTTCCGATTTAATAAGGAGCATCGCGAGATACAGATGAATCTTTTGTGTGCGGATGATGTAAAACTGAATTTCCACATGGCAAGGAAAGTGATAAGAGAAAGGATAATGAAACAAGATAATGAAAAAAGAAGAAAGAAAAATAACAAGCACTTTCGTACAAACAGCAAACTCATTTGAGAAGACTTTCAGAATGAAATTACATGAAGTCGAAGAGGCGTGCAAATATTTTTTTTTTTGTAAATTGACAGGCTCAAATTTCCAGGATATTGTACAGGGTATGTGGGACAAATTGGCAAAGTAGCCAGGTGGAATTTTAGATTGGACAGGATGTGTAAAGGAGTTTTGATTTATACAAGAGTGCTAAGGACCAAGCATAAAATTTGTATTTAAAAAGGACGTGAGAAATTTGTAAAACGTACTGGGATTGAATTTTGGATTTGCATATGGATAGCACATATATCAAAGGGATGGATGTCCACCGCAGGACTCTTGAGATTTGATTAAACGAAAAGGAAAAATCAAAGGCGACCGGTTGCTACTCTCACTGAACTTCCACCCGTCGGTGGTCGCCACGTGCAAAGGACATCAAAGACATACGTCACTGTAACACATAATCCATGTGTCCCTACGACCAGGATTCGATCCGCAATAAATGTAGGAATGAAGTTCTCGGTGAAATATAAAAATGACAAAGGCACTGAAAAAATGTCATCGAAATAAAAAAGTAAATTTTACATCAAAACACATACGCAATATCAATCTTAAGATAGAAAGAATAAAAAATTGTTTTCCAAAAAGTCAAAAAATCTTTCTTAAAGATCGAAGGTCGTAGGAAAATAATTAAGTGGAATTATACAAATTTTTCTCCATTATTCAAGCTCGACCAAACCTACTCATAAAATTTGCAAAGTTACGTTCAAAATGTCAACCTAAACAGCGAAGTTCAGCGTCTTTAAAAAAATGATTTGATCTTAAGAATAAAAATAAATCTTAAAACTCACGTTTCTAATTGCCAAGGATCCAAATGACACTTCTCCAGCCGTCAGCTGCAATTAGTAACAATTAATCAAAGAAGCACGTGACTGTCACTCAGGAAGGAGAAAACCCGAACGCATCCGTCCCCTCCGAAGGACGACGCTAAACTGTCGGATCGCGGCTTCTGTTCCTCCGGACGGAGGACCAGACCGTGAGTTGCCGTAATAAAGCGTTGTGGGCTGGAATCGCGCAGCCAGTGGTGGAAGGTGGAAGGTTGGAAGGATCATGTACATATACGTAGGAGGGACAGGCGCAGATCCTCTTATTCAGGGTGAAGGGTGAGTGCAGCTGAGGATATCGTGGCTAAGTGAAGTACATAGGTGAGAGGTCGTTAAGGGGTTGAAGTTGAAAAAGACTGGACTGGCTAGATAGGATCAATTTCCAGTGCGCAAGCTCAGGTTCGTGTACCTATGTGGAGGAGGTTGTACCGATGTCGAGACTGGAGATTTGATTTAATCGCCAAGGTGACAAGACACTCGCCTTTGCTCCTGTGTAAACCTACGATGTTCAAAGGAATAAAGACCTAAAGTAATTTGCATTCTTAGAACTTGAGGAAAATAAGCATTGGACAGGATGCTAATGAGTCGTAGACCAGGAGGAAAACCCGTGATTATGCAGCGACACGATACCCAACATCATTTGATGATACCAGATTATAATATACTTATTTTACTATCACTATATTTTGTATACTACCAATTACTGTTTATGTTTATTTCGACTATTTAATCAAATGTTTAATTTTGATTTCTTTGGAACCCAAAAAGGGTTTCTAATCATTTCATAATTTAATTATTGCGAATCCTGTGATAGATGCATTACGAGTGACGGATGAGATTCATAATTTGACAGGTGTAAACAGAGCACGTGGGTAGCACGTGGGTAGCACGTGGTCTCTGATCTAACTCAAGTGGTCCCCTACGACTTACGTTTAATAATTCAAATTCAAAGCAATATGGTCGAAATTTTGTAAATTTCTTAATATTAACGACGCTTCGTAAATTCCCCATCGACCCTTCAAATACTTAGACTTAGGTATAACTTTAAAGGAGCTTAAAATATCTGAATTATGTAAATGGAATTTGCTTATATTCTATGATAAAATGTAACAGTATACTTCGATTCCGCATAATCGCCATTCTAAGTTAAGTTATAAGTAGACTGAGAGTTATAAATTGAAAAAATAAACAATTCTCAAAACTTGAACCAGCTTTAAAAGACTTATTCAAGCGATACGCAAAAACATTTGATTTCTCAAAACAGTCTCATAACAACAAAATAGAGTAACAAATAATTTATCTCATTAATTTAACTCATTTTTCACCTTCAATTCTCATTACGCTTTACAATCTTATCTATACGTTATACGTACAGTATCCGATTCACGTTATCACAGTAACGTCAAGGTCCTTTCAGCATCTTACTGATATTAATAAACCTATACTCAATCCCATCCCGGGAGCTTCGGTGATACTTCAACTTCCATGAGGAATACGACAACCGCCCCTAATGACGGATTTTAGCAAATAGAAGAACCCAGCTTTTCGAAACGAAGTTTCCAGACAGCGCGCTACAACTACGCACCATGTGGAACATTATAATGGCGTCGAAACTTCCTGCGCGTACTTCAACGCCTTGGTAAAACTCGCGATTGAATTAATATCCATCCAGGGAATCCAATCAGGTGTAACCTAATTAAGCAATTAAATACTTTTATTACACACAATCCAAACATGCAAAATATATAGCGTGAAATAATTAATGAATTAAATACCATACCTGCGTAGCAGTGTAAACGTAATTAATTGCAAACGATTAATCAATTATTTCACATAAACTGTATAATCTGGTTATTTTATACGAGTTTTAAAATCTCCACCCTCTGTACAGTCCGTATTATTTAGCCGGATGAAGTGACGACGGAGTCTGAGAGACATCTCGGATGGACCATTACGTATTTCATGGTGCATCTTTATACAGATCAGGAAGGGCTGTAAGAGAATAAAGAAAAATTTTATAATACAATGCTCCGGCATTTCTGGCACCGTTAACAAACTTTTCGCATAGTCAATGATCTGGGGTGTATTTTGAAAATAATAAAAAAATATTATAAATGCGGAAAATGGCACCACTGTACATTGGGCTGTTTACGCGTACGTCAAAAGCGTGTTAGAAATTTTATCATAAAATCAATTCCAGTCTTTGACATCAAACGATTCAACAGGCAATTTCACGGTTCACGTGCATATAGTAGCTAGACTATAATACCGCGTAACGTTTTTCGTAATAAAAAGTAAATCAAATGTACAAAAAAGTCTCGTTTGTCTTCGACTGTTCTAATGGATTTTGTGTTTGACTGAGAGCAACGTGATTCGTATACGTCGACGGGTTAATTTTGAAAAAAGAAAATTTAATACAAAGAAATTGATGGTGAAAGGAAAAACAGAAACTATTAACAGAACGACCAAACAATTAATATAATGAGAATGCAAGAATTCTCACGCAATGAGAATATCAATTAACAGCCCAGTCCGTTATACCTATGTGCCTCGTAGAAGTGTGTGAGTGAGAGAGCAAGGCCAAGCTACGAGAGAGTGAGAGGGGGAGGGGGAGCGGTGGGAGGGGGAGAAAAGAGTAGTGCAAATTTTCTTTTCTAAAAAAGAATATAAAAGTGTGATGTTGGTGGAAGAAGAGAGTGGCAAAGGGAGCAGAGAAAAAGAAAATATAAAAAACCTCTCTCTCTCTCTCTTCCTTCCTACTCTTTGACTATCTCTCGCTCAGTAGTGCACGAATAAAACTGCCAATTGGCAATTACACGCGATTCGTGGCGATAGCTTATGAAAGCTAAAGGAGAGCCAGCAATGCAATATACATATATACATGTATAGTACTTAAATAATAAATTCTTAGCAGATATATGCCAATAGAATCGTATCGTAAGACAAAAGAAGAAAAATTAAAGAACACAGACAACAAAATTTGAATAACATGAAGAAGCCTTTGTCACCGCGAGTAAAGATCATGTAAAATTCATTGTAAAAAGAAAAAACACCAAAGAAAAAAAAGGAGCGCAAGAAAGTATAAGAATGGTCTGATCAATTATAAGAAAGTATTCGAATGGCGGGAAATTTGAATGTAAATAAAAATGTGTAGATATCGGTGCGGTACACTGAATCAAGTTTAGGACAATCCAATAGGATTCGATCGTTCAGGAAAGTCTCGTCGTGTACAGGTTATACCAGGCGGAGTCTTGGTGAAAGGTCACACTAAGAAGCGACAAAGATGGCGGCGGCATTGGTGGTTTCGGTCGGGAAAGTTTTTCATTGGTAAAGAAGAGAGGGCACGGGTGAACTTAAAATTCCAGTAGGAAATAATATTTCGACGATATGCTGAACGGCGACACAGCTGTGGCACACGAGCAAAGGTCTCCCGTTCTCTCTCTCTCTCTCTCTCTCTCTGTCTCTCTGGCTGTCCTAGCACACCGACTATCTTACCCTCTTGTCTAGCTTTCCTCCTTCTTGCTCCTTCTTCAACGCCGAAGCGTTCTCTCTCTCGACGCTCCCGGCCGCGTCATACAAGATTGTTAAAGCTCAGGTTAGGGGCGGCTAGCAGTGAAACAGCTGGCACACACCGGGCGACAGCCCGTCCCTCACTAACTCAACCTGGATACACACGCGCCATGTGCGCCAGATACAAACTTCATTGATGTTGGGTGAAAAGAACGAGCTCGACTTCTAACAGTGGACCTTTCCACTTTTACTCGCTTCCAGGCTGATCCCCCCACACCTCTCTACGACCCCCTCGCCCATCTCCCTCCAGTAACCCATGGGCTGTAGAGCCAGACTGCTACCCTAACCTCATCTTCTATCTTGCTTCGAAGTGACACGTAGTACCTTCACTGCTCTCTTTCTTTTTTTTAGATATGCTTCTTTATACGTTCAAGGTAGCATAGTATACGGTCTCAAACTCTGACCCTCGATCCAGATCGCTTCATGGACCTAGTGTCATTCTACGAGGTCTGCCTGATCCCTGACACTCTTAGCCAATTCTGTTAAAGTGACTTACGTCTTGACCCGTTCCCTCCTCTCCAAGACCCGTGTCGGATTGTCTCGATATTATGGTCCATAACCTTGTGAGCAAAGACATTTTTCATGCAGGCCTAACGGCTGACGTTTTACAGATTTTAGGTTAGGTTACTTGTTTGATAGAAGTCACGCGCTTGGATACACGGGTTTTCTTGTGTTTTGGGAATGCGATTTGATTTTTTTTTACTCGTGCGTTTATTTTATTTAGGTTAGGTAATCTTGTGAATGCGATCATCGAGGTGTGAATTTTCTGTCTGTTGTATGGAAAATTAAATGTGGCAAAGGAGATTTATGACAGCTGACCTTACTCCGGGTTCTTTCTGTCTTAATAGTTTTCCCTTTTTTTATTCTTGTCCTTGGAAACTTTACACCCGTCGTGTGAAGTATCTTGTGGTTGGAATGGACTGGATTAAAGTGGAGAAAATAAACTTGAGAAGGGAAACTCACGAAATTCGTACGAGGATTTTTATTCGAATCTTACATCATCTTTGTTATGATTGTAGGAATTCAATGAGATATCAATGGGCTGTTTAAACTAGTAAAGATGTATAAGGGCATCGGGGATTGGGAAATGGTTTTGAAAAAAGAATGCCTTGAAAAGTTTCTGTAAAATTTCAAATTTCGTTGAAAGCATGCTAATACCCTGTGACTTCATTTTTCAAGAGTCTATCTTACTCAGCATAATATTAATATACCAGATTGAACTCGCACGCGGTTTTGGCTTTATTTGCTACGATTCCTCACGATTCTCATTGTCGAGGTAATAACTGTACATTGTTAATCCCACGGGCACATGTGCACACTCTTGTTCGACATTTCTACTGCTACGCAGTGTATATGGAATTTGGGAAATCGAGACACCAAATTCTTTGCCCTGAATTTCGACCACGTGGTTTTGGCAATATCGTTCCGGTTTCTTGGCAAGGCGAAATAAAGAAAGCGGGGTAAGAAAGGAGGAAAATAATAGATATGACAAAAAAATGGGAAGAAAAGATATGTAAGGTGTCGCTTTCGAAAGAAAAGATGGTGGAAATGAAGACAATACACCAGGCGCGAGAATTCCACGAGGACATCCTGTACTCAAAAGATGCATCCGAACTCGAAGAAGAGTTCGAGGATGAGGAGTGCGAAACTTGAGGAAAGGTGAACAGAAGCGAGCAAACATGGAGGGTATTGCGCCCTTGGGCCATCAATTTTTCGTGCTGGGCATATCGCACCTAAAAACCCGTCAAAGAGGCGAGAAGAAGGGAGAATAAAGAAAAACAGAGAAAGACTAAAAAAAGATGAAAAAGTAGTGAAATAGAAGTCTCTTACTTAATACATGGTAAATAATAAAAATGAAAAGAATCTGTTTTTCTGTTTCTTAATAAATAATTATTTATTGAAAAATATTTCTTATATGCACATTAAACATTTCATTTACGAATACGGATTTATACACAAAATAATATATACCACGTCATGCGTATTCTAGGATTTCAAGAAAGTATTAAATAATTTAAATAATCAAATATTCTTACGCGTTTAGAATTGTTACAGAATAAAGTCAACCCTATTCCCCACGGCGTTCTAAGGACTGAAAAGGAATTATGGGAAGAATCGGAAACGATTGTACAGATTTAGTATGTATCTGGAAAATGAATACTCGCCAGGTACACTAAAAGTCACGAATATTATTTCAGAGTCGGGTCTACGATCTAGTTCTTTAAAAATCCCTCCAAAAAAGCTACGCCAAAACTTTTATTCGGCAGACGTAACGTTTATGACACAGAGTGTACCAACTTGTCACATAAAAACAGATTGCGCCAGTCCCGCATAAGACGGTGGTGTCGCCACCGTACGTAAAAGTACTACTTTAAAAAGTGCTGTGTTTTATAACCTAAATATTCGTATTCATAATTATCAAATACGTTGCGATAAACTATTGATCGTTATCTATCTTCCATATCAATCCTAATCTAACCAATCGTGATGATTTGACAGTTTCGTTTTGCACTGGATCACGTTGTACCTAGCAAACGTCTACCGGCTGTTTGCAGTCCCCTTAACCTAGCCAAAAGAAACAGGTAAGAGAACTCTAAATTCTAAGATGCTTTTATTTCCGCGACCCTTCGATTAACACTGAACCGCTACACATTTAACATTAAACGTACCATCGATCGGTCATTTGACCGTTTTAAAGCCATAAATACGTTTATAAAAAATTGTCGGTAGGTTTAGTGTTAAAAAACTAAGCACTCGATAAAATTAATTGTAAGATCACGTTCATCTACTTTAACCCTTCATCGTCACACTGCTGTTAATTCGCACAATTTCTCTTTGTATTTTCCAGATGCAGAAAATAAGTATGACAACGAAGGTTAACCTTGAAAATATCGTCCGTGCTTACCAATTTTCAATCATTTTGTATATTATGTGAGAAGACTGACATCTGACAATTTGTTCAAGGTAATTTACTTAAAAATTTATAAGACCAAAATAATTTAATATTTCGGGGTCTACCTTCACGCCCACATTCATTTCATCCAACTTATAATATCTGTCCAAGACTGCATGCCTCATTACTTTGCTACGCTAATTTTATATTGACAGATATACAATGATGTGTATATTTTTAGATACTCGGTACTCGTACAGCTACGTCAATAACCTATAAAAAATTGGCGAACGAGAATAAACCACAATTTTTTTTTCTCGTTTTACAAAATTCACCCCGTAAATGCCAGTTTCTATTAGACCGGATACTTTTAATACTCCCATTGAGATTTGTTTGCCAATGACAATGCGAACTGTGCATCCTGTCGTCACTGAAGTAGCAGACAGGTCGGTAAAGAGAGACCCCGAAAGAGAGAGAGAAAAAGAGGACTCAGCAAGGCAGAGAAATGAAGACGCAAAGACGAAATGAATGGTACGGGCACAATGGAGGAAAATTAATCGTTGAAATCTGGCTACAATGTAAAAGAGTCGCAAGCTCGGGAGTTCACTGGGCTTTATGAAAAAGGTATGACTACCCACTCAGCACCAGTTCCAGGAGTAGGGCCCTTTTCTGGCACCCCACCACCATCCCTTACCGTCAACCCCTACACATCTAGCTATACCAGTAACCATCAGCTAGCGCGACGCTGGTAAACCATAAGTCAGCGATTTCCTCTGCTACATTGACTCGCGCTTCCCCCACTATCTCTTACTTCTTATACGAATACCAGAGCCTGTGGAATACCTGTATATAATCTGTAATATATATACAGAGGTACCTGACCATATATTATATATATATATATGTATCCAACGGCGAGCCACGTATGTCATTCCGACCACGAACTCCTGTTATCTTTAAACTTTTTATTCTTTTTGATTTTCGACTACTTTCTCATCCCTTTCTTACCTCATCTCTTTCCTCTTCATATTTTTTATTTTTACCAGTCCTCCCATTCTTTCCTTACCTGATCATACTTCCGGCTAGCTCGGGTACATCCAGCTTCCTGATCGTGATTCGGACTCTGGCTGAAATTACTATCGAAAAATCCAGTCCGGTCTTATCCTTAGGATTCTGCTCGAATGGGTAAAAAGTCTTGTGTAAGAGTTGCCAATTGCTCTGGATCCCAGTAAACACTTTATTGAACAGTAATGTAACCTGGAAGTTACATGTAATTGTAACAATGTAAAGCTCTCGATATG
>JARQTJ010000670.1:172399-246338 GCA_030142635.1 Trachelus troglodyta | reverse complement strand
TAAGTTACATGTGATGTTACTTGTTACATTAGGTTACATTGCTGTTACATTTCTGTAACATTACCGTGTTTACTGGGATGTGTTATTATCAATAATTAATGACTTTAAATTCTACTGTTTTTTAAGTACACATTTCGTGAAGCCATACGTCTTTGCGTATCTGGATTTTTGTAACATATATACAGATACAGTGATTTATCAAAGGAAGGAAAAAACTTTTCAGGTACAAGCGTCCAGTAAATTCTGTTCGCATTAAATTTCGTAAAGTGTCGTATCGTCCCTACACAGTTATGCTAACATCCGCTAGATGGCAGCACTCGTAACCGGCATAGACCGTCCCAATATTCACAATGGAATACGACGAATGCGTAATTAGTGTTCCCAGTTGAAATCATATCCCAGACAAGACCGAGAATTCATCTGCGAGAAACGACCAGGCGCTTCGAATCCCTACTAATTCTTGTGGCTTACAGGAACCACAGTATTTGCGATTTAACCATAGTTTGTCGAATTTCAGCTGTTAATTTACTGACGATACAACGATACTTTGTTGTAAAATTAATTTGACTCTGATTAAGCATTGCCGTCGTAGACTGCATTCGTTGTGAAAAATATATTTTTCTAATTATAGGAGAAATTCTACAAGGTTGAACAATTTAAGGCAGTGAGGACTCGTCGTTTTATTTATCTAACAGAAGTAAACTTCGCTTTGGTAATTCAGACAATGCCTCCTGCATTCGCACTGGAATTCTCGAGCTGCGTGCACATGTGACGACGGGACTGTATACGGTTATGGAAATATCACACAATGCCCAAAAGTTTAAACCAATATGAGGTATTCGTTACGAGGCCAATTAGCGAAACAACCCCCTTTTTTCTAGCCAGGTGTGCCTACGTATTGTTTCTCGTGGTTGTACCGAAAAATGTAACCCTCCAGTGCACCGATCGATGAAACGCTACCGTGAACGAGAATGGACTGTACTTAAGGGAAGCTGGAGATTGTTGAATTTATATTGATTAACTGTTACGATTTTTTATTCAAATTTTTTTCATTTTCTTTTTCAATATAAACTCTCCATCCACCACAGTGTCAATAATAATCTGACTTATTGAAATAAGACAAGTACAAAGTTCCAAAAGGAAATATCGTTATAGGTTAATTTTTTAACAGAGTAACTGTCGCAAATAACACAGATTAATTTTTTTGTTAATTATACAAACAGCATGTGATCGTCATGCGTAAATATATAGGAAAGAAAAAAAATTGTGTGCTACAGCTTAATTAATACTAACGAACGCGCTTCGCCTCGAAAAACAGATAATAAAATATAGACGAGAGCGGCAGCGAGTGATACGGAGACACAAAGCGTACAATTATTGTCGCGTATAAACGAGATAAATTCTCAGCCACAATCCGAACAACCGGATATCGAAATCTCGCGATTCTAAAGCCGTGACAAAATTAATTCCGCGAATCGCTCCGAAATTGTTACTCGTTACAAACATTATTAATTATTGTCGTCCCACTGGTGCGATGCTTTGAATTTGTATGAAAATTGTAATAACGAAGCCTTACAATTTTTCAGAAAGAAGAAAGAAAATGGCTCAGCCATTATAACAACAGGTTTTCTCCTTCAGAGTCCAAAGGTTAAATATTTCTAGATTCTTGGACACGACTCCGTCTCAGAATCCAATATTTAATTAAGCCCGAGTTCCCTGAGTGTCTCCGCTTCTTTCTCGTCGACCATTACGATAATTCGCACGATCCGAGTCCGGATAAACAAGTCTGAGGGATATACTCCATCGGCCCTTGGTAGTTCCTAGATAGAGGTAAGAGCATTAGTATCAGTTACTAGTAGTTTTCACTATGGTAGTATAGCATCTAATACTCGTGCGTAGAAATGTCTCACTCTTACTTACCACTTCCACTTGATCCTTCCTGGCCTTACTGTCTGCCTGGATGCTTGCCTTTACTCACTGACTCCACTTCCATCTCCATCCTGCTCCTTCGTGAACATCGTAGAGATAAGCCGACGCCCTCCATCTCATCCTCTAACGGAATCGCTCCCTACTACTACTACTATTAAAACTAGTATTCCTGATGATACTAACACTACTGGCTGCTACGATACTGGGTAGTGGCTGAATAGAATGCTGGTCTCGATACATCACGCCCTATCGGCTGTGACAATGAGTATTTCCAAAATCTGAAAATAACAAAGAATATATATATATCGCACTGTAGTAAGTAAATTATTAATATGGTATTATGGACAATAGAACTTTATTAAAAGAAAAAAAATTGTTGTGTTCATAAATATTTAAGTAAAGCAAAAATATATTTTTACAGTGGCAATTGGATGTTTCGCGATAGTAAAAATAATTGTTAATGTAAAAGACACGGGGAAATGGATAAATCCAAGACGGAGTGGTCTAATGATCGTGTTGGCGGCGCGAGGAAATTAAATAGATAACACTTGCCCTGATAGGTTGGAACGAGGGGAGGTTAGAAAGGATAAGAAGAGGAACCATAGGATCTTGCTAGGGTATACTGTTGAGGGTTTCGGTAGGTTCGAGTCTCGAGGAATGAAGGGAGTTAAGGTCGTAATCGCAACCGAGCGAGACAATTTTATCCGCGTTTAACGCCGGCGATATATATTCCAAGTTTACCCGTCGACAGGACGAAGATCCTTCCATCCCGGCATACTTGGTTGAATATCTTCAAGATCGTAAGGACTCTCCTACGGCCTTCTTCTTCGACGCCGCTTTCTCTTCGCGCGCTTCTTACGTCTCTTGCCACTTGCCCCTTTTCCTCCTGGCTTCACTGACTATCTACCTTAAGAAATCTACTGGCTCTTGTGAGTGAGCACTCTTTTCTCTCTCTCGCTCTTTATACCGACTGGCTTCCATTTTCCAAAGCTCTCCATTCTTTTGCCTTATACGATCTTACCTTGGCGCATCAATACGACCTAACCTCACTTATGAGACAGAGAGTTTCACGGTTCCCTTCGTATGTCTTATACGTATACCTTGTCTTTGTTCCTCTCGTTACGGCTGCATAGCTCATTCCTTATTTTACGATAAAATCGGAACGACGAAACGCGAACCGTTGCGACGCGCACACGAATTCGAATTTAAAAAGGGCGGAAATTTCGAAAATCACCCGGACTCTACGGATATCTAACGTCGTATAAATTGAATTATTATAGTCCGGTTGTCTCGTGGACGCGAGGCAATGTCCGTCGCGACACGAATGGTATTACTTTACTCGGCTTTCGGAGATATTATTTAAATTGGAATTTTCTTTCTCATTATAACTCAACCAAGAGGAAAATCTGCTTCTCTGTCGACACTCTTTTTGAGTCTCTTCACTGTCTTTCTCTCTCTCTGTCTCTCATTATTGTAAAGGATAACCAGTAAAGAAAAAGAACAGAGAGAGAAAGAAGATGTAAGAAGAAAATAAAAGAATGGAAAGGGAGAAAAAAAGTTAATCTTTGACGAGTGACACTAAGCTGTCTTCTCGAAGATTCGTCTTTACTTGCCATTTGACTGTAGGACGTGACTCTCGCGCGGATTTTTTTTCTTCTCTCTCCCTCTCGTTCTTTCTTCGTAATTTTGCTTTCCTCGCCTTCCCCTCCTCTCTCTTTTTCTCTCTTCCCCTTACCCCCTCCACTCAGGTCATATTTTTCATTCCACTTAATTA
This sequence comes from Trachelus troglodyta, assembly GCA_030142635.1. NCBI lineage: Eukaryota > Metazoa > Arthropoda > Insecta > Hymenoptera > Cephidae > Trachelus > Trachelus troglodyta. The sequence goes on along the minus strand of JARQTJ010000670.1, from coordinate 242,635 downwards.
TCAAACCATATTTCATACCGCCCTGTCTAATCCGCCTATATACTTGTACAATGTGATACATAACTTAATACACTATAGTCAATAAAGCTATAATAAGTATAATACTAATTCTAAAGTCGGTACAGTACGGTAAGGAAACTTGAGACATCTCTGATACACCGTATATGCATATCCCAGATAGATACCATATATAACATACTTATTGTACCCACGTATAGATGCATGCTATAACTGGATAACACGCACGAATAATAATGGCTGTTACGTGGCTGGCAAGTCTATGGGACTTAATACAATTGAATACAATTCCCCGTTGCAGGGGACCGCAAACCGTTTACATTGCTGAATTACGCGTAATTACTAAGAAGTCTAATGGCACATACGTGTGTCGCTGCCTGTTCTCAATCTCGGAATCGTGTTAACGTCTTGACTATATATGTGTCTGCATACAGATATATATATGAGCACGAGCGTATTTCGTTACCAAGGAATAAATTATTCCTTTCGTATTACAGTAAAGACTCGATTATCCGGACCTCAGTTATACGGATTGGTGATTATCCGGATTGCCAGCCGCGAGCAAATAGGAAAGTGACTGTCCTATGTTGTTGATTTTAATAAGTTTAATTTGTTTTTGTTGTTTCGAATAAACATATAACATTACGTACCTAAAAAATCATACACGGGCGACGTAGGTTATCTTTCTAGAGTTAATACATATGTAATAAAACAATCGCTTTTCTTCATACATTCAATTATCCGGATGTTCGATTATCCGAATGACTTACGACAACAATTAGTCCGGTTAATCGAGTCTCCACTGTACTTCATTTTTTTTTCATTTCTTTTATCATTTTACAAAGGACCCCCAGAAGATTATTAAGCAGCCAATATCGATTGTCCAATAAATTGATAATAAGGCTAAGCAGGTAGTACGTGAAATAAGTAAAAAAAAAAAAATTAATCGAGCGAAACGAGGCGTGGTCGGATACATACAACTAGCAAAAATAGGATAAAACGTTCTTCCTCCCCCCGCCCAATAGACTCTTCTTATCCTTCCTTTTATCGTCCTTAACGTTCCCTTATCGGTCTGTGATTGATCGAGGCAAGCTTTTATAATAATTACTCGATTATCTCGGCGTATTAGCCCTAATTGTTTACGGCAAGTTGGCACATATACTTAGTTACGTTAAAGCATGTATGTGTGTGTGTATATATATATATATATTTCATTCACAGCCCGAAAAACCCTTATATAGAATTATGTAGTTTCCTTTTTTTTTTCTTTTTCAATAACGCACGTGACACGGTCACGTAAGAATGCGTAAGAATTTTCGTAGGTGTGCGAAATAATGAAAATAAATAAAAGACGAATCTACCGAGAATGGGAAAATCAGCAAAAGGTTTTTCAAGACTGAGAAAATGCCTCGTACGTGAGTACCGGACCACGTGGGAGAATTCACCGTAAGAACAAAAATCGCGGGGAGGAAGATCGGACCGTGTGTGTATATATACGTGTATATGGAGTCATCGTGTGCAGAGGGGGGGGGGGTGGTCCTGGGCTTGTAAAGATATTAGGCGAAGGGTAGCAAGGAAAGCCCATCACCGCGAGCCTCGTAAATTTTACGTAGCTGCCGAAACTCTCCCTTAGACCGGCGTCTCTTCTCCTCGCAGTTACGTTACCGCACTCGGCGTATAGGCCTATATAAGAATATACTGCAAGTAGCGTCTCTTCAATCCGACCCCATTCACATAGCTCTCCTTCTCCCTTTCTCCGCTGCCATTTACAGCCCCCCCTCTGAATATACAGTGTACACGTGTATGTATATATTTACACATGTGTCTATATGGACACATGAAATCCGGAGCTTCCTCATACGTTGCACAGGTGAAGATGTACATATATAGAGCGTGCGTGTGTGTATTCACACATACAGGGTTGCTAGGGGGAGGAAGCGGGGGAGGGAATAAGGGTACCGTTTTCGTTGACTTCTTACTTTCCCTACCTATTTGGTCCCCTTGCCTTTCTCGTACTGTACTTTTCTAATACTTTTGCCTCTTCCTGTACCTACTGTACATTTATACCATTTGTACGTGTGTTATTTGCACGTTGCTCCTGGACCCGCCCCCACCTGGTAAAGGGGACATGGAAAAAGTTTTCCGGAAGAGAGTATAGCTGCTGCCGGATCTTTGATCCTGGAAGCCCGTGCAAAATCCTGGATTTCAGAATATCTTACGCGGGAACCCTCTTGGTACATACGTGTACCGTAGGTATGTACAGTCTGTGAAATAAATGGTCGAATTTTCAGTGGGCGCGCTGCTGGGTGTCGGAGGTAGTAGGATATTATTGTATACCAAACGGACTGGGGGATTGTTGGTTACGTAACACAGGTAGGATATAGTCGGTACGGGGATGTATGTTGGCGATGGGAAGGATCCCTCGTGGCCTAGGCTATTTTTATGCATATTTAGGGGGATGAAAGCCTTTCGATCCTCTCGAAATGGAAACTTGAATTATTGCTGGTGTTTTGTAGTGTTCTTTTTCTATGTCACGTGATTTATACGGATCCGTTATGCGCATGCGCTTCTTGCACGTGTTTCTCGTATTTAGCCAGGCGTGAACGGACTCGCGATAGGGGGGAGGTTGGAGTATGTTATCTTTGTAAGAAGATTTTTGCCGAGGACGAGGGGAATAAAAAAAGATGACACCCTGTTGAGAGGGGTTGGAGAAAAATGGCGAACAGTCCCGTAAGCGATAAAGGACTTTGGCGGGAACATTTAATTCGGTAAGGACACGTTGGAGAGAATACACATTTGTTGGTTAGTTTTTCGTGACCTTTTTTTTCAATCATTCCTTACCTTTTTATTTAGGTTATACCTCTCTGGTTAGCGCAGCCCCATGTGTGGATCTTGTATTTGTTTTTTTGAATGTTATTTTTTTTTAATTTAATTTCCCTTCGAATCGTAGCAGTCGATGTGAAAAATCGAAAGCTGACTGCGCGATTCTCGGAGAGATTGAAATTTCTGTGCGAATACCAAACGAAGAAAAAGAAAAATAATGAAAAGTAAAAATTGGGTCGGGCGAAAACTCACTGTCATACGTTTAAATTGCGAACCGCGAAAAGTTCGATTTCTCGTCTCGCCGTCGGAGAAATGCCATAAATGAGGATGGAAAGGCAGAAGGGAACGGCCGAGGGACGAGGGAGCTAGGAGGAGGGAGAGAAAGTTTTCGACGAAACCCCGGGGGCTACACTTCGCCGATACGATGTCTACGGTCCTGCTTAGTTCTATACCAGTGAATTTTCGTCTGATCCACTTACGCGTATATATGTATTTCTGAGAGAAAAGGGAAACAAACAACTTTAGTTATTTCAGAAATCTTTAAATTTAGATTATAAACGAAATTTTAGTCACATTGTGCCAACCTGTGGTCATCGTAGTCCGAAATGAGCTACGAGTCGATTGACGGGAAAATCATGTTTAAAAAATTATATTTTTCCGCAGCAAACCATGAAGAAAATGTAATATTAAAAAATTTTGAGAAAAAAAAAGTAGCTATGGGAAATCTAAACCAGGTGAATTTCCAGGACTTAGCGTTAGCGTACTTGTCGACGGGGATTACGACGTCGACGTCGACGTCTACGTAGTCTCGGGATGAAGCGTCCTACTGAATAGAATCGAAAGAGGGCAGTTCGGATTAGCATATTATTCACTGGCAGCCCCGTACCTAGCGTTGGGTTCCTTAGAACAGGTGCCTTTCCACTTTCTCTTATCTTTTCTTTTCTCTCTCTCTCTCTCTCTCTCTCTCTCTCTCTCTTATTCACCATAGCCACGTTCTATAACGTCTTATACCTCGTCCTCGCTGTCTCTCGTCTTCCTAACAAAGTCCGAAAAAACACTCGAGCGTCAAAACTTTAAATCCTCCTCTCGAATAATACCGAAGCGTCGTCTGCGTCGGGCGACGTCTCGTCTTATTAAAACGCCATGTCTCTGTGAATTTTCTCGTGTCTTGTATCTCTCTCCCTCTCTATCTCTCTCTCTTCTTTCTTGTTTTTATTCAGTTTCATCTCCTCTTCTACCATCTTTCCATTTCCACCTGACTTTCGCCTTTGTTACGTCAGCACTGTCATTCTTCACATTCCTTGATTCTCCATATTCTCGCTTTATTACTACTTTTTCAGATTTTCAATCGATTCACGTTTGAAAAAAAAATTATCATGACTAATAATTATTTTAATCCGAATTGACTGACTTACACGAAGTGTCGTGGTGGATGATATTCAATCTGGTAATAAAATTTTTTCATGAAGTTTGGGGTAAACATATAAATTTATTTATATTTTTTACTATTCTTGTACAATCGTTATTGTTTAAATAATTGTATTTTAAAAGTTTGTGAATTTCCTTGTATCTCATCCGGTACGCTGTACTAATTAGGATTGCGCAATTAGTCGGTTTGCACGTGCGTCCTAATCAGAATGGAAGTTTACTCCCTGACGGAAGTTGACAAGTCCAACGGAGAAATACCGTGTGGAATCCTGTTATCCTTAGTACTTATACTTACTCAGTGTCTCATGGATCTCGCATTGGGTGCACAAAGCAGTGTAGACTTTAAGGGTGGTAATTTTTAAGCGAGATAAACAGAAAATAGATAACACGGAATCTAAGCTACAGTTACGCAATAATGATTAAGAAATTATTTAACACGTGAAGAATTTTGGTGTACCACCCTTAATTTATCGATACGTACAGTAATTGTTTTTAATTTTTCAAAGCTCGGACGATAAAACAGTTTACCGTGTACATATTACGATAAAACAGTTTAAAATGGTGGATACTTTTAAGGAATTATTTTAGAAATTGTTAGGGTCATATCATTAAAATTATGAGGGGCTAAATTTTTCATCTCTTTGTATACCCGTTCTAATTATACTCATTGGATTTTCCTTTGTACCTTGTTCCCGTTCTTAGGTCATCCCATTGATTCTCCTTATTCGACTAATTTTTTTAATCCAACTCTCCTCCTGCACTAATTTTTTTTTTTCATCTCCCCCCCAAGAAACGGGAACAGTTTCGCAAGGTACCGGCCGGCCATAGGAGTGGACATCTGGCAAAGACGTCGCCTCGAATCCTCCTTTCACTTGGGGAGTCGTGCCAAAAGGAAGCAGGACTCAAGGGTGTGGGCGGTTGTAGGGAGGTCACGGGAGGGTCGAGAATCTGCGATTTCGCTCGCCGATAAAGGGGATAAATTGCCCTCTCCCCCGCGAGCGAAAAATTCAATTAAAAATGAGTCGACCTCACCGCCCTTCCCTATTGCAACCCGCCACACTAACCCTTGCACGGTCACCGAAGGCCTATACAGCAAGTCCACGACCTCCGATCTTCCTTTCTGCCCAATTTTTTTTTCTTCGGGAGGAAGAAAAAGGAACAGCCCCAAAAGCCTTCTCAGGATCCTGCAATGGAAATGGGGGCTGAATTGTAGTAAATTAAAGAACTGAGAACCCTTTGGTTCATGGGTACCAATAAATTTTTTTTTTACTTTCGAGCCTATGTTATCCAATATGGCCGATCTTCACACGTTGACTCTTCCACTGGGAAATTTTTTAAAATCTTCACTCTTAATGACTTCCAGTATCCACGTTCTGACTTTCGCTCAAATGAGGGATGTAGGTGTACGTGGGGCTGGAAAGTGGGTGGTTATACACTTCGGCATGATTCATTATCAGCTACCTTCATAAAGGATCATTAATATCGTCCTTCGGACAATGTTACACGTTTTGGCACTAAGAGCTAAAGTAAAAAATCAGCACGGCACATCAACCAGCCAGTTATGCCGACGCCAAGAATCGACTATGTTAAATAGCATCCGCAAATTTGGCTATCAACGAGAATCGTTAATAAGACGAATTTTAAGAACGATCGAGTAATTTAGGTTAGGCTGGTCGTGGGAAATTTTGTAGTCAAAAAGGAATTTAAAAATTTGACATGAAAATAATGTTGGATCAATAGAAAAATGTTTAATTGACTTCAATTTCTTTGAATAATTTATCATTTTATCTCAACGTTGGGTTGGCTTTATTTATTCTTAATTTGAGGTTATGTCGTGCTTCACTTCCTTAACTTACAAAAGCCTCGTTAAGTTAACGTATATACGTAATCTAGGAAATAGCTTGATATACTGTCGAATGAAAAATACCTTTTTCCTAATTAATCGCTTATTTACATAGCCCCCATGGTTAATACCCTCGAAAAAAACAGGCCATTAATCAAATGCTGATGTGGACTAATGGATTTGGCTGGCCGCGAGCCGAACCTAAGGACGAAGGTCCTGACCGATATTTCATCTCGGTACAATCCGAGTTCTCTTCTGTCCAGGACATTTTTCTTTTTCCAAAGTTCTCCTCTTCCTGGACCGTACTACCGGGCGAGCATTGACATTCCCTCATTTTATAGCTGACTCTGTATGGGTATCATATCCATTCCTCCTCCCTCCCCTTTTTTTCCTTTATCCCGTTTTTTTCCACTTTTTCCTTGCTTTCTTGATATCCATCATTTTGCATGTACAATGCGTGTCTGTATATACGGTGGGCATGGAAATCTTAGGAATTTTCAAAAATCAAAAATTCCCATGTCCTCGCAAGAATTCGGTTTTCCAAACGAGGCTATTCAATTAGACGTGTCGAATAATTAATTGGCGTGGGAAAATACATGTGACCCAATCGAAATTTCGTTACGTTATCTGTTAACGTCAGACTGATTTCCTTCAATCTCTGCTTACATACGTGTTTGATTAAAAAATCTTCGTTCGGTGTAGTTCAATTTTTTTTTCTCCATTTCACTTTGGTCAGATTTACCTAGAATTCGAAAAAAATATCACGGGTGATATGAATTCGATAGCGATGACGTGTGACGTGAAAATCTGGTTACGTAATACGTAGTGACGTGTGACTCTATAGGGTGGTCTATTAGAAAATTGTAACAAGACTAATTTAACCATGACCACCTGGTACATTAGTATACATGGATTTATATCGGACCACCCTGTACAGTTGAATCGGTTAACTACAGGCTAAAATATTTATTTTCACGGTATAGAAAATCGACCACCCGTTACCAGGTCGCGTTTATTAATTATAGCTACTAATTACGTCACGAGTACAAATAATTCAATACTTGCTATATGGAGAATTTTACTATTAAAAATTCTTCGTCCTTTCGCAGATTACAGGACAAAAATTCTCTATCAACGATGGTGTTCGCTCTCGTCTACTCGGAACGCCACCGTTTTCTACGTATAGGGACATATTTCAACAATGTTGATGAAGGCTAGAATGAAAAAATGTTCAACAGAAAAGAAGAAGCATAGAAATGAAATCTGTAATCCGACGAGACCCGACGAGTACATAATGGAGATAGCCATATCGATGGCTATAAGAAGTGGGAACAATGAATGAACCGAATAATAGGAGAGGAGAGAAAAAGAGGAGAGGCACGAAATAAGAAGTAAAAGATAGAGGAAAGTAATACATCTAGCTGATAACGATGGAATAATGCGAACGTGATTCTTCCCGTGTCATTTGTATATCCATGTATCTACACATATGTTCTATCCTACTGCGCATTTCAGAATTTAGAGGCAAGAAAGGATGCCCTCGTGATAAAATGGCGCGAAAATCAAACAGACGAGAGGCTAGTTAAGTAGGTGGATATAGGTAGAGATAAGATCGTTTCAGGGATGGCTAATGGCGAATGTGTGAAGGAATTCAGAAATTGTGAGGGAGGGGAAGAGATGAGAAGAGGTTTAGGAGCAGAACGACCCGAAGCCCGTAAAGTACCGTAAAGTCGTAGGCTTTTCGCTGAGACATTAAGCGGCGGACTTCTCGACATGGGAAATTCGCGCGTTTGAATATTACTCACGCTCAATTAAACTCATAGAGCTGCGGCCTACCCGAAAGGCCATAATGGCATAATAATTGATCGAGGCCTTTGAAGAAACTGCGCACACAAACTGCCTCCCCTGTATTCTTTCGCCATTTGACTTCGTACTGGCTACCGGAAGAGAAATATATTTTGGTCGTATATAAAAAAAAAAGACGAGGATAATGAGGAAGAGAACAAATTTTATACTTTCCTTCCTCTAACAATAAGTCAGTCCGATAAAATGCTTTCGAAGTGGGGATCATGAAACTTTGTATTCACTGGATTAAATTATGTATAAAGTGATATAAATGGTTATGTAATTCATTTTTAATCTTGTTACACTATTACACTGGACGTTATATTATGATGTAATTGGACCTCGCTAAGTATAGTTGTAATAATGTTTAACGATTTTAAATAAGTGCTTTCTAGGTACGTGTTAATATTTTCTTTATGGGTATTTTTGCCAGTGCATTGTAATTAGCCAAAGGTGAACCATAGCGACATCCTTAGTATAACTGTCGAAGTTAATCATACTTAAATCTTTCGTTACTCGAATCCGTGCTGTTGCTGCCTGGTGTTGTCCCTTTCTGTCTCTGATTACCAACGAGAGCGGACGTCACCACGCAGCGCAGCAAATCGTATAAAAGGTAACCATCAGAAAACCGTTAAAGTAAATTCAGCTATTTTTACTAGTATTTCTCATATCATATCAAAACAATGCAAGGTATCACAAAATAGAGAGAGGAAGGGCCATTACCTCTGCCCCTAATACATGGAAAATTACATAGAAGAAACTGAAGCGTATTAACCAGGGACTCGGAGACAAAGGAATTATATACAAAGGGAGGTGTGGAACTCTTCTCCTATGAACATCACCAATGAAGGATTCCGTCGTATTCCCTTAAAAACCCAAAGATAAGCAATTTTATTTATTATAATTTAATATTATATTTTGTTGTTTGTTCTTTTATATCAATAGACCGAATAGTTGTAACGAAGTGTGGGTTATGTGTGTGGTAGAATGGGCAATGAAATATGACGTTATAAGAAAATGACATTTAATTCAGTCTGTATTATGTTGAGGAATCTACCCTCTGTTATATTTGTCGACGAACATATTTAGTTTTATATTAATATTTTTTGATTCATATATATATCAATATCATAAATATCGCATCAATACCTTTGCGATATTTATGATATTGATTTTATTATTATATCTTTACGATATTGATGCGATTATATTCGATTTAAATTTTGTCTACAATTTTTAATATGCCAATTTAATCAAACTTTCTTGAAATATGAGTCTTGATTTACAAGAAATTGTTTAGTGTTCATTAGTAATTTTTTTATTTTTAATTATAACTAGAACGTTATAGCATAAGTAATGTGTAAAAGGCGGTGTCAAAATTAAGAACGATAGTTATGCTTCATAGACGTAATACGTGGGTACACACCACTTTGGGAACGACACTCAACAATATCAATTTGTAGTAACTGCACTACACTGGATTGTATCGCCATCCAGGAACTTGTACGTTTACCTTAATTTTATTCGTGATCGTACGATGATGGTACAATCGTTGACTGAAGATAAGTAGAGCATCAGTAGGTGTCTTACCAATGGTTTGACTTCATATCGATTAATGGTAATTGATATAAACAGGAATAAAACTTTTAAGAATTTACTTGTACATATTACTGCTTACGAAGACGGACGAATTATTTAATCTGTATAGAATATATCTGTGATTTATGACGAAAGAAATTGCATGTTTCATTGGAAGTAATGTAGCACAATCAATATTTTGGAAAAATGCATGCTTAGCGACGCCGTCTGTGTAGTTGAAAAACTATGATGTAAGTCGTAGTACTGTGTGAACTGCAAGAACAAAAATAAATTTGTGTTCGTGCAACGAATCATATGGTGCTTTGTGAAGTATATATAAATTTCTTGTTGGACATAGAATTAATCGTCAGAAAGACTGAATGATCTTTATAGTACAAATGGATATTTCACATCATGTCGTGAAACTTTGACACTACATTTCTTTGACATAACCTTTGTCTTTGCAGAACGTGATACAATAAATCAGGTTTTGTATTGGAAAATGTCATCTTGGGGCACCACGTATCGATTCAAACCATTCAGGTTTGAAATATATTCATCAGAAAATCAAAAATGGCCAAAGGGCAGAAGTGGACATAGGATTGCCTGTAACGAACGTTACTTGTACTCTTATGGTGGTTATAATCCTGATGCACGGGAGGATACTTTTATTCAAGATCCGACATGGTTTATTAGTAGGCCACTCTTTAAAGAAATATGGAGATTCAATCTTGCTACACACCGTTGGAAACGGTTGCCCAAGCGAAGGAGTTTGCCTAACGAAATGGCCTCTTGTGCTGTTGTTTTAAGAGGCGATATCTTGATAGTTTATGGAGGAACTGGGTTTCCCTTTGGTGAAACTTGTAGCAATAAAGTATATCTTTGTAATGTCAAAGACGGCTCAACAAAACCATTGCCTGCTACTGGAAAATTTCCAGAATCACTTTATGGGATAGCCATAGTTTGCCATGGGCCTTACTTATATACAGTTGGTGGCACGTCAGGGTATGATTTCCATTGCGATATTCATCGCATTGATCTTAGAACAGGGGTATGGGAAAGTGTGTATATTTGTACTGGTGCTGATGTATATGAACCTGAAGGTAGATACCGACATGAGTTAGCCTACGATGGAAAACGGATATATGTCTTTGGTGGTGGTACTACACTGCACTCTCCTCATTTCTCGGTAAATGGAACAATTAACATTCAATTACTTTCACGTAGTTAAATAACTTTCATTTATTGTTTAGTTACAGATAATACCCACTTTTGACTTAGAATCAAATAAATGGATGTCTCTAGCGACACATGGGAAAGAAGATTGTAAATATGTTCCTGCTGATAGACTGTGTCATAGCGTGGTTCAATACACGGATGACAAAACTGGAGTGACTTATGCTGTGATATTCGGTGGTTTCAACGGAGATGAGGTTTTTCGGGACATGTGGCGACTTGATTTGAAACTTTTACAATGGACATGCTTATTGAGGCTGGTGGATACAGATCCTGTATACTTTCATTCAGCAAGTATTACACCAGAAGGTTGTATGTATTCCTTTGGAGGTGTGATTAGGAATGGTCATCAGGTAATTAAAAATAGATTTTCGTATATTTTAGTACTTTTAAAAATTCTTTATCCAGAACTGAACATATATTTTATTTCAGACACGAAGATCAGACACAGTTCTTGCGGTCTGGTTGAAAATACCTAAATTGACGGAAATCAGCTGGTTGGCATTAAATCATTACTGCAAAAATTTGAAAGATATGTCGAAAAGCGATCTACTGCTATTAGGCATACCATTGAACTTTGTACAAAGGCTTATTGATGACGATTTATAAATAGAAACCTATTGATTATACAGTATTCTGAAAGAAATCAGCTACTGTTGCCAGTTATTTATAACTCCAATACTATTAATATTGATCATTTCTATATCTTTTTTTTATGAATGAACTGACTGTACACCACAATACGATAATTAACGCTACAAATATTATAACTGAAATAATTGGGAATTTGATGATTTGTATATTTTGATAATAACAAATAGCAAAGTTCAATCATAGTAATGATGTTGAAGGAATGTCAATATTCTCCAAAATACTTTTATTTATTTGGGTAAAATCATTTTCATTTGTATAAAACTATTATTAGGAAATTCTGAAATTCTGCATAATCGTTAGAACTTATTGTTTATCAATGTTCAATAAATATTTACGTTATTTTTGTAATAAACACAAATTGATCTACGGGTGTTGTAAATAACTGATATCTAACAGTAAGAGCATTGTCTATTTGTAAGAGAAAATAGTGTACCAAGGTAATTGAAAGAATGAAAAATATATCTTCGAAGCGATAGCTGTGATCATAGTTCCACTAAAAAAATCTAGGTGGAATGCGATAAGAGTGACAAATATGCAATTTTCTTTTTACCTCTGTCCCCTTTACAAAAATATCCTTACAGTGATCGTAATCGATTTCAAAGATGATCGGTAACATAGTTCCCTACATTTGTCAACAATCTAGAAACACATTAAAAAATGTTGTTTATCCTCATTCATATTTATTTATACAAAAGTATCACAAATCACAATACTTGAAATTACATAAAGTCAATTCTGTATTACTATCATATCAATATTCTTGATCAATCATTAAGAATTATAACTACTCCAGTAGCGCTCTCAGCCCTTCCGTAGCATCATCTAGCGTCTAGTTTGGTAACATCTTTCGAATAGCACCTCACTTCAACCCGAGGTGGCGGACAAGACAGACGTCTGCTTCGGGCCAGTCCAGAGGGCTTTTCTGCGTCGTCGGCTTTCATATTCCATGTCATTGTGTTCGAATATGTCGTACCTCAATATGTTTGGTGAAGTGTTTATGTAGTATTTGTTGCACCCGTAGACGCCATCCACGTGCCATAACTTGAACGAGACGCCATTGTCATCAAGGTGAAAAAAGAGGCTCCACACGGACGAGTCGACAGCAGGAAAAAGCTCAAAAATGGAGCAGAAACGCGTTTACAAAGTGGTGCTCACCGGAGGCAAGTGTGATTATACTTTATCCTACCTGACAGCATTCAATATTCTATCATGGCCATTGTTAATAACTAACAGACTTAATACTCCAGGAATATCCTGATAAACGCTGCTTCCTTGTCTTTGAATTACATTTAACGGCTGAAACTTCTTTAGCAGTTCTTGTAATAGATTTGCGCAACCGTCAAGCATTGCTCTACTAACCACGTGTCTGCGTCTATTCCGCGCTCATTTTCATCATTCGCTATCCTCTAATAGTCTAATAACATATATGATTTATCATAATTCCTTATCGTTCTTCTCATTAAATCAATTCAGTATCCGAACCATATCTAGATTCTTGCTGAATCATATTCCATCCTATGGCAAAATTGTATCTACGTTGCTCTACTCTATTGGCTTACATTCTTTCATGGAAAATATTGATTCCTTACATAACGATGTATTAAATATTTATTTCACCTTTTACGTATAGTAATCGAAGCTGCGATAGATATCAAATGAATGGTAGCAATAGAAAACCTAGTACTCTTCACTGCAAAAAATTATACGTAACTGAACGAAGTTGGAAGTGAACATAACCTAAATTTTACGAACAGTTATAGAATTATTTTTCATGAAGTAACGAACTAAATAAATTTGCACTAAATGAACGATGTAGACACAGATATTAGAGTATTGATTTCAAAGAATACGTCATAAACCCGAGCACGATAATTAATTCTAATTTCTAAATGGACGATATCGCAAAAGTCACGTAGCAGAATAATTTAGTCCAATGATTTTATTCGTGTTACACGTATCTGCCACGTTGATCTCAATAACTAGAAAACTCATTGGCGGTCTTATCAGTTACAAGTTCATTAATTACATAAATTTCGCCATCCATCATATGCCTGTATCACGAATAATTGTTTATCATCAAATTATATCGTTTACCCGGCCATATTACTTTGTGTCGAGGTCAAATCGCTTGCTACATAATTTGACGTAAATTTCGTAAAATTAATTTACTTTGGCATTGAAGCAACGTTGTCTTATATTAAATTCATTTCGATGTAGTAAACGTAGCTTTCGTTCACCGCCAAGCTCATCCTTATGAAATTATTAACTTTTTAGTATTTACATACCTCGTCGTGACGTAGTATACCAATCTTGAAATTACATGTATCAATGCTTGATTAGTTTTGATTAGAATTGAGTTCCTTATCATTTAATAGTCTATTAAAATTAATGACAGTGTAAAAAGAAATCCTTGACCGTTAATCTTGGACCGTTGCGTAATCTTTGTTCCAAATATATGATCTTCCTCTTTCAAACGCAATGTAAATAAAATTCATAAATAGGCTTTTTTAGTTGATGATTTACAATATGTCGTCGTCGTGCTCTTGTGATATCTCGATTCTCTTTTTGAAAAATCTTACATGTGCGACGTCTTTGATGCGTATGTTATACCTTGATGAATAAGCTACGTTTTAATTAATCTGTATATCCAGCACAGAATTGATACCAGTTCGCTACAATTTCAACCGGTTAAGTCAAGTCGGCGAAAATAGTTAGTCTGCTGTTACATATACATAGTTCATAAACAGCGCGAGTACATCCTAATGCGTATGTAGGCATATATAACTTTAGTCGAATCATAACACATGTTTTATTAGCCTAAGGATGCCTTTTGCTAACGGGATATTTCTAGGAGTCCGAGTTACTTATTAATTAATCAATTCAGAAATTCCTCTCGCGGTATTCTTAGGTTCGAAGTTCAAGGTCATAGTAATTAAATTAGATCATTATCATATATCTGTCATAATCATATATCAAACAGTCGGTATTACTGTATCTTTCAGCACTGCTAGTTTTTCTAGAGTGATTTTTTTAATTATGAAACTGAATGTTTATCTTTTTGACTTTTCTCTAATTTACAGGACCCTGCGGAGGCAAGACCACAGGACAGACCAGACTCTGCACGTTCTTTGAAAACATGGGCTGGAAGGTGGGCATCTTTTAATTTATATTAATTCAGCTACCAATTGTCGCGCGCGAAGTTTAAATTCATCGCTGAGAAATGATCTTCTCGAATCAATTTTAATGAACCCTAACGGTCTGTCGAAGAGCTCGAACGTCATGCAACACTCTACGTAGTCATGCGTAGTCCTGAACAATTTATACATAATTTTTGTTTCACATTGAGCATCCCATTATCTATATTTTTAAACGAAAAATTTTATTCACATTTAATTCCTCGACTTTGTATTTCTCTCCGTATATATCCTTTCGATGGTTTCCCGTTTAAACGACAAAGGACACCTTTCGTTCTCCTTCGCATTCTGGAAAACCGGACGGATTGCATAATGCAATCGATTGGCATAAACCGACAAGTTAAACAGTGTGAAAGAAGAGGGAAAATCAAGCTGAAACGGCATATATTTAGTTCGCTGTATTTCCGCAAGGTCACTTTGTATTACGAATTTCAAACGTCGTTTTTTTTTTTTCTTTATAATGCTTTTTCCTACCGTTATCGCTCCATTGTAATTTGTCAGTTTTCTATTTCGTGTCATTTTATCCTCGCCGCAACTGAATTTTTCTATCGAAACTGCTGGTGTCGTATAAATAATTTAAAGAATGACAGTTTCGCGTGATATATATCAGTTCGTGCGAATAACGATTCCAATTGTATGGATTCTTGGCAAGCTTACTTTTTTTCTTCTTTATCCTACTTTCGACTCACGTAGTCGTGAAATCTTGTCGGTTTACGTCGTCGCTTCTTGCCCGAAAAATTGCGCAATCTTTGCCCCACGCAAACGCTTTATGTCCTTGCACTGCCAACAGTGCAGAACGATATAAGAGAAAATTGGACAATGAGAACAATTTTTTTTGTTGGGGGGAAATGTCTACTCCGTTCTGGATCCGATAGAGTGGTGGTTGTCTTCTTTTTCAGGTGTTCCGTGTTCCCGAGACAGCGACCGTGCTGCTCAGGTATGCTATTAAATCACAAGCTATCAAAGTGCTAAGCAGAAATTATCAGAAAATTGTCACATGAAAAAAAAAGACTGCCCATTCCCGCACGAAATATTAAAAATCCCCCAAAGATCAATGCAGGCGAGAAAAAAAATTAAAAACAAAATTTATCGTTATTTAAATCATCCAAAAAAAGCATACAAAGTCATCGTTGACACATCAAAATTATTCAAGCGTTCATTGACGCTTCTGTTGTCATTCGAAACAGCAGTCGCGTGTCGTAATGATTTTTTTTTTCAATTTTTGTTCTGTCTACTTAACTGTCTCATGCTTTGATTCGCTTCTCCGTCCTATCTAAGAGCAAAGAAAACGAGTCGGGGTCTCCCTTGCGCCACCCTCGCCCCTAAAAAATATACAAGGTCCAAAATGTCGTACGCCAAGCGTTGGTTGCGTCGAAAATAATTTGGACGCGTCTTCCATTCTCTTTACACTCATTTCTCGTATGTTAGAAGTTGAAAAAAAAGTTGTATTTTCTTTATCCTTTCACTCGCCTTCTTTTCCCAAGAGCATTTAGAATTCTTTAGGGAACTTTCTATTACGGAACAAGGTTTTTTTTCATCCACCGTCTGCTTTTTTTCAATTTCAGTGGCGGCATCAAGTTTTCAGACCTGAACGCGGAAGAGGGTGAGTTTTTCTTATGGTCATTAATATTAATTTACTTTTTAATTATTAATTATCCTTATCGTTACGCGCAATTCGTTTACGTTATGCACAGAATTTACGTAAGACTTCACGCTTTTGTTACGAAGTAGCTGCTTAACACGAGCAGCTGAACTCTCAACGTTGTTGTTAGCTGATGTCGTCGTCCTACTGGGTGGAGTCGACGAACGAATCCTCCGAGAAATAAAAGAAATTCACACGTGACCTTTACTCGGCCGTCTGGAACGTGGGCGTAGACGGCTTGACGCTTCTGACGTGCGAATCGGAATTTTACAAAATTCGAATTACAATGAGGGATTCAGTGGCCCAAAACTTTTTCGATTGACTACTGTCGTTACGAGATAGTTTTACGAGGACACGAGAATCTATGTAATATAGTATACGTTACGTGGACCAAAATAATTTTCATCACGAAACCAGTTCCCTACGTAGACTTCTCGTACTCGTTGAATATTAAGTCGAAACTTTCGGAAAATTCAATTCGAGGAAGGACATACTATTTCGTGTATATCTATAGCGTACACCTGTAACCTCTTGGCTGGTTGCCCGTAAGTTGTTTTGTATTTCGTAGATACGGAAGATTCTAAAGTGAAATTGTTTTTTTTTTCTTTCTCAATTTTCTGTATCTCTCTTTTTCTTACATTCTACTGAAATCCGGGTAGCCCCTTATTATTTATCCATACGTCGTGACGCGCTTGCCTCGCGGTTTGTACGTGAGCCAACGCTTCATTGCGAACGGTGGACTTTTGTGCTGTGGATTACCTAGTGGAATGTGTATACGTATACAGAATCCCAGAGCTTTATGTGAAAAACTGGCTTTACAGCTTGTAGAGTCGTTTGTAAATTAAAATTGTCAAAGGTAGCCAGCGGATGGTCGTTAGAATGATAGAATCTTCTAATTCTAAAAATTCTAATCTTTCTGAGGTCTTTGTTGTGAAAAACGAAATAGAGTATCAGGATGATTCGATGCTATTTCGACGAAGCAAATAACTAACATTCACGAAGAGTATACGAAGTAGTGAGATTTGATTATTTGTGGGGACTGTACCACTATGTTACTCGTGATCGAGATTCGGCATAAGGTATTACGGTATTAACATTCTTAGATGTAACTGCAGCTTTTCTTTTTTAATTAATGCTATCAGTTTGACTCGATTGTAGATTCTTGGTAATCTAAATTAGTATAGATTTCGAGGCTTCTGGCATTCTCGGAATGAATTATGTTATCGAGTAATCGGTTTTTAATTTCTTTTAAATTTACATTTCTGAATGACTGATTTCTTTCCGAAAACCTAACATTCCCAATATGTACAATTTTACGAATGCATATTTTCCGTAAGAATTTCTCTCGGAGAAATGACGTTTTACGAGAATGAAGTTGCGAAACGTTGGTGATTTGGGAATTTTTAATTTTTAGGACAAAACGACGACCCACCGGGTATATAGCAGTAATATAGATTCGAGAAATCGATAAGCGTCGATGAAATATATTTCGATTGAATTTTGATTTTACACGTTCGCCGCGTAACCTTGTATCCATTTGTCACAATGAGCTGTAAGAAACTCGTGACGTTACAGCTGCTTGTGGGTGGAGCCAGCACATAGACGCGTTTAACACCTTCTATCAATTACGCAAAATAAAGAAATGGCGTCTAGCCAATCTTTTCGGCCCAAAACAAAACGACGAAACGTCTCGAGACCCACAGACACTTGAGGGATACCTATAATAATGTGCTCCCTCGAAACAATACCGCGTCGTCAGTTTCCTGTATCTCATTTGACAGCATAATTTCCCTTTTCATGAATGCTACCCATTGAGTATCCTCCTTTTCAACGTACAGCGACACAACTGCCAACTATTTATTTTGTTTTTTTCATGTAAACTTAAAACACTCGACCACGCTTGTTCTCTTTATAATTTCTTTTACGACATCCGCCATTTTAATATTCTCTTTCGTAATAAGGCTGACAGGATTTTACGATCAAAGTCAAAAAGTCATACTCAGTAATTGCTTTAAGAAATGGTTAGCAGATTGCACGGTATTGCGTAACCTACCGTGTGTCATTTTAATCCACGACCTTGAGGTTGCAACAGCCAACTAGGCTTCCGGAATATTTCGTATCGATGTGGCTTCCTGCTGCTAATTTCACTATCTGTCTCACGATCGTGGTTTGATGTACTGTTGTCAAATAATTTTTCATATGTATCTAAGCTCGATGACGAAAACATAAAATATTTCAATCTTGATAGGGGAAAAAAAAAGTATCTGGACCTGGTCCAAGTTGATCTCGTGAAAATGTGACAAGTACGTCATTTATGGCAATTTGTTTTCAACCGATAAAGAAATTACACTTTGGGGTAAACACTTTCCGATAATTGTTATCAGTGATTTATTATCTCTGTCTCTTTCTCTATCTTATATTATCTCTGTCTCTTTCTATCTCATGTAATTAAGGAATCTTATCAAGTTCCTCCCGAAGTGTCTAAAGACATTTTGCTTTGCACTTTGCATTTCACGTATGAAAATATTGGCGGTGCAATTGTTCTTTTCACGTAAACCGTTACAGATTACGGAACGGGGCTTGTTGGATGTTACTCATCACGTTACGTGCTCGGTGATATCCTTATCGACCCTAGAAACCGCTTTCGTATCGTTGCTATGTCCGAGACGTAGCCAAAGTCGTAGAGACTTAGTAAACGCTCGGTTTTAAAAACGATTTTCTCCTTCTTGATTGGAGGATCCAATGGAATTAGATAAATATACAATTGAATATCACACCGCTTATATGTTCCGTGTTCCGTTGCATTGTAGAATGGTCTTAATACGTCGTCGCGTTATTTTTGTCGGATACTCCCGTGACGAAAACAATTATTTCGGGGAAAATTTCAGGTCACCGTAAATCAGCGTGACGAAAGTCACGGATTTTGAATGACTATTTTTTTTTTTAATTCACGAAATATTCGAAAGAAAGTCACTCACGCGTATCCTCACGTGCATCGTTATTCGATCACCTCAGGACACGAGACTACGCAGAGCACAGACGCGTATCCTGCATATTCATATACGAGAGGACAACAAAACTATATATCGATTCGTGCCGTTTTTGAACGCCAAGATATTTGGGCGCGTTTCCCTTTCGCGAGCATTGACGCAAGAAAACAATTGCGCAATCAAATTTTTGGATGACATCCAAAAAGGGGGTGTGTCCATGTTTCGCGAAATGATCCTAGTCGAGGGGTCATCACTTGTTGAAATCGTTCGGTAGACCCATGTAATTAATAATTTTCGAAGACGATAAGAACAATTGTCATATGTGTGTCTCTGTGCGTTATTGCGCAAGAGATAAGGAATCGTTGATAGTCGATTCGATAGTTGATATCAACATTCGATAACGAGCTACAAATACTTTAACTCGGACGTCTCTACAGTCGGTACTCTAATTTTGATGTATTTTGAATGAGGGAGACTTTACGTGTAATTTTATGGAAAATTTGCGACCTTCACGAAGATCCAGCCGGGATAGGGTTTCATAAAATTCTACAGCAATAACACGTGCGCGACGGCTCCGGGTGGTCTGGTGAAGTGGTAGGGGGTCCTGGAAGGGAGCCGTTCGATCGATACCCTAGTGCCCCGGTACTGCGTGGTCCTTTTCGTTACCCTATGGAAACCTAGCCCAGTCTCGTCCTTGACAAGGTCAATCCCTGGAACATTTCAAAACACCATTTGTCTCGATGCAGGCAACGCGCGTCCCCCACCCGCCCAGTAGACTCGTGGGCGGGACGACTGACTAACCTCAAATACTCTGTAACGTTTTCTTACGTTGAAGGGACAAAGGAATTTATGAAATCATCCACTCCGCTTTGATTTCATGTGTATTGGAGGTATCGTCCTCTCGTTTACAACGAATTCTGTTAACACGTTGACTGCCGCGTCACCCACATTCGGGTGACAGCAAAAGTCCTCATCGGGCCGCGTCACCCGTATGCGGGTGACGCTTATTTGACTACTTACGAAGGATCTTCGTAGGTATTTAGAAAGATATTCCACAAGATGTATAAAACTATTGAATTGTTATAGAAGTAATACGGAAATGGTTTATTACAAAAATTATTTACCATGTAAAACTTTAAAGCATTCTATACAAAGCCGAGGTTGGTCAGGACACTTAGGACAAAAAGTTGTTGTTTTCTTTAAATTTCCTCATGCCTTTGATCGGTCCATTTGATGTCTTTTATCTGAATAACATAGTTTGGATGTGCGTCTAATGCTTATTTCAGAATCATTTTTTCGAACGGCGATATTATGCTGACTCCGTTGAAGACAAGGTTTTGTTGTATTCTCAGACAACACTAATTATTTTACAGTTAATAATTCTCTGAATATTCTAATATTTAGATTCTTCTTTGTTGGAATTTTGTAAACTATCAAAGAGTTTACAACTGGAATTCCCAGGAGAAGTTGAATGCCAAGTTTTCGGTACCATTTCATTCCTTTTCCAATTGTAGTGACATACGAAGTGTGGCCTGAAGGAGATTTCGTTAGGAATATGCGCGGCAGTCAACGTGTTAATCTAATCTTACCGTTTTCCATATCTGTCCTAACCTCAAATGTCGTATCGGGTTCTCCGATGTTTCGACGATTTTTTTTTTTCGTATAAGCAGCTGCCGTTACTTTCGTTATTTAGATACTTCGTGACTATCGTGACTCATGATACTCTGGACCCAGGGGAATTTTACATGGCTTTAATTTCGTATTGACGTATTCAGCTACGCGGGCTCGGGATTAAGCACGGTCGTGTTTTTGTGAATTTATTATTATTATATCAATTTATATCGATAATTGTGACGATAGTTAACAGTACGTACAGATTGACAATGACGTAAAAATCT
This sequence comes from Trachelus troglodyta, assembly GCA_030142635.1. NCBI lineage: Eukaryota > Metazoa > Arthropoda > Insecta > Hymenoptera > Cephidae > Trachelus > Trachelus troglodyta. Next base: position 221,486 of record JARQTJ010000670.1, on the reverse strand, counting down.
AAAATACCCAGTCTAGGATGGACATAGAATTAGGTCGGTTATGAATCTTCTACGCGAGACGATTCCCATCAAGATCGGTTGGTTCTAGCAGAAGGGATGCCGCGGTCACCGAGTCCCGTGGATATACTTGCTAATGGAATTGGGTACGAGGGTGAAGCCAAGTGGCCCGAGATCCTCAAGGTCATCTCCGGCGAGGGTGAGTTGAGTCTCCCTCTAGGCCGACATTGGATTACACTTTTTTTTCTAATCAGTACATCTGTCCTGCTTGCCTCTAGCCGGGATTTGGACCGAAACGAAGGAATATATTAATTTTGTTTCCTGATTCTTTTTTTCAAAATATATTTATTAAGAATCTTGTCTTTAGAGTTTCAGCTGGAGAATGAGCAAGTGGCGGAATTTCTTTTTTTTTTTCAAAATTTGTATGGTCCAAATTTCTGGAGAGTGAGTTAATAATGACTGGTGTTCTGTGTTTAAATTATATATATTATATATGTAATATATATATATATATATATATATATATATATAAAAGAAATATTAATCCAACCCTTTGGCTAGTGTGGCTCAATCTAATCCCTGCTGCTAGAACCTGCCTATCGGATTTCAGATATTTGAAATAATAGAAAGCACTGCGCGCGGCTGGGTTTATGTAATGAATTATGATAATTTTTGAGAATTATCTTGAAATCAATTAAAATTGTCCGTATTCGCTTACGACGTTGAATACGTTTATCGTCGTTACTGATCTTTTCTTTTTTTCTTTCACGACTTTCAATTTACCACTCAAGCTTACATGGACCGACTCTCGCTAACCAGAAATCTCTATCCGATGTCTGTTCTCGTGAACGATGCACAATGTAACAATGGCGTAATAACTACTTCGTTGTCTGTACAGTAATTACCTTCTCGGTGGCCGTGAAATTCTTTTATCACAGCTCTTAAAACGCCGACATTACTAAAAGCGTTTTGAGCGTCCTTACGAGAATTGCTTATGAATTTTCAGTTTGTAATTTTTTTTTTCTGGACGCCATACGCTACCTGTAGAGTAAGCATGAATAAGCTGCTTAGTATAATTACATGCGTTTTAACACTGCATACCGTAACTCCATACTTTACGTGGGTTAAAAAAATTTTTTTGATTGCCTGCACCGTCTGCTAGACGCACTACCAATTTGTAAAGACGTACAATTGACATTAATGCCGTTCAAAAGTGTGAAATTAATAACAACCTAAAATAATCATAATATTCATTAACAATCGTCCCCTATAACGTCGTGTTTAGAATACGCTCGTAGATTTTGAAAAATAATGTCTTATTTCAATTGTGACACATAACCTAGAAAATTCGTGAACGCGACCGTGTGACTTACGAAAATTATTAGATAACCAAACGTACTACCCGGCTCAAGGGGTTTCAGTGACGCTCCGTTCACAGGAATCCGATAATAACGACGAAACAGACTTTGGGTTAGCCATTGTTTGATAAACAATGTGAAAATAGAGTATCGATAAGTACGGTGCCGGGCATCGGTATGCTTCACACGAAAATTCACTGATTCGCCTCGTCGATAATATACGATGTTCGGTCGTGTTCGATCGGATTTACATTTAAATTTCGTTTCTAATTTCGTGCCATTGTTTTTTCTCTGTCGTTATTAGTAGGCTTCGATATTTTTTATTTTATTCTATTTTTCTTTTCGTCCCGCGACTATTTCCAGCTGGCAATTCGAAACACGCGCGACTACCAGACTCAAATGTCGCGTAACAAGCACCAAGAATAATCTCGATGTCGCTCAGCAGTCACGTGTTTCGCGAACGCGAATACTTTTTTTTTGTTTTGTCTTATAAAATCCCGATAGCCATTCTCAAATTAATGTATTGTACTACTACCTCCTTTCGTTTAACAATAGTAAACCTAGATTCAAATTTGGACCTTGAATATTATTTGTGACAGATTCAAAGGACTTTTGAATCTCTCGTGTACCTTCGGATCCTCCATTTTGTATGAATTGGATGTAACGGGGATGCGGATTTTTAATATTGATACATTGTTTGAATTGCATCGCACTGCAATAATAAAATAAAATGTGCAATAATCACATTTACGGTCGTTACTTGATTAACTCGCGAACGCTTCCGCCATTTTATTCTCCATTTAAAAAGCAACGAGTTCACGTGACGTCGTCGATCCGCGCAAGTGATGTCGGGTAAATATGATTTAAACGTTGACTCTCGCTTTGGTAAAACTCCTCACGTGTTACACGATGCGAGAGCGTGATTTCTCGAGGACTTTGGAAAAGTATCTGTATACCAATCAAATACGATAATAACTTATAATCTAGATGCAACAATATCTGTCGGACTATGTATTTTTACATTTTAGTTAGCCTACATTTTGTTCATGGACGCATCGTTGCCGCAGTAAATGCGTCGACGTATATTTATGCTGAGTAGTCATTTTCTTTACAATGTAGAATAATACTTTTTTTTTATATTTGTAAAGACACGATCTATCACCTCGCGCATAAAGAACCTTGCCATAATCTCGCTGTTTACGGTCAGTCATAAAGATTGTCGAATTTTATTTCCTTACATTATTTCTCCTCTTTCTCCATGTAACAAGGAATAACGCGCACGCAGCACCGTCCAATACGTGACAAGTCAATGCCAAGCAGTGACGAGCCAATCACTTTTAATATATAAAAATCGACTAGAATAGCATCGTAGAGCCTTGTAACGTTTAATAAGGTATTTTAAAATTGGAGCAGATGTCCAAGTGCGCAACAAGCGTTGGGCTTTATCTCTACTTTTTCTTCTTCCTTTTCTCAACACTTGAAAACCATCACATATCCTGTTCATGGTAATGTTTACTCTGTCGACGATGCTCGGTGATACGTATACTCTGTGTATATTGCTTCTGGTTGGGACGCCTCTACTTACCTATCGTCAGCACAATCAGACACCGTTACCAGTTGTGTCCCATGCGCTTGCTATTTACTTTATATAATATGTATATGTATATATATATACACATAACATGAGATTGAATGTCACGCAAAAGAAATTAATACAGTCTCCCTTGGAATTATGTTTCAGCATTCAAGTTTCAAGAGAATCTACTGAGAACGATGATCCAAATAGAGAACACTTTCTTCCAACTGGGTGAGAGCTGCTCTCGAAATTGCCTTATTATCTGTGATCGTGGTGCCATGGACGCCTCTGCATGTGAGTATTCAAATGGATCCTCGATCATCGTCTTGTGATTTCTTTCTAGATTCGTTGTTATAAGGATTAGGAGAGATTTAAGACATAGGAGAGGGTAGTGTATACGTCTAGTATACTGGGCATGGATGATGAATTATAGTTTGTCATGTTTGTTTTCAGTTATCTCGAAGGACAAGTGGGAACTGATGATGGCTTCTAACGGATGGAACAACGTAGAACTACGCGACAATCGCTACAACCAAATAATACACATGGTCTCGGCTGCGAACGGGGCCGAGGAGTTCTACTCGACGGAGGATCACGCTTGTCGCTCCGAAGGCGTCGAACTGGCTCGTGAACTTGATTACAATGCTGCTGCTGCTTGGGTCGGACATCCTTACTTCGACGTGATCGACAACTCTCAGGATTTCGATAGTAAAATCTGTCGGATGATCGAGTGCATCTGCCAGAAGCTTGCTATTGATACGGGCGACAGATTGAGAGCCAGTAGTCGTAAGGTCAAGTTCCTGGTCAAGGGACCTTTGCCACCAGACAGCGAGTTTCCACCCTTCCAGGACTTCGACGTGGTGCACAATTACCTGCAGAGCAAAACACCCAAGATGCAGGCGCGTTTACGTAAACGTGGTCAGAAAGGTAGATAATTAGGGCTTGATGATTGTTGGTAGTGTCATTCGTCCTTTACTGAATTGTGTTTCCTTGTGGTACAGGTCATTGGTCCTATATTCATACAATCAGACGACCCAAGATGTGCGGCCAAGTCGTGGAAGTCAAAACACAACTCACGCATCGTGACTATCTGAATATGCTTGCGCAACGTGATGACGCTCACTTCACTATATTCAAAAAGAGACGCTGTTTCCTTATAAACAACCAGTATTTTCAGCTGGATATATACAGGGAACCTGGACATCCCAGGTACGTGGATATTATCATAAATTTGGACCGAGTAATGTTCCTTTGGTTTCTGCTCTCTGGGACTAATGTGAATTTGTTCTTCTTCACTTCTCATATTTACAGGTGCAAAGGTTTGATGCTCCTGGAAACGTACACCGCACTGAGTGGCGATGACCTTAAACGTATTTTACCACAGTTCTTAACAATCGAGAAGGAGGTCACAGGCAATCCGGATTACAGCATGTTCAATCTGAGTCTAAGAGAAGAATGGAACAAGACTAATAAATACTGTCACACCCTGCATGGTACGTAAAACAATAATATATTCTTGTATACTGTCTTGTAGTCTCGTAGTAACATCCAAAATTCATCAGAATTAATTCGTCACGCACTCAGAATGTTTACGTTTCACGATGAAAGAAAATGATTCACTGTATTTGACAAGGTGGACCTGCCAGACCATCATCAAAGCTTGGTTTCACTATCCTAATATAAATACCTACATTACCCTAATGGTCGAATACGATCTTCTTGGCTTCAATATAAGTGGCTTTTGGATTGTACAATTTACGCTCTTACAGGCTTGGTCGAGAACGCGGCAGCCGAGAGCAAAACCGAGCTGCGCGAAGTGAACGGCTCGACGCCGAAAAAGCACACGAATGGAGTCGATAGTAGGGTTAACGGTGTAAACGGTTTAGAAAATGGTGTAAGCAGTCCTGTCAAAAATGGAGTGCATACGACACTCTCTAACGGAGTCAAGCGTAACGTACTGGAGAAGGAGCGTAAGTGCTCCCCTGACACTAGCGAATTTGGTAGTCCTGTCAAAAAATTGACTGACAGTATTCACGAGAGTGATGACGGATTGCATAGGAAAAGTCTGCAGAACGGTGTAAAGATATAACATTGGGGATAGCGGAGTTGAATGCAGGAGCGAATACTTGTCTGGCTGATCGAAATCAAAGTATCGAAGCTAAACGTAGAAAGACAAACAAAAGTATCGGAAGCGTGAGGACAAAAAAAAGAAAAATAATAAAGAATCGCGTTAGGCATTGGCAAATTATTTAGTTCCAGGACTATTAAACCTCTTCACCCGTTCTAGGCAATATTAGTATGTAAATTTTCATAGAGTAAGGACCTTACTATTATTGTACAGACTGCATCGGCTAAGATTTACGTTTGCAATGAAACGGTGTAATAAAAAATAGCATTGCAATATGCTTTAGCCAGCGTGTAGCCACAGAGCTAAAGCGGAATGCCCGTATCGTAAATTTGTCAGAAAATCACAAAATTTGAACGAAAATATGTCCCTTGCTATGTATGCTATCTGTACGAATTTTTTTTTGATCCCTATCATTTGTTTCTTGCTCTAAAACGTTTGCATTTAACCTTTTTTTCGATATCGCTTGATATGGCAAAGATAATTTTCTTTCATTTGCGAACGGAAGTTCAACGAACAACAATAAATATGCCCATTCGACGCGCAATAAAAAAATGTTCAATTAATCGTCGCATAAAATTTTCGAAATCGCGTACCGTTTCATCGAAAATCGCAAACGTGCTTCCTTAGTTGATAAACTCTGTACGTATAGACACGTAAATTTTTTTTGTTCCCTTATAAGATCCTTCACACAAAAATTTCGTCTGTATGTAAAACATCGAAAGAGGCTCTCGTTAATATTGTCCGTCTGTCCGTTTCCGCCTCTTTCGGTTCAGCTCTTGATTTTCTGCCTCTCTATTTCGTCTCCGTATCTTTGTGTACTTAAAATCATTAGATAATTAACTGACGTCCGCTAGATGATAGCTCGACAGACAATGCCGATAACTGACAAACCGAGTATTTTCATACTTTAAGCGAGGATGATGAAACGACAGAAAAGGGGAGGAAAAAAAGGAAACAAAAAATGAAACCAAGAAACGAACGAAAGAAAAATTAACTAGCGTTTATCGTCTTATGTACTTTATAACGTATTTTACCTGAAGTATTGTCTCGATTCTAATAGATAAGAAAATATTCTGAATGATTGTGATATAAAAATATATCTCTTAATGCAAACGAAGCATCATCTTGGTGATGTAAAAGGAACACCATAGAAACATAAAGCGTCGCTGTGTATTGTGCTGTGTACTTGCATACTATGCGTAGATCCTCTCTCATCAGCGAGTATTCCGTATGACGATCGCTTAGAAAACAAAGCGACAAACAAAAAATATCGTATAAACAAAATGACCAAAGTTTCGTAAAAGTCCTGCGTGTTTGAAATCGCCTATTAAGTACGTTTAATCATTTTATTATTACTATGAAGTCTCATGGGGAAGCGTTTAGATGGATATTTTTTAATTCATACACTGCGTCATTGATCTCATCATTCCGAAAAGCAAAGAGGTTCGAAGATCATGTACAATAAGGAAATGATTTCCTTCTAGCTCGCTACGACTGATTCTCGAGGCTGATTACGACGCTGCTCTTGATTTGGATCTTACGGGGAAGGATTTCCTATACATATTCCAAGCTGCTGGCTCTAACGTATAAAGCAAACTGTTTACGACAAGGACTGAAAAAATCATTCGTTGCAAGTTTCACATTGTTATTCCAGTGATTAGCGTGGGTCCGTTATGCGTAATCGTTGCAGCCAACCACAATGCGATATGGGTAACGTAGATACAGTCCTTATATGAATTCTAAAAAAAATTCCTGTCATGAAATTCTCTATCGATGCGAAAGCGCGTTGTAGTCTTAAATTTGTTTCTCTTATAAAAATTTAATTTTACATGAATACAAGATTATTCTGGAGGACACAGATTAATGTGTTTTAAAACGGGTCTATATGGGGTATTTGAAAGAAAAAAAATTCTACGCAGGATATTTCAATGGTGGTAAATTGTACATTTTGAATAAGTGAAAAAAATATGTAACATCTGTATGTCACGTATGCAATGGCAAACAAGTGTTTCTAGAGAAGATATGTATATATGCACATCTGGTGAACAACTTGGTAGAAAAAAATGAGTTATGCGAATAATAACATGTATATGAAAATGTGTTAAAAGCGATTAAGACAAATCTTTCACTATTTTCGATGAAAACGGGATATTCGTTCTGAATTGTTAAAGAACTTTATTTGCTTGATTTTCATGAAATTTACTTGTATCTTGACGCTCTTCATGGGACAGGAAATTAAAACACGTGGGAGATTCCTACACGCCGAAGAGAACGAGATATTTCTTAATCAATTAATTGTATATCGACTGTTACGAAAAGAGCATCTTCGCGTTTATTTACTTCACGAAAAATATTTCATCACGGACTTTATCCCCGTTCCCGACACGAGACAAAGTGCCTGTGAGATATTCAAATGCAGAAGAGCGACGAGGAAGTAAGAGAAGAGAGAAAAAAAGATTAAAATATATTTTAAAAGGAACCGATGCAATATGAAATTATCGGCGCACTCGGTCATCTCATAAAATTCAAATCAATCTGACTTTATTATGTACCTACGATCAATAAATAAAAATTGTCACTTGCCTGCAATTATTTATTTATACATTTCTATGTTAAAAACCATAAAATGTAAATAGAAGCAGCGCAACTATTTCAAATATCGTGGAAAGAAGACCTGAAAATGCTTTAACAAGAAGGTAATCAATATCCTATATGCACTTACAAATAAATTACAATAGTTGTATACAGATATGTTTTATAATAATTTATTTATTCAGCATGTATAATAATTACATAATTCTCTCAATGGACCACGTGGAAGAAAACAAACCCTTGCTAAAAAAAACTATGGTATGGTCAACCATTTACAATGATTTGTTTCGATAATATAAACCGTAAAAATAAATGGATTGAAAAACGTACAATTATCATAACTAAACATAATAAGATCCATTATCTGGTTTCCATGATTTAAGTAAATACCATACGGTTCCTGAATAATAATAAACAGATAAATACTATGGAATATCTAAACTCAACAGTGTCTTCTCATCCCAAAAAATGATACAGAGGTTTAACCTTACATCCCATAACAGTTGTTGGAAGCTAATCGTTGATTTGTTTAAATCTGGACTTTCAAGATGTATATATATATATATATATATACACATATATATATATATATATAATACATATAATTATATGGTACACTTCTCAAAGGCTTACATAAGTAAATGAGAAGCGCCAATTAGACACGATACACATATTCATTGTACTCTTGAAAATTTGACCTCGTTATCTCTTATGTTATTTCTAATCGATCCTCTTTATCATTCTAATTACATTTATCTTTAATTATTATTCCTCCGAAAACATAACGTGCAGAAACACTACGTTAAATCATTATACTCGTCATCTCCCTCTGACTAGGTTCTGCAGTCGTGCCATTTTTTAAATCTTTAATTCATCATCTTTAAATATTAAGCGCACCAGCCTACTCCATCTTTCTGATCTTTTCAAGTAATTTCCTGAGTGAGTTTAATATCAGCGTTTGGATTGGCGACGACGCTTTAAAGGATATCCGGCAAGAATTTCAATTGTATTAACTTATGTTGTGTAACATGCTACTAAGAGCTGCCAGGTGGACGACTTTAATTATTTGCCAAAACGAAAACTGAACAGAATGAACGATCTGAACAATAACTCGAGAACACAAAATTATTTGGAAGAGACGGCTATGTATTAATTTTCATTAATAAGAGCACGCTTGATATTGATTTGATCAATTGCTCTGCGGTTTCGCTGGTCGAGGTCTTAGCTCGTATAAATATCCGTTATCTATAGTATAACATTGCTATTTGTAAAAACTTACGTACGACTATGGAAGTATAATTATAAATAGTTGTATATTAAATGTCCTAAAGATATTAAGTTTATAATGGACACGTTACACTTAGATTCTTACTTGTTACTGGTTGCTTTTGTATTTGTTTTCTTTCTCTGTCCATACAAATTTCAGTTTCTTCCAACATCACTTGTGATTTTTAGCAGCGACCGGATTCTGGTTATAAGAATTTGATAATTAGAATTCTTCTATAGTTAGACACTTTCTCTACAGCTTACCTTTTCATACTTGAAATATTTCTTGTTATATATACGTGTAAAATAAGTTGAAGCTTCATTAAGAATTTTATAGATGTTTCGTTATGATGGAATATTAATAAAATTGGAAAACATTGATATTTCATTATGCCGCTGGTTGCGCAGAGTAGTTTTTCTTTGTAAGATAGAAGAGCTTGTATTCCGAGTGACGTATATTAGTTGCGCGAATATTCATAGAGATTGTTGTGATTCGTGGATTTGCCTCTCTCTCGAGTCTTGAGCTTTGTACAGGTACAATTCATGCCGGATGAAGACTACGTGAGGCTTGCACTATTCTAAAATCTACTTCTTTATCTTTACTGCGCTTGGTACACACAGCACTTACTATCACTGAACAGTCTAACTTGCAGTGAAGCAAGAGCCATCGTCGTTGAAATTTGTATAAGATTCGTTACGCCTCCCTGTGATTACACCATGGAGGTCTTAGGAAGAAATAGAACTTGATAAATATATATCAACGAAGAAAGATTATCGCTATACTTTTTTCTAAATACTATCGAAGTGGTACTGATGTAGTATAATATACAGCACACGTTTCACGCGAGAAACGTTAATATGTTATACAGCCGAATTATAATTTGCAATTTGCTTCTCTATAGGCCTGAGTACTTCATATATTTATCTGCCAACAGCTTTGGCTTGCTGCGTCTTATACATTTTTAACACTTTCTTGCCCGGCACTAAAGTTTGAGTTAGTCCTGGTCTCTTTTTACGTTTCTGCATTTGATTGTTTTCCTGATCCACTTCATCTTCCTCATTTCCTAACATCTGACCATTATTATACAATGTCTGACATATTATGGTCTCCTGTGGTGTTCGGATGGCTTCTAGATCGGCTGCAGAACGATGCAGATCAGAGTCATGTGCAAATGTACAATTGTGACCAAAGCGACAACGACCTTTCCGGTAGTTCCAGCATATTTTCCGACCATTAATCATTTTTGTATCGTCCAGCGTTGGTGTCATCTTTACGTGTTTCTCTAGGATGGCGCTCTTGGCCTTTTCGGCTTCGACAAATGGATTTGAGAAGACAGAAGTCTTGAGAGTTGGTGTGCTGTTGAAATCTGGTGTAGGTAATGGAAGCTTTTCATTGGAAGCTGATTCTCTTTGGGTCTCATCATCGATTTCATGATCCTCCTCGTCCTCCTTGGAACTGAGAGTTAGGCAATATCAGATTACAAAGAATAAGTCCAATCTTATATGTATCTAACGACTGTGATTGGTATACATAAGAACAACATTCTAATACTCCATTATCGTTATATCATTGTAAGCTTGGAGTCACAAAGATGTTAGATGTGATACATAAAACTTTATATGACACATAAACCAACATTGCAAATGTAACACGAATATTATAAGACTATTGCTTCAGTGTGACATGTGTCTCAAACAACTTTCCCATGTCCTATTGTTAATGGACCTAGAGACGCACTTGTCAATATGACAAGGTCTGTAAATTATAAATACTAGTTACGTATAAAATGAATTTGTTACAACCTGCGCGCGCGTACATGGTGTGCTTCACGGGTTAGGTAGGGAAGCATGAATACAAGCAGCAAATATTATAATTGTCTTTTAGCATAAACTTACATATTGTCGTTGTCATCGGAGAGCCCGTCTGTATCACTTTCTGAGCCAGAGGAGGTCCCGTAATCCGCGACCAGGGAAGCCATCGCACTTACCAATTAATTAACAGAAATTACTAACAAACACTAATCTAATATAACCACCATAAATTGTTGTGCTATTCGAGCTATCCGGGTCAGGCCGATATGACAACGTCGCAATGCGTCATAATGCAGCGCCGGATGTTCACGTGGATATTAAACAAACTAACAGCATCGAACTGTCTTCTGTATACAACGGGTGTTTTCATTAAAATAATCCCATTTTATCATTTTTATTTGCATTCGAAATAAACATTATCTTAATAACAACGCACAATAAAAATATCAAATTATTTCCACTTATTTCCATATTATAACAAGTAATAGAAAAAATCGAAGAATTCTACAAAAATATATAATCACGTCGTCCGATCGTTAATTATTTTTTTAAGATCAATGAAAGCTTCTGAAATAATATTTAAACACTATAATCAATATTAATACTTATTGTCAGACAACACCAGCCGTGGCAATATTCACAATGCAGAACGAATTAAGTTTTAATTGAAAGCTTTTCCACACACTGATTTTTCTAAATTCCTTTTCTTCCTTCTGTATCATTAATCGAGTATTGGGAACATGCAGCCAATATTTTCCAAGACTTGGTTTTATTACCATGGGATTTTCATTGTTACTTGCTGCAAATCCGTCGACTTCCCGCCATCGGCTTATCAGATTCACAGTGATAAGCGGTATGTGAAAGCTGTTCGCAAAACATCTGGATATATTTGATAGATTATTTAAGGCGGAGGCCATCTCTTGCACTGTCGGCAATTGAAGAAATATCGCCGCCACTGAATCAATGATAACAAGTTTCGTGGGATAGCTATCATTGGACGTTTTCAATGACGAATTTAAATGATATAAAATATTGAATAACTCGCGTACGTTTTTTACCCGCGTTACTTTTATCCGATCCATTGCCTCACCAATTTCCTAAAATCGAAATTGTTTATATATATATAAATATCGTCTCAAGCAAAAGGAATATCAGATGAATAACAAGTTTGATATATACCGCATCCGAGTATTTTTTTGCTTCTAAAATCATTTGAATTCTCAGCGCTGAAAAATCTCGTTTGGTGTCAATATAATGTACGTAGGATTTGGTACTTGATGTAATATTTGCTGCAATTGTATGGCATAATTGAGTTTTTCCGGATGAGGAAACTCCACATATTTCATATAAATGTCCAGGATGCAATCCTCCTTTCAATAAGTCATCCAAGCTGTAATCAACATTTTATTTGCATATTCTTGTATTAAATTAAACTTATTAAATATAAATATTACCTAGTTATACCAGAGGAAACAATATTGGTATATTCTATTTTCATTAATTCAAACGCATCTTGCACCTGACCACTGAAGGATTTTTCAATTGTTTTCTTGAATTCTAGTACTTCCTGCAAATAAGAAAAAGTGATTGGTTACCCAATAGCGCCACTGCTTCGATCACGATACGTATTACAATAAAAATATTTCATAAATGCTATTGAATGGCTTTTTAATATAAAACGTGAAATAATAAATGTTAAATTATAAATATGCATAACGTATGACTTACTTTGTATGAAAAGCCTGTGATCTTGATTAACTTATCAGGATCTTCCGACATAAAATTAAAAACCGTAAAGATCTTTTTAGCCTGAAGACGCAACACGATTTCATCCGTTAATTTCGGATGCATGTTGGAATCTAATCTTGCCATTGTTCCCTGAATTTGCTGCGTTGACTAAATACGAATCCATTCGTTCACCGTCTCCAGTTAGATGCTTTTACTGCACAAATATAAATATTCAAATTGAATAATCAAAGAATTTCCCGTTTTTTATAATTTAAAATTCTGCAAGAATTGAATCTCTATTATCAGTCACACGACGCTCTGTCGAGAATTAATATTTTATTAAGTCTATTGCGCCTCTAAACGGAAATCGGTAATTTCACGTCCAAAATTCAAATCGTTATCAGGTATACTACGTGGATCAGTACGAACGTTTGTAGAACCCGTAACTGCCCGTAACCAAAAGATGATGCGCCGAGTACTGAAATGACCCTAGCGTCATTCATTGAATCGTACCGCGTGGATGGTGGATCGACGGAAAAAATAAGAGGAAAAGTGCTACTTGAATTTCTTTTGGAAGCGTTCGATACTCACATCAAATATGGCAATGAGCTGTACGGTCGAGTCTCTGCAAGGTTTCGTTGCTGAAGCTAAAAACGAGTTTTACACGTGGTCCTTGGTGAGGGCATTGCGCGCTTGTGTTCGCTAGTCGTAACAATTTTGTGAGCGGAATGTACCTAAGCGAAAATCCATATGGAAAGCGTTCAGCCTGCTGGATCTCAAACTCAGTGTCGAGGTGAGTTCTTCAATTTTCTATATCGTAATTGTATCTTGAGAATTCGTAAAAATTTCTTTTTGATATCGGCACAGCGTGCCACGTGCGTGGTTTCAAACTTTATGGCGGCCATGATCGGCTCAGGATTGCAAGATCATTGGAGGTTATGTATTTGTGTAAGGGGTATAAAGATCAAGGCGAAAAACGTGGTTATTCAGTGAAATATGATTATTTAATTTTATACGAAGCGAGGATGGTTTAGAGAATGCTAACAAAGCTTCATGGTAATCGATTAGATTACGTACTGCCTCAGATGTTTCTGTAAAGGAAGGATTACTAAGCATGACTACATATACATTTTATGTATGTATATATTGTTTCTATATATTTTAATTTATGGCTTGTTTGCCAAATATGTAGTCGCTATATATGGCAATATGAAAGATCTTGTAATGCTCTTATGATAATACGTACTGTATAGGCATATAGAGTTAAAATTATATTCTTGTGGAATGAGAGGCATTTTTAATAAATCGAATTAAACAAAATTAGCGAATTATATAAAAAATGATAATTCGTAGACAATTTTTATTATACATACATATGCATTTGTCTCCGTAATACACGTTTGAATTCAAGGCTGCTTGGTCATGAGTTCCTGTCGTTTCAGAAATTCTATTCTCTTTTAAGCGACGGACATTGATATTCCATTAAATAAACGTTTCAAAGATTATATCGACATACATTATCATATATACATCACCTAGCGATAGTTGCTCCGTATAAGAAATAAGTGGAGTCCTCGTCTTTGATACTTTTTATAGCTATGTTAAATACAGATTTGAAAAGATCAGTTATACTATACGCGATTCATACGTATCATCAGGAGAATAGTATGGTAGAAGTTTTTACGTCTTTAATAATTATTGTCTATGAATCAGCCTTCAAAGGTCGCCATGATGTATTTCTCGTCCAGCGTTACTCGAACGTGGTGTTATTTATGGAAGATTTTTATTCTAAATTTCGTGTATTAATTTTGAAATTACGATTTATAGAACACATAAAAAGAGAGAAATAAATAAATATATAATGCTGCTCAATGTGAGGGTTGCTGATTTGATTCGTAGATGTTCTATGCGCCCTTTTATTAGTTTCACTTTTGACCAATGAAGTTGCTCACTCATGCCACGTTGCCAAGCGTCTGTCTCGACCCGGCCAATCCGGGAACCGGATCCCAGTCACAGCGGCATCTCCCAGTGGCTTCCATAAGCATAAACGAGCAGGCAGCTCTCGGCCTGGTCGCTGAGGAAATTTGTCGGGAGCCGTCGCCATGTTTAGAAGTGTGTGCGTCCTTGAGCGAGCCGAGCGAAATGTTCCGTAAAATATTAGATATAGCTCATGTGCTGAATATTACGTGAGGTACCTAATTACGGTTCGACGTACGCCAATCGCGAGGGTGACGTTCATTTTCGTGGATGGCTCACCTACGTCGCAGAATTTTGTGATTACATTATGGTAAGTCCGCCCTCGTATCGGGCCAACGCCAACATGGCGGACGAAAAATTTCCTTTGTATCGTTGCGGGTCTCTTACTGATGCAATTGAAAAAAATTAATATTCTGAGAAATATTCCCTTATTATATTATCTGCTGGTTTACCATAATCGCCGGAATTCATCGTAAACCTCGTGACATTAAAATATTTATATTTCGCGCATGATTCAGTGTTTTTTACAATGGCACGATATGAACGCCCAAGAGTGTCCGCACCTAGGAGCCCGCGAAATTCCACGTTCTCTCGACACCTGAAATGACATTGCTTTTTTCGGCGTACATTCACTCGCGGAAATCACATCGTTACATTTATTACTTCCCATTTGACGATCATCGGTCGCTTATTGCGTTCACTCCTGGAAATTTATATCTCGTTACTGGCAACAGTTCATTCGGCAAGTCTTTTGATTTCGGCGCTTTTTCTCGAATCAGATTACGTTTCCAGCGGCGAGACACTTTAACGCTAAGTGCCGCTCTACGGACATATCACGCAATACTCTACGTTTTATTAAATTTCTCATCCTTTTTTTTTTACAAAGATTATACTCTCACTGTCGTTAGACAATACTCTATTAAGGGAAACTGGCTTGCGCGTTCTGTAACTTTGATATATGTGTCTTTAAACTTTAACTCGAGAAGGAAATTTCACGTATGTTGCTTGGACAGTCATATCCTAGTGTCAATTGTTTGTATTTGTGTTTCAATGTTTGTTCTGTAATGAAAAAGTTATATGCAAAATTTTTTCGCGTGATTTGGAATAAGGATTTTAACATTTTTTACTTTTTGTAATTTTTAGTTGTATTTTGTTCCTTTCTCTTTTTCTCCAGTTACCTTATGGTTATCTGATAAATAATTTTTTTGTTTTGTTCGAAATTCATTTAGTATCCTTGTTGCTTGTGTCATTTCTTTTATATTTATTTTTTGTTACAAAATGTCTACTGGTGTTATCACATGGATTGTTGTTGAATGTTATATTTTTTGTTTGTGTTTCAGTGTGATGTGTAATGACTGATAAGCAGGGCGTGCCTAATTTACCGCCCCTTGCCGGGGGCGGAGGAAATAATGGGGGAAGCAACGGAGGTGCAACCCAGCAAACAGTCAGTTTGCAACAAGTTCTTGCAAGTGCTCAGGGTCTCAATGTACTCACAACGGGTGGTGGCCAGCAGTTTGTTATTACATCGCAGGTTCCTGGTCTGACACAGGTTATTATCCAGAATAAAGATACTAAGGACGTCATTTCCTTTCAATATTATTATTAACTTTACTTTATATTTTTTATGTAAATATTCATCGTATCTATTTTAAAGTGACTGGATTTCTTTTCTTTTTTTTTACCTAACCTGACATATTGCAGCTGCTTACTATTTGCCTTAATATACTTTTGTTTTATATTGTTGTTATGAATATTTTAAGATCAAAACTGATGACTATCATACCGAACGTGAAAGTATTGATATCCATTCAAATCATACTTTTTGAAAACAATTGAGGCATTTATCTGATACTTCAAAGTAATATGACAGCAATGTGTTTATAAGTAGCATTTTTTGACATAGAATTCTTTAACCACAGGTCATACCAAGCAGTGTTACAACAAATGCAGGCGTCCAACAAGTCGGAGTCACGAGGATCGTTAATATCGGCGGTTCCTCGCCACGTGTTAACGTCGTCGGGGTGGCAGGAAGTAGTGGTTCCCCGCTTACCTCTCCAACACGTCAAAATCCAACAGTCGTGTTAGCCACTTCCCCGAAGTTGATGCGTACATCGGTGGGTAACTTGTTCGTGACTCCAACATCGCAAGCTTCAGTGCAGTCACCGCCTGCCAGGAAAAGACTGAGACTCTCGGAATCTACAGAGAAACCAACAGCCCTGGACTACACGGTTGGCTACAGAAGACGCATCATGGAGCACAAGATGAAAAGGATGCGGGCGATCCGAGAGAAATATGCGGAGAACGCATCTGAGCTCTTTTTTCTACACAATGGGGGAAACATGATGGATTTTCAAACCTGGCGAAAGCGATCACCGACTCCTCAGTACTTGCATTTCTTGAGACAACACAGACTAGATCCTGACGATGATGACGAGGATCTTACCGTACCCTTACCGCCAATATCCGAAATCCCTACGTCGCCAACTACCACAATAGTTTCCTCTACTGCTCCATTGAGTCAAGGTACAGAGGTGAAGATTTCAGGCGTTGGTGTGACTCCTGTTGCCGTGTCAACGACTTTGCCAGCTGCCGTAGCTCAACTTAGTCAACAAGGTAAGCTCATTAAAATTCATCACTGCATTCACACTCTTGATGAACATTCTCCAAAGCAAAGGAGCGTTCGCTGCTTTGGATTCGAGTACGTGTTTCAGTGTTTCATGTGTGATATAATCATATGCTAGGTCTCTAGCTATAGATAGCAGATGTCTCGAGTGAGATACTCCTATGACAATACATGGCATTATCGCACTGTTCACTGTGAATCGCACGATAACGTAGAATAAAATCTATCACCATGCACATACTGAATCACTCATTTGCGCAATAGGACAAGTACCAGGTAGGCCTCAAGGTGGTCGTCACGGCATGATCTTTGCCATCCGAGCAGCCATTCAGTCTTCACCAGTGACCGCTCACCCTACACCCACTTCTACTATAATAGCACCCACGCTCATTATAGGTGATTACCGTAGGCCCGTCATTCAATGTGTACATCATTCTTTTATTCATTTATACCTTTTTAAACAGTTCGGTAATCCCTTTATCGAATGGTAGTCATTAGACGTCATTTAAAATATAAATTTTTTCGGTGTCACAATTATTAATATCTTACATTATAATTTCAATCAATCGGAACTGCCATTGGCTACTTATCATTGCATGTACTTAGATCCTTCTCAATTATTTTCTTTTAGTCACAGTAGATCCGTTGCACCTGCACTTTTCTGAACGAATCAAGCTTCTTCTATTGGATGTTCTTTGTTTCAGAGATTCAAATTTTATGCGTTTTTCGATAGAATTCTATACAATTTTTTAATCGAAATTGTATTCGATTGACCTTAGAAATAATGTAACGCATGTTCTATTCATTTTTCACAGTTTAGTAATGCATTCAGGTTGGATCCATAATTCAACTACATTTAGGAGATTGAATATCAAAGTCTAGTTATAAGATGTAACACGCACTTTGATCGTCAATAATATTTAAGATACATTACATAAAAGATAACAATCTTCATTCGAATTAAATAAATCGTTCAGAGATCGTCAGTCTTTATCCCATCATATCATTGTATCGTTGTTAAGTATTATTTCGATTATGTAGATCATACCGAGTCATACCCCATACAAGTAAGCCGGCTGTTTCGATGATTTCATATTTGAACAGTGAGCTCGTTATGGGAACATTAAAACCAAGCGTGTGTATGGCCTCTTAGTAATTAATCTATGCGGCCAAAGGAAAATCTCGGTTACAATTATTCCAGTAATTAAGTGTATATATAAAATATAACAAACGGTACAGTTACGCATAGTTCAATTTTCGAGCTTCATCAATTTCAATTAATTGCCGTTATCACGTAGGGACCAACAAATATTAATAAATCGCAATTAAGGAAAATTCTAGTGTACGACTGTTTACGTTTTATATGCACATATAATTTTTGCTTGTGAAAACACCTAGTGCCTATATTGATTAATGCAGTTATACCCGTTTATGTTTTTCGTACCTTTTTAGTGGCTACTGTACCACGAGAGTTTCACTATTTATAACAGTTATTACGTCTTTAAAGTAACACAAACGAAAATTCACAATATATCGTTAATGTTTTAGGTGGAACACCCATAGTTCCAGATCCACCCAAATCTGTTCCCACCAGTGTACCTGTAAGTCCTGTCGCTGACAAACTTCCAGCAGCAAGCACATCGGGCAAGCCTCCTAAACCTTCCTCAACGCCTGTTACCGCTACGACGCAACCTGTAGTTAAACTTGTGAAGTTGTCGACATCAACAGTGTCGTCCTGTGATACTCAAAATCTTCAGGAACAAATTGTAGAGAAAGCGAAGCAGGTAACGATTTCCATTCGTTTCTTTTCCTCCATCGCTGTATTTATTTTGCTTTTGGTCACTTAGTATAATTCCTCAAAGTAATTGGGATGATCATGCAATTTTTCTGTAACATGTTTTTGTTCTCAGGAAGCGTACGTGATGCAGAGGATCTCAGAACTTCAACGTGAAGGTCTCTGGTCTGAACGTAGACTGCCCAAGGTCCAGGAACCTTCGAGAACAAAAGCTCATTGGGATTACCTACTCGAGGAGATGGTTTGGCTTGCTGCGGATTTTGCCCAAGAACGCAAGTGGAAAAAGGCCGCAGCAAAAAAGTGCGCAAGGATGGTGCAAAAACATTTCCAAGAGAAGGCTATTCAGGCACAAAAGGCTGAGAAATCCCAGGAACTCAGACTCAAGAAGATTGCTGGGTTTGTTGCCAAGGAGATCAAGAACTTCTGGACTAACGTTGAGAAGGTTTGTCTTTATATATTATATATTTCTCTTTCTCTTCTAAATATTGTTTTACCCCACACAATTAAGCCGACATTTTCGACGTCTCAGGGTTGAAAGTGTGTGCTCGTTGTGGGAACAGAAATTCTTAACTAGTGTATGGCTGTCTTGATTATCGATTCAGCTAAAGGACGTTTCGATACAATAGAATCTGTCATAAAGTGACGTATGTTATTTTTTGTGCGCTATTATAATATTTATTGAAATTTTAAACAATGCGTTTTAAATATTCAAAATCTTTATAAATAAGCAACAAGTAATTACTTTGTATACAAAGCTACGTCAAACTGGTCGCATATTAAAAATCGAGATATATGCAGATAACCTAGGAGGAATTCTAAAAAGTCAATATAAAGATAGAAGATGAAAGGGTTCTGAATCTCTGTTATCTGTATTCAAACACTTTATGTTGCCCCAATACTAAACCTTATGACTCATATTTATACAATATTTTTTGTTTCAAGCTGGTGGAATATAAACAACAGACGAGGTTGGAAGAGAAAAGAAAAAAAGCGTTGGATCAGCATTTAAACTTCATCGTTGGCCAGACGGAGAAATATTCTACGTGGCTGACGGAGGGACTCAACAAAACTGACGGCGCTCAGAGCGTCTCTGCCTCTATGAATAGTTCGAGAATTTCGTCGCCGGTCCCAGCTGGAAAGCACAATTCTGACGGTGCGTCTTAAAATATGACACAGTGTAGAATCTTTGCCGCAAGATAGTCCAGATTGGAAGAAAGTAAATTAGATATTTGGAATTTTATATTATTTTTGAATTGTAGACGAGTTTGAACCAAACCAAACTTCAGACGATGACGAAGAGACGATAGCGAAGGCCGAAGAGGAAATGAAGTCGAATCACAAGGAGGAGGTGGAATTGTTGAAGAAGGAATCGGAAATACCTCTTGAAGATCTCTTAAAGGAGCTACCGCCAAATTATTTGGAAGAGCGGGATAAGAGTTTGTCTCCAGCGCCTAAAGAGACTGTTGAAGAGGTATGTTGAAGTGTACAAAAATGTGTATCTCTAAGGAGATAAGATTTTGAACTGGAGTAATGATAGGATGTGGTTTCTGCTTTCAGGAAAATGAAAAGTCTGTGGATGGTGATGCGGAATTTAGAGTGGCTTCTGAGGAATCTTCGGATGATGAAGACACCATTATGGAACAAGAGAAAATGGAAGGAAACGATGATCACAGACAAGAGTTGGATGATCTCAAGGTAGCCTATATATACGTATATCTCATGTCTAGTCAAATTTTTCATCAGATAATAATGCATTAGCTTGATTATGTCATTGACGAAAATCTTTATATACGTAATCCAATTTGATTTCAGGCTGAAAATGAAATGAGCATTGATGAACTAATGGCGAAGTATGGTAATATACCAGAGGCGTCAATGGACATTGATGGAGATATAGAAGGAGGTACGTATTGTTGTAAAACAAAAAAAAATTCTTTTTATCTTTGAAAAACAATTAGTGATGACAAAATACCGAATCTTGACGGTGCGAGATCCATTCAACTCAATCCATCTCCTTGATGAAATTGAGGCATTTGCCTGAGAGTCTGTTAGGATTTAACGAGATTCGTTCTTGTATACCTTATCCCTATACATTATTTTAATTCTTTTGTTCAGAATCTGGTAAAGAGTCTGAAAAGGAGGAAGAAAACGAAAACGACGAGCAGACGGAGAGTGAAAGTGAAAGCGAGGACGAGACCAAGGACGAGGATTCGCAAACGCAAAGCGATGACGAAACTGGCGTCGGTCTGAAATCCCTGCTTGAGGATTTGTCCAATGAAAAACCCACGGAAGATAATAAAGTACGCATTAAATTACCACAGAATACATTATAGTTGGCTCCGAAAACAGACTTCTATTTTAGCAAATGGAATATAACCTATTTTCGATATTTTACCGGGTTTACCGGGTGCAGTCCAACTATCGAAAATAAATATCACATTAAAGATGTTCTAAACTTGAATTGAGTATCCTTAAATTGATTACAACAATGTTAAATGTTTTATATTTCATTTTTTTCGTTAAACAGTTTTGGAATTTAATTTCGCGACCCAACCATTTAAACTACTTATTGTATTTATTAGTTATTTAATAGTTAATTAACTGTATTATTTCAGAATACCACTGTAGATCAGTCTGATACTCATAATGAAATGGACGATGTTGCTGCATTGGCGGAGAGTATACAGCCCAAAGGAAACACGTTGCTTACTACTAGCGTAAGAATTTTTTGTATATATATTTAGTATTTTTATAATACTTTCATCAATAATGTCAGTCATGTCTTGTGTGCTGCTATTCGCCAAAGGCCATAGGGATTAATTCATCGGTTTAAAGATACATGGGTTACATATAAATTATCTAACTTTGTTCTTAATGTTTTGATTACAGGTTGTGACGAAGATTCCTTTTCTCTTGAAACATTCTCTTCGAGAGTATCAGCATATAGGATTGGACTGGCTTGTTACGATGTTTGATAGAAAGCTTAATGGAATACTGGCTGATGAGATGGGCTTGGGAAAGACCATACAGACAATTGCTCTTTTGGCTCACTTAGCGTGTGAAAAGGGAAATTGGGGTCCACATTTAATTATCGTTCCCACTTCGGTGATGCTCAACTGGGAGATGGAATGCAAGAAATGGTGTCCCGGATTTAAAATTCTTACGTACTATGGCACACAGAAAGAAAGGAAGCAAAAAAGGACTGGTGAGTAAAATAATGTTTATCCTTGCTTTTTTTTTTTTATTGTTCATGCTGGGATTACATGATGATAGTATACCAAACACATAAGGCGCGAGACCCATTCAGCTCAACCCTAACTTGTGATGAGATTGAGGCATTTGTCTGATTTTCTTGCAGTTATAAATTAAATTGATTTAGTTAGTTACAGTTTTTAGTAAAAAACGATTTCTCGGTTTTACATTTTAGGTTGGACGAAACCAAATGCTTTTCACATATGCATCACGTCATATAAGCTAGTGATTCAGGATCATCAGAGTTTTCGTAGGAAAAAATGGAAGTACCTGATCCTTGACGAGGCACAGAATATTAAGAACTTCAAATCGCAACGATGGCAACTGCTGCTGAATTTTCAGACGCAACGGTAAATTAGTCAATTTGTGTTTACTACTTATTCTTTTTGCCCAGTCAGTGAATGAGGATACTTATTGTTCGTCTATTTCTTTAGGCGGTTATTACTCACAGGAACACCACTACAAAATAACTTGATGGAACTTTGGTCGCTGATGCACTTTCTTATGCCAAACGTGTTCCAGTCTCACAGAGAATTCAAGGAATGGTTCAGCAATCCCGTGACAGGGATGATAGAGGGAAATAGCGAGTACAACGAAAACATTATACGACGTCTTCACAAGGTCTGTACGTACTACTTTTCTGTACACTCACATTCGGGTTAGAAAATATATCCGCTGCCGACAACAGATACGTGCGACAACCAAAAGCCGTAGCTGTCTTATTTATAATCAGCGGTATAATAAAGTAGTTCTTCATTAAAACTCGTGTGACAAAAGTGGAAATCATATGGCATGCGAATCCTGTCTGAAGAAACAAATTAATAAATTTTCGTTAATAAATGTAATACAACTATCACAAATTGCCAGTTATATAAGCATACCGTTAAAATATTAGATTAATATTAATTGAGAATCTCCAATTTCAGGTCTTGCGCCCATTCCTTCTCAGAAGGTTAAAGACAGAGGTTGAGAAACAACTGCCAAAGAAATACGAGCACGTTCTCATGTGTAGGCTGTCTAAGAGGCAGAGGTTTCTCTATGATGACTTCATGTCCAGGGCCAAGTAAGTATGATTGTTACTGCTATAATTTATAACGACAATGACTATGGCGCTATCTTTTGCCAATATTGCTAAAGTTTTCTTGTATATACTTTTAAAGGACAAAGGAGACCTTGGCTAGTGGCAACTTATTGAGCGTTATCAATGTCTTGATGCAGTTGCGTAAGGTCTGCAATCATCCAAATCTCTTCGAGGTTCGCCCCACTGTCTCTCCCTTTCAGATGGAAGCCATTGAATTTGTAACTGCATCCTTGGCGTGGAGTGCTCTTGATTATGATCCGTTCAAGGTAGTTATTATATACCGATCGGGGACCAATAGACCGTTTCAATTTGATATGCCTAACTTAACATTTTTATGTTTTAGCATATCGATTTGTCTTGCTTGAATCTTCTGTTAGTTGATTTGGAGCTCACTCTCACAGCCTTTGTAGCACATCGAATCAGACGATTGCAAACGCCGCGAAAATTCATTGAGGAAATCGATAGCTTACCGGATCCTCCACCACGGTGTCCCTCTGGCAAGATTAAAATCAACGTCAGGTTGTCAAATCAAGCCAAAGCACCGCCAGTTCCCCCACAACAAGCTCAGGCTAAATTGAAAAACTTGGCTGGGATATTGCCAACGCCCAGAGTGGGTACTTCACCCCTTATCAAGTCTCTCAACAACCAAAGTACGCCTGGACAAGGTAAGTGATTTATATCATTTTTTTTCGTGGAAATCCAGCAGAAAGATGTTTAACGTAGGAAATGATTCTTGTTTCAGGAGTTACATTAAGGGTTGCTGGAGGACAACAACTACAAGGCTACTCTGTGCAATTGGTACAACATCAGGGAAGCGTGAAAGGTAATTTTTGTTTCCAATATCTTTCTAAAAAGCATTATCGATCAGTTCAATACACATGATTGCGTTGAACGTTTGCAATGATGCGAGAAAAATTCACCTCGGACCAGCATGTTCATCATCTTACCATTTATGGGCATTCTAAAACCGAGTTGACATTTTCGTCAACTTTAGACAATTTTTTAATAATGTACAAGCTAGAAATGTTTGTTAATATTTTTATTTCTGGTATTTGTTTAAATAGCAATTCCAGTGGGCACCTTGGCACACAATCCCCAGGGCACAGCCACTGTTACACCAACCACAGCTGCAATGAACGCCCAGAGGATAACAGTCGGTAATGCGAATATTCGGGATGGTCTACCAAGGTTAACAACCCAAACAGTTACTGTAAAACAAGGCGATTCCGTCCAAAGAATAGCTGTACCGAGCTTTGCCCAGTTGGTTCAAACCTCAACTGGCAGACATATCATCTTAACATCTAACCAGCAAAACACCAATACAGGTTAGTTTATATGAAAATGTTAAGACTTAGCCCTGACCGACAACGGTGATAGAAATTAAGTGCTTTGCACCGTTTTATAATAAACATCAGGGTACAGTAAAGTTAATCCCTATTTAAACTCATGTGTCAATAGTGGAAAGTCTGACTCGTGAATCCTGTCTGGGGAGACAAATAAAGACATATATTTACAATAGAATTATCAAATCGGGAATGCAGCTAACAATGAATCTTGTGCATTTTTTTTAGTTTCCTTCCCAGTAATGACACCCAGTGGACAACGCGTAACAGTTTTATCCAAATCCCTGATGGGCCTTTCCACGTCTGTGTCAAGTGTTAATAAAGTTGTCGGTGGAGTAGTCACGACTGTTGCTAATGCAGCTAGTGGAAGACCGGTTATGAGAGTTCCTCCATTAAATGTGACAACGTCACAAGCACAATCAGCAGCCACGATACAGCAACCGCAACAACAACAATTGCGATGTGGTATTGTTACCAGGAATTCACAGAAAGATGTTGAAAAATGTCAAACCAAGGAACAACCCAAGTCTGAATTTTACATCGTGAGTAAAAAAGTCATCTTCATAATCTAAAATATATGTATATTTTTGAATCAAGTATAACCTTTAAATTTGAAATGTTGCACAGCCGCAACTAGAGGCAGAACGAAAGCAAAGGCGGCAAGCAAAACTTCAAACCTTAGCAAATATTAATGAGAGACGTTGCGCTGCTTGTCCACTTTACGGCGAAGATTTGTTCACTGCCTTAAGAATCGGTAGACCTGCCGTTGGTTGTCGTTGGCATGGAAGTGGTTGGATGCACTGTACAACGGCAGAAGGTAGCACACGCACCAGGAAGCAGTTCTTCTCCCGTACTGAAGCTCTTGCTGAAGCCATAAAGTCGACTGAACTAATCGTCGAGGAATTGAAAGAAGTATTTGAAAGGTAAGTTTCGTCTGTGAAACTTTTGACAATTAAGCGATTTAATTATTGGCAAAGCTCGTGTAATTTTACGTTGAATGTAATTTTTAGATTTGTCGTGTATGTGCCTGCCGTAAGAGCACCACTACCTCGTTTTCACGTGTCGCATCCTCCACCACACAAACTCTGGGCTGAAAGACGAATGCATGTGGAATTGCAAAGGCAATTGTCACCAAAATTGACCCTGTTTCATCCTGTAGCCAGTGCTATGGCCACGCAATTTCCTGATCCTAGACTGATACAGTACGACTGTGGGAAACTGCAGTCGCTGGATCTACTGCTCAGAAAACTCAAAACTGGGAATCATAGGGTTCTCATATTTACACAAATGACTAGAATGCTGGACGTGCTTGAGGCCTTCCTGAATTTCCACGGGCACATTTACCTTCGTCTGGACGGTACTACAAGAGTGGATCAAAGACAGGTTTGTAATTGAAATTTATGTTACAGTTTCTACTAAAAAAAAAAAAGAAGAATTTATGATGATTTGACGATTTTTGTTGGGCAGGTGTTAATGGAAAGGTTCAATGGCGATAAAAGAATATTCTGTTTCATCTTGTCAACCCGTTCTGGTGGTGTTGGTGTCAATCTGACAGGTGCTGATACTGTCATTTTCTATGACAGCGATTGGAATCCTACGATGGATGCACAGGCCCAAGACAGATGTCACAGGATAGGGCAAACGCGTGATGTACATATATACAGGTAAAGATGTTACTGGTTAATAAAATATTTATTGATAATGATTCTGTAGTTTTTAAACGATCTTTAATCAATGGATATTTTTTCAGATTGGTCAGTGAAAAAACGGTGGAGGAGAATATCCTAAAGAAAGCCAATCAGAAGAGGTTACTGGGAGACTTAGCTATCGAGGGTGGAAACTTCACGACAGCGTACTTCAAAAGTGTACGTATTTAAAAAATAGTGGAATGTTATCAAATAATTTTATTGATAACGTAATTAATATGTCCGTCATTGTTTCTTACTTGTATAGTCAACGATTCAAGATCTGTTCAATATTGACCAATCGGAGAATGACGCCTCGACACGTATGGCCGAAGTTCTTGAGCAGAGCAAGGACCGAGAGAAGATGCAACACAGGGACTCATTATCGGGATCAAATACATCTCAAGTGCAACCAACAGAAGAAAAGGCCGCCATCGGCGCCTTGGAGAATGCTCTGGCTGCTGTTGAGGAGGATCTCGATGTCCAGGCTGCGAAAACTGCCAAAGCCGAAGCTGTTGCTGACCTGGCAGAGTTCGACGAGAATATACCATTGGACGATGCCGATAAGGAAGATACACAGATCAGCAAGGCAGAACAAGAAGTTCAGAATTTGGTGTCGCAGGTTAGTTTTGACACAGTTGCACTCTCTTATCTTTTATGAACCTCTCGAGGATTCTTTAATTTGGCTTCTCATTCTTCTTCAGCTCACACCCATAGAGCGTTATGCGATGAAATTCGTGGAAGAGTCCGAAGGAACTTTTTCAGCAGCGCAGATAGCAGCTGCTGAAAGAGAACTGGAGCAACAGAAGAAGGAATGGGAACTGGATCGGCTTCGTGCTTTGCGCGAGGAGGAGGAAAGACGAATGAGAATGGCCGACGACGAGGAGAAGCCGCTAACCTTCGGACGTGAGGACGCGCAAAACCAGGTTAATAACGCTAGTAATTCTAAGAAAGTAGTTAATAAGAAGGCCCCACCGAGTAGGAGGAGCTCACGTAGGCGAAGTAGTAGAAGTGCTCAAGTGTCATCAGAAAGCGAAACCGAGACTACGACAGAATCCGAGTCAGAGTCTCAGGAGGACCTCGTAGAGGATACTCCAGACGAAGAGTCAAGTCATACGGAGAGTCAGAGTCAGGGCGACGAGGATGAGGAGGAAGAGGGTGATAGTCAGAACGAATCTGAGAGTGGCAGTTACTCGAAAAGTCGAAATCGATCCAACCGATCTACCGAAAGTAAAAATCGTCTTGATCTGAACAGTCCGCGTACTAGGTCTAGGGGTAACGTTAAAATAAATCTTTGGACATTGGACGTGAGTCCTATACTTCCTGGAATCAGGCCTAAGTATACTGCTACTGCCGGCGGAATACCTAGAAAGCGTGGACGTCCCAGAGCCGATGAAATATTTGCGTTACCTTTAGCGCCGATTACAAATTCAAAAAAACCGGTTAACTCCTCTCCCACTAACAAGGCTGACAGTCAGTCTTCAGGTAATTTAAAAAAATACAGTGGATCACAGGATGCCATTAGCCAACTGAGTAATCTCGGCGAGTCTTCTTTACCGAAATCAACTCAAGAGTTAAAGATAGGGTCTGATAAAACGCCTCCTGGTAGAGGATACAATAGGGCTTCGTATAAAATAAATGAGACGACCCACACGAGAAAGGACGATGCATCATTGTCAAAGTTACAATCCGAGAGTTCTCATGCAACCGACAGAGTATCTTGCAGCAGTACGCTTTTGTCGTCTAAAGTTAAAACTGTAGAGGAAACTGAAATTCATGAGAACATCTTAACCAAGGAAGCTTTGAATTTGCCAATGGTTAGACTCTATGACATCATGAATTCCACTGACAATTTCGAATACTCGAATCTGAATAACATCAAACTCGATACACCGTCTCCCAAGGTGAAATTCAAAGATAAGTTTAAATCCATGAGCGAAAAACGGGAGGGAAATGACGGTTCTGAGATAATACGTTCTGATGTTCCTGAGACTGATAATGAAATAAAAGATGTGGTATGCGATAAGAGAGATTCGAGTACTCTCTCTTTAGAGGATCGAGTCACTGAAAAAGTAGAAAAAAAATACAGTAATACAGTAATTGATAAAGAACAGATTAAAATCACGCATAGACATTCAAAATTAAATGACGCAAAGGGAGACATTGATTTTGTATGTGATAGTCAGGCTCAAGACGATCGACTTGCACTGTTAAATAATAAATCGTCCATTACCTCGTTGGATGAATGTGAAAATTCTCAAGAATCTGTAGAAAATCTGTTTACCACCAAAAATGACTCAAAGAATGAAGTCTACACTGAGAGTGACTCGCAAGATTCTCAAATCTCTTCGGTAATGCATCAAGGTGCCCTAGAAGATACAGAACGAACAGAACGTGAAGACTCCACAGTATCTGGAAACGCTACAAAGGAGCAACCGGAAGAAAGTGGTAATTTCAGTTTCATAGGCTCGAAACATGAAAAGTCCAAAGGAACATCAAGAATAGAGAAATTAAGTGAAAATAACGAAACACGATTATTTTCACCTAGTAAAACGGTTACGAGAAGACGCCGAGTTTCTCGTGGTGATTTAGATGTAATGGATCGTAGTTCAAAATTGGAGCCTAGGAAATCCAGTCCTTTGGTGTTGCCAACGAAAACAAGATCACGTGGTAAATCCTCAAAACAAAAAGAATCTAGTGCCAGTTTAGGGACACATGATGACCCATCTAGAAGACCCGCAGAGAAAATAGTTTTGGATCGTAGAAGCAAATCGAAGTCTCCCACACTAGATCCAGTACCGACGGAAAAAGTAGTAAAAGTAGAAAAATTCGGGAGGATACCTAAACTGGAAACTTCGTTAGAAACGTTCAACGAGGCCTTTGAGAAGCTTTCGAAAACGTTGGATTTAAGGGATATGAAGTATAGCGATGAATCACAGGGTGACAGGAGTACTGATTCGGATACAGATTTTGCTGTACCTTCATTGCCATCGCCCAAGACACCTAATGTTGTTATTATGGAACCTGTACGAAGAACACGTAGGCCCGATACACCATATCCAGGAGTAACGACGCGGAGTGCAAGAGCCACATCGAATGTAGAGGTGAATGCGGAGAATACTGATCCTGAGGGTAAAGAATTTTCAAATAGAATGTTAAGCAATACACCACCTTCTGTGGATAGTAAACGAAGTACTAAACACAGCGTGAGTCAGTTTGATGGTCAACTCGTCGCATTTGATCAGGGAAGAATTACCAGATCAACTTCACACAGATCATCGACACCTCCACCAGGAATCTCTCAGAAGTTAAATAAGTCGTTGTTCAAACGACGACCTGATACACCGTTACCTAATTTTTTAGATTCAACTAAGAGACCGATCACCAGGTCGCACTCTAATACTTCAGCACTGCCCAGCATTTTTCTTGAACGATCTTCAGCCCGCAGCTCAAAAGCACCCTTGGACAATGGCTTTGTAGTTCCTAGTCAGTATATTCGCAAGAACAAATCCATCTCCCTCAGTCAAAAAACATCAGATGCTCTAGAATTTCCAATTCCTCCTGTCCCAACAAGGCCAACCCGAAAGTCTTGTCCTAGTGGAATTTCAGAAACTAAAACGAGTTTCCTAAAACGTCGTCCGGATACTCCTATGCCAGTTGCAGAACATCCTAGGGTGACTAGATCAGGAGTGGATTTTGCTTTACCGTCTAGCATGCCATTCTCATCAGTATCAAAGAGTAAAAATCTAAGGAAATCACCAGTCTCGTTAGGATCTACAACGACTACCAATCCTGTTTTAGACACAGATTCTAATGGAAACGCAGTAGGGTCTGACACTTATTCCAAACAAACTAGCAGGTTATCACCAATCTTGCCAGATGCAAATGACAAACCTCAAAGAACAGCAAAAGTCGTAGCAATACTCACCTTGGATACTCTCTCAAATCGTCATCACAATATAAGAATGTCGGAATCGCGAATGAACAAGAAGAATTTCGACAACAATGCAAAGAAGTTGCAGCCTGAGAATCCAAAATCAAATTCAGCAGAAGCCTCTCCGAAAAATTCTGGTCAGAGTACGAATAGAGTCTCAAGTCCTCTTAGCGCAAGAGCATTTGTACCATCCAACGAACCAAATAATCGATCAAGTAATATATCTCGTCCAGGAAGTAAAGTAGCTAAAACAGAAAATGTTAACAATTCAAAAGAATCCTCCGCAGCAGGGGATCCAACGATGATCGCTCTGATTGATTTGGACGCAGAATCTGATTTCCCTACGCCAGGAATGGGGAAGAGAATGAGGAAGAAAAGTAAAAGGACAAGAATAGCTCCCCTCACAAAACCCTTAATACAAGGTAATCCTGGAGATATCCAATTGGTGGATATTTTGGATGACGACGAGGAGGGCGAACAGACGCCCCCAGTGAAAAAATCAGTTCGCTATCAACCCCCTCATCCTCATCCATCGGAAAAGCTTAACAACAGCCCGGTGTCTTGAGTCACGCTTATATTTTTATCCATACGACTTAGCTGGTGCGCCAAGCAGTTGGCTTTTATAGCGGGATGGATGAAAACATTAACTAATAATGACGAAAGCAGATATTTGAGAAGAGGGAGCAAAAGTATATAAACCAATGATAAAGAAAATTAATGGATTTCTCAAAAGGAAGTTCTTGCATTCCCATCGCCGGTCACGCTATGAAAATCTGTATATAATCTCGCGAGACTAAGACGGTTAGAAGAATGACTATTCTGAGAATTTCATTGTACTGGATACAATTGTAATAATTTTTAAGTTACTTCAATGAAGATTGAGACGCGTGTTAGTAAGTCGCGCGAATTTACACGCATCTTGTAAATTGCTAGGTGGGACTAGGTTATAGTATAATTTATATTTCTTAATAAGTGAGACTCATGACTGTATTATATTAGGCTAGATGTTTCAGGGAGAATATCTCTGTGTCTGTTATATAAATGAAAAACACGGTATCGCAATATAAACCAAGGTAATTAAATGTGGTACTCGATTTCTATAGAGGGCTTAGGTAGGAATTTTTAGAGTGAAACATGAGAAAACACGATAACGCGAATGAAGTCATTTAAGATTTCAATTTCGGCCAAGACGAATAGAAGTAAAAGAAAAATAAGAGTGAGTCGCGCATTTTCTCGCTGCGTTGTATGGCGTATTTTTTCTCGAGGCCCATGCAAACGAACCCCGTTATATTTCGCGAGAATACACGCTATATATACGATATATATAAAGAAAAGAAAAAATACGCAGAATATAACTTGACTACACACGCCCATATACGCCGTACGTTATTACGACTATTAGACTTGTAAGATCAACTGTTTCGAGAAAGAAAAAAATGCCCTACTGTAATAATTATCGTTAAGCTGTATGCCTGTATTTTGTATGATCGAGTGAATCCGAGGATGAAAAATAAATGAACTATTCCTTGCTATGAATAATGTGTTTCCTTATTTCTTGGTACGTTTCCAAGTCTGTTCGATCAAAGGTTCAGTTCCGTTTTGGTGTCAAATTTGCTCAGTGTGCTTGTTTATGCTTGGAGAGTCGTTTAAGCGCAGCAAAATGAAGTTGCGAGATCAGTTTGGTGTGGCAAGGCTGTCATGACCGCACAAGACACAGACATTTTGTTGTATGAATGTAGCATCTTATGCTCCAGGCGCGTTCGTTAGAGGAAACAAAAATAAGAAATAGAAAGAAGGAACAATAAAAATAAATGAGATTTTAAGAAATTATCATTTTTTTAACGTGAAAGAAAAGACTCTGATAAAAATGTTGAGAAAATGGCACCAAAACACTGCCTTTGCCATTCCAAACTTGGAGACAGCCAAGATTATAAGCAGGCACATCAATGAGCGTCAACAAGGAATTAAGTTTATTTTAATTAATTACACTCTACGAGGACCGGAACGATTGGAACAACGAGCCTTTGAACGAACAAGGCCATCACTCCCTTTAGAATAATCAAGTATTATAATTAAATTATTTTAATCGTCGTTATATATCAAACCCGGGTTTCAATAATGCCTCTTTTCATTCGTGAAGAGTTTATTAGTTTAATATGGGAGAGCATTCGTTCTGAGATTCTCGTAGGTAAGTTTAAATTATCAAAAATCTAAGATTAATGGATTTTATATGAAGTTAAAATCCTATATCAGAGATAGTTATCAATATAAGTCGTACTTAGCGTCATTTACTCTCTTACAGATATGGTTGTCGGAGAACACCATGGAACAGATGCCGGTTAGTATTTTGAAGAAAATTGTGAATTTACATATAAAAGAGCATAGAATCGTACGAACTTTTTTGACTTTTCTTTTTAAAATATTTAGATGTGGTGTCCGCCAACACCGCCTACAACGGATAATGACGTGTACATCGATTATTCACTTGGATTTCTTTACGAAGCTACACCAATGTCTGAGGCTCAATTGCCTCCCGTTTACGTGAAGAAGGAACAAAAGAGAAATAGAGTGGATGTTGTGTCCAGTGACAGAGGCGATGGTCGTCGACCTATTAAGATGCGACATAAGGAGGAATCCGTTTACGCACCCAGATCACTATTCGACAGACCATCACCAGCTTTAACAAAGATGCGACGTGACATGAAATTGCATAAATATCGAGCAATAGTACGTCCGCCTATACCGATGACTGGTATAAAGCCAACACCCATGTTAAAACCTACGCCAGAACCAGATCACGTCCTTGACTGGATGGTCCATGAGGATTGGGCTCTTCTGCAGGCTATTCAAATCTATCAGGGGCTGCCCCTGAATTTGATGATTCTTTCACCAGGACATACACCTAATTGGGATCTGGTTGCTGATATCGTTAACAACACTTCGAGGATCTACAGGTCGCCTAAACAGTGTAAAAGTCGTTACGAAACTGTCATTGTTCCAAGGGAAGAAGGTAAACTGTTGTACGATACCACTCCAAAGAAGCAGAAGAAGCAAAAGGGAGTTTATAAGATGCCACAAGTTGCTGAGGTACAATACAGGTTAATTCGTGAAATTAATTTATTCATATTCAATAGATTTTCATGCTATTGTTCTTTGTGGATAACAGCAAAGTAAGACCAATCGGCCAATGAGGACGTCGCAGCTTTATAACCAGGATAAAAATCACGCGTTCACTTTGATGTGCTGTCAGAGATTCGATACTATTAAATCTGTATCCAATAAGCGAACGCCTACGGTTAAACCATTGCTGGTCAATCCTCTGATGAAGAACCCGAAGCATGCTGCGGTCCTCGCTGAGTGTGGGATCCAGTACGATAGTCCATTGGCACCAATAGAGGTAGCAACACGACGTGCTGAAAGGATAGCCAAAGAAAAATTAAAGAATGCCGTAAGCATAGTTGATTTTAAATGATACTTAAAATTTTTCATAATGAATACGAGTTTAATTTCTCATGTTTTTCATTTCAGGTACTCACTGCTGAACAACAGCAACAACAAGCAACTGCTCGTCTGGTACAGCAGCAGCAGCAGGCCGCTCAGCAACAGCAACAGGCAGCTCAGCAGCAACAGCAACAAGTTGTTCAGCAACAGCAAATTCAATTGCAACAACAGCAGCAACAACAGTCACAAATAGCATTGACTACGAATACGCCACAGCCACATCAGCTCACTCAAGTAATAGCCAGTGTAGCGACAACAACACTAGCCTCTATAAAAACAGTCGCGTCGACAACAATCGTTACCAGTGGTACAACCGTTGTAACCACTGCAGTAAAAGGTCGATCCGGTGGTACTCTGACAATGCACGACGTTCGACCAACTCCTACAGTAGTTAGTGTGGCGAATCTACAAACTGGCCAGAGGATAGCTACAGCAAGTTTAGTGTCAGCTGGACAAAATCCGACAGGAGTAGCGCAGAAGGGCATCGTCGGCGTGACTGTAGCGACAGCATCCGGTAGCAAAACTCTAACACCAGCACAAGTTCAATACTATAAGCAGCAACAAGTACTCTTGCGCCAGCAACAGCTAAAGGTGCTTCAAGCACAGGCTGCAAGTGGACAAAAGGTTTCTGTAGCTGTTTCCGCTGCAGCTGCGCAACAAAGAGCGATGCTAATGAAGCAGGGAGTTGCTGCAGGTACTGTGGCTCAAGCTGCATTAGGAAAGCAAACTGTAACAAGAACAGTATCAGAGACAGAAATGGCTGCGTTGATAAAGCGACAAGCTGCACTTCAACAGCAGGCTAAGGCCGTTGCTCAAGTGCAAGTTCCAGCACAGGCTGGATTAACACCTGCGCAGATATTCGCCCAGGCTGGTCTTCAGGTTCAGCAAGCTGGAACTTCTGCGGGTGGTACACCTGTAGCGACATTAGTTAAAGCTGCAAATGTCGCAGGGGTGCGCACTGCCACTCCGCAACAGATCAGACAGCTCGCGCTACATCCTCAAATCTTGGCACAAAGAAAACTACCAGCGCAGAAAGTCGCGCAATTAGCTCAGGTTGCCGGGAAGGCTGGAATGCAAACTCAACTTATTGTCCAGCAGAAATCATTACCAGCTACCATGACTGTTCAGCAAATACACCAAGTTATGAAACACGTGCAGCCATCCACTATGCAGCAATTCACACACGTTAGTCAATGTCTCTTATTAGATACCAATTATTTCAATTTTCTTCGTATTGCAATTCCACTAATCTATCTTCAAACGATCTTATTTATAGGTCTCTAGCGGACAGGCAGTATCCCAGGCAGGTCAGGTTGTGTTGGCAAAATCTCCATTGCAAACAAGAGTTATTCCTGTTGCATCAGCAGCCTTGAAGCAGACAATTCAAGTGGTAACTGCTAGCAGCGCTCAATTAAGACAGGCTGCACCTGCACCAGGAAAGCCTGTTGTAACAACGGCCAGAGCTAGTCCAGGACCTAGTCAAGTGAGGCTACAAACAATTGCGCACTCGGCTCATACTCAACAAATACAGCAACAACAGCAACAGCAACATCAGAATCAACAAGACTCGCAGCAGAAGTAAATGAATTTTGTAATTTAGAAACAGTTTAAAATTATGATCGAGTCTTAGAGAAGCTCGATCTAAATATTTCGGCTCAAATTCAGGAATAGAAAACAGAGCTAATGATTCAACATGATTTTAAACGTTTCTATAGCGAATCGATGGACGATATAACATTCCAAATTTGACAATTTGTACCTATATCATGTACTAAGGAAGGGTTAGAAGTGAAGGGCTTTATGCGTACAATTTTAAAAGATAATCATGTCTTTAATATTGTGATATCCTTGTTAACATCCAAGTGATATTTTATTTTCGAAATGAAGGAGCTCCGCACCCGTTAAACGATTCTCTTGCATCATTTTCATATTATTATTCTGTTACGGGAACACAACAGAATGACATCTATTTATTTAATTGCAAAAGTTACTTCCTGAATAAAATACTATAATTGCAGCGATTTATCTCGCACCAATTAGTTATTTATACTTATGCTGCGAGCACATTATACATAATTGAAAACGACGAGCGTGATATCCTGAGAATAATATCTGGTAGGATTTATTAATTAAAATAACCCTCAATCGTTAATTCTTTTGTTTAAATATATATATGTATGTATATATTGTTTTCTCTGATAACAGGTAAATCATTCGTTTTTATCTCAATTAATAGTGTCGAGATTAATTGTTCGACAAGGAATTCTCATGAAAACCAAGATCCCAAATACAAATAAGGATAATAAGTTAAGATTTGAAGAAAATAAAAATGTATGCTTGTAGATAAAACAACTTTCTATTTCATTCAAGTATCATGTGAAGTAAAACGACGTGATATTACGTTTCTGCTGATTAAACTGGTAATATCTTGACTATGGTCAATAAAAATGTATCAAAACAAAATAAACATTTGAAAGATATATTCAAGGGCGGCAGATGAATACGGATAATTACAGTATTGCGTAAGATATCACGCGTACCCAGTATGTTTGCAAAACTTAAGCAATCTAGAAATATGCAATTCAAATCACGACGGAAGATTAAAATATAGCCCATTTATCGCAATAAAGTCAATAAGTCAGAGTTAACGAATTTCTCTCATGTCATCAAGCTCTGATAATATGCCGACACTTATTTTTGGCTAATTTTTCGTTTAATTTCACGTTCTTTTTAATGATTAAATAAATGTATTATTAAAACTGTAACTATGTTTTGTAAATCTGCAAGGGAAGCGTTCATTGACTGGGATCATTAAGAAATATAGAATGTCAGCATTTCGTACAACTCACAGTTATTAAGAAAAATCATCCGAGTAATTAAAATGTTCTGTTATAATTCGATTGTGGTTAGGCATATTAATTTCAGTTCTTTACTTTTATCATATTAACTTTTATACTTCATGTAAAGTATGATATATGTACTTAGTAACTATTACATGGTATTAGTAGTCTACCTGCGTATAGATTGGTTAAAGAGTGTTGTACGTTATCGACCGAGCAATGCAGATCGATTTTTGAAATTAATTAATGAATAATTTAAAACATGTCAATAGGATTCGCACTCTACGCTTATATCGTTGCGCCACTCTGTTGCGGATAATCGATTTTGGAATAATAATAAATTCGTTCTAAACTACTATTGCAACTAAATTCGTTCGACGGGATATGGTAATTGTCTACTAGTTGAGATATACCGAAAGTAATTGAAAGTGTGCCAAGGGATATTGATAGTCATTGATTTTTATTTTACCTTAATCTTTGGCTACTTCGATTTACTTCATTTAAAGACCAAGCCGTGTAAGCCCAATGAATATCTGCAAGTCTAATGAGAGAAAAAGAAACCCATGATAGAAGAGGGGAAGGGGGCAAGAGTATATAAAGTAATTTAAAAGATATAACTTGTATATGTATATATAGGTTTGCGTTATCATTTTAACAAAATATTTCTTATTATAGCCTCATGTTGATAGCTTATTAATGTGCACACGTGTAAAATTGTAACCTGATATATCTATATCAGTATGATATAATAATTACATGTATATATGATTGAGATATGCACATATGTATGCATGGACTTCGTATGTAACTGGCATACGTATACACGTATGTATTATATAAAAAATATACATATGGATAGATAATTCGTGTACAATAGTTAATCAAATAAAACTCATCAATAAAACTTGGATTGTACTTTAATGTTTTGTGTGATTAGCAGAAAGGAAATCTAGTAGAAAAGGAAATATATTGAATTATATCATAGTAGGCCATGTGTTATTGTCAGAGAATTTTTCACGATATAGTCAATTTGACAGATTGTGATTATCTTAAAATATAAAGATATTAAATAAACTTTTAAAAGTACATGGGTCACTGGTTTGATTTGTATAATTGGTGTTATAGTGTCTTATAATTTGGTTATAATTTGGATAAATCTGGCACTGTGATCCATTGGGGATACAACCATAAGAAAAGGAAGTAACGAATTTAGATAAATCCAGATATTATAGATATGCCGAAAGAATTTTACAATTTTACAATGTTTTAATCATAAATCTCGTAAAGCTTATGAAGCATTCGTCATTAGATATTATTGGTTTTTTTTTGTACAAAAAATGTTATCAAAACCTCACTAGAGATTTGTTTCTCTTTCAACCGACTTAATTTCTCCCGCCTATAATTTCTTATATGCGAAAATTAGGAAATGATTTTTATACTTCATGTAAAGTATGATATATATACTTAGTAAGTATTACATGGCTAACTTATTAGAGGTCCTGGCAAGCACCTACGACAGTTTCGGAAAGTTTCGGTAAGGTTCATGGAATTCGGAAAGTTCCGCTAGGACCGTAAAGCTTGGTTTAAAAGACTGCGAACACTCCAAATGCCAAAGACTCCCGTAGACTCAAAAATCTATGGTGAGGAACATGTAGCATCAAAAATGGAATATGTGAACTTCCAACTTTTGGTTACAAAAAAGCATCACAAAAAATGTATCTACCATTGTAAGTATTTGCATCTGACTGAACGCGTACATCATAGCCATTACGAAATGCATATTTGGCGTGAGGCTGGTGCACGAAGCTAAGGCGTATCGCCAGTATAGGAAATCCTTCAAAAATTATCAAATTTCAGTGAGCAGTCGATGCACAATAAAAAAAATACAATTTTTACCTCAGATTTTCGAAAGCGTGCCCCGTTTTACGACAAACTGCAATATGCATCTTAGCAGACTTTGCACACTCTGCATAAAATGACGACATACTTATGTATCGATTCCTTATTCTCGATTAAAGACTAAACAGCAGAAAATAGACAGCTACCAGCGTCATAGTTTTATTCTGTTAGCTAAAACTTGGTGCATTCTTATTTAAAAATAAAAGTTTATTTTTTAATAATTCTAGTTCAACTGATAAAGGCATTTGGCGTGCATATTTTCATAAAATTTCTTTGCGGTTTTTTTATTTATTTATGAAGAATTTTTAAAAGGGAAGATAACATTTATCAATATTAAAAATGTAAATTGTTATATAATTCAAACAGTAATTTAATACACGAGGTTGAAGTAAAGTTTATATGCTCCAGGAAACTCATGTATTTTTTATAGTATAACATAATAGAACGGTTTCATGTTTATTCTCGGGTAATTAAAAAAACAATCTTGAAATAAATTCCAAGAATTCATTTCTTAGAAAAAAATCACCGTATCGCATATTTTCCTGGTAGATGCATCGTGGGAACATGATAAAATGGAATAGGTCATCATCAATAATTGTAAGTGTAAATCTTCGCTATTTACTTAGGAGGAAAAACTAGCCTTAAGTATAATTAACTAACCATAAAAGGAAAATCTCTAGGGAATTTACACTGTTACAAGTGAGCTTGTATTATCGCCTTGACAAGTAATGCAAATCTGCTTTGATTAGTAACTCTGTGCGTAGTAACTCGCCTTGAAAAATCTGCTTTGGATAGAAAATATGATTTTGAAAAAATGAAATGAAAAAATAATGATTTTATACAAATTATTAATGAAAGCATCTTAGTGCAGTCATAATACACCACATCAAGTCTGTTCAATTCTCATATGATTAATCACAGAGGAAGAAAAAATGATTATCTCAACCCGGTCAAGAAGGAATAACTCAAAATAGAACATACTAATATGAAAAAAAAGAGTAGTAAATTATGAGTGATACCACTAAAACACAGTTCCATAAATGTTACATTGCAGCAACAGAGCAAAACGCAACAAGTAATATTGCAAGAGTATTACCGGTAACTTGAATTCACATATACGTGAACACAAGGAATCATTAACTTAACTGCGTTTCTTTTTCTTTGTTACTTTAAAGTAACGTGAATTTAATGTCTCACCGACGACATGCTAATTTGACTGTACCTGGCGGATCGCAAGATGGCGTCTTCTTTCGTTTCACATAACTAGTGCCATGTATTATATCATGCCTCACAATAGTGACGTACATAAATATGGTAATCGTGTTTGCCCCGAATTAAGTTCATTCTATGAGATACAGATATTTCAAACCTTAAACAATTTCACTCAGGGTGTTCAAAAAGCTTTGTGTAGCTGGTACCTATTCCGACACACTTTTAATAAATTGTGTAGCCCACAAGTATTACTCGGATACATACATTCGGGAAGTTCACTTTTGTAACATTAAGAATTACTGGTTTTAAAAATAATTAATTACAATTTTAATGTCACGTTGAAGTAATATTTTAATATAACTGAAACATACTTCAAGATGTATTCGATGTAATATCGCGTCAACGCAACATTGCAATATCACACGCAAGCGTTTCTGGAAGTTGCCGATGTAAGATTACACTGAAGTAACAAGCCGTTTTACCCGTATACATTTGTAAATGTAACAACTGTTACAAACTGCATTTAATGGGTTATTCCATTATCGTAAGTTTATTAGGTTACACTACACCAACATTTACACGAATATTAACACTGAGGTTACAATAACATTGTTGCATACGTGTTCCGTAAGGAGTACACAAGTTTTTTTACATAACTGTAATGCTAAAAGGACATGTAGCATTTACGTTAATTGAATATCGTAAATAAAACATTGCTTGCTACTTCCATGTTATATCACCCCAATGACATGTGTTTCACTGGGCTGTGTTAGCTAACCGTTCTCTAAAATCACTAAAGTTTTATCCGCGACAATAGACGTCATATAATATCGAATGAATTTCTTGACCACATTTTTTTTCTCTATAAAAGATACTTAATCTTAATGGTCGCTAAACAATTTTCCCTCCAGTTGTTTGGAATTCTCTTGTTTCCCGTACTCGATCGTCTTCGATCACTTCCGCTTGTTGCACATATTTCTCAATTCGCCTTTTGAATCTATCGTTTTCCATCTCCAGTATTTTTTTGCGAATGCTTCGCGCACAAATTATATAAGTAGTATCTCGCTTATCGTATGGCCAGTCGGTCTCTCATCCTCGCAATGACGATGGAGTTACTAAGTGCAGATAGTATTGGCATCACTCTGGCTTTGGTGGCTACAGCAATATCGCTGTTTTACATTTACGCCAAGTATAAACTCTCTTATTGGAAACGACGTGGTGTAGAATCTTTGCCAACGAATTTGATATTTGGCAATTTTAAGGATGCTGTGCTATTTCGTACAGCACCAGGATGGCATCTTGGAAATCTTCATAAAGCCGCTAAAAGAGATGCTCCATACCTTGGATTCTATATATTTCACAAGCCCTGCTTTCTACTTCGCGATCCTGAAGTTATCAAGCAAATCTTGATAAGAGACTTCGAGAACTTTTCCGATCGTCATTTTGCTGGTTCCGAACAGAAAGACAGTATTGGAATGAAGAATCTTTTCGGTATTAAAAATCCCAACTGGAAATACCTGAGGGCCAAGATCACTCCGACCCTTACACGTGGCAAATTGAAGCAGATGTTTCCCCTTATGCTAGAGACTGGTGAACCCATGATGAAGTATTTAGAGAATCAACCTGAAAATAAAAGTGGTGTTAAAGTGATTGACGCTCAAGAGCTTAGCTACAAATACACCACCGATTTAATCGCATCAATCGCACTCGGCACCAAAATGGATTCCTTCCATTATCCCAACGAAGAATTTTCCAAAGCAGGTACAGTCATCTCTTTCATGCAATATCCAAGCAGTCTACGATTGAGGGTTTTGATCAGTGAAACGAAAGTGAATCCTGAAGATTCTTTGTAACCTCAGATTCATCTAATTAGTTTCTCTTGCTCCGTTCCAGTGATGGAATTTTTCCATGGATTCAAACGTATGGTCGCCCTTGTCACCGTGTTCTTCATGCCTGAATTGGTGGAGATGATTGGCACCCGCATGTTATTCAATTCCAGTTTCGTAAAGAAGGTCTTCTGGGAGGCCATGGAGTCCAGAGAACGCACAGGAAACAAGAGAGGAGATTTTATTGACTCACTTTTGCAGCTTAAAAATAGCGAACAGAACTCCGACTATAGTACGTACCATATTGTACAGGAAAACAATGGATCCGATGGTAATATCATGTTCCACGTTCCGTCACAGAGTTCGAGGGTGAGAATCTTCTTTACCAATCCGGCACCTTCTTCTCTGGCTTCGAGTCCAGCTCCACGACCATGTCCTTCACTCTTATGGAACTCGCCAATCATCCGGAGTACCAGGAACTTGTTCGTAAGGACATCAACAAAGCTATTGACGCTCATGGCTTCACCTTTGATGCGTTCAATGAAATGAAGTATTTAGATCAAGCAATTGCCGAAGGGGTTAGGTTGCACCCTCCTGTATCTACCATCGACAGATACACACGTAATGATTATAAGGTATGTAAACGAACCTTCTTCGTCAGTCAATTTCATTGAGACAGACCTTTCCTACAATAATTTTTTTCTATGACACCCTATACTTTTATAGATTCCGGGCACCGACATCATTCTCGAGAAGGGTACACCCATATATATTTCACTTTATGGTCTTCAGGAAGATCCTCGTTTCTTCAAAGACCATTCGAAATTTAATCCAGACAGATTCACGGACGACAGTAAAGTCGCCGATGCTTATATTCCTTTTGGCAGCGGACCAAGGATGTGCGTTGGTAAGTAAATTCAGGATTTAATACAGCGTTATGATCATGATTCGTATAAGCAATATGAAAAACTTTTCAATTGTTTCTTTTTGCATTTTACAGGAATGAAGGTTGGTCAGCTTCATGCTAAGGTTGTCATCGCGATGCTTTTACGCGAATACGAGATTTGGCAGAAGCCTGAAGACAATAGCGTTCTGGATCCTCGCTCGACCTTCACTGCAGCAGCCAACGGGATTGTATTGCAATTTAGAAAATTGGTTAAATGATTGTGATAAATAGCGTCACGGATATTACATACGTAATTGATACAGGACTTTGTAAAAAAAAGAAAATATTTCACTAGGACATTCCGAAATGATTTATTTAACTTGCGTGGTATTATATAGTTTCGTCTAACTCTGTTTAACGTAATTATACTTTAGGATGCATACCTTGTGCTTAGAGAAATGAATGTGCCATAAAACGCCAATACGAATTTTAAAAATACTGCTAATCGACAAAATTTATTTATTTCTGTATCTACTTTTTTCATTAGATTTCGTAACTTTTTTATCAATTCTTTTGATTTAAATTATTATTACGTATTTATAATCACCCAGTGAACACGTTTCGTTGCAACAATGTAACATGGAAGTTACATGTAACGTAAAGACGTTATTCTTGAGACATGTAGCGGTTGTATGATATGAAGTAACAGGCAATGTTTCATTTGGGATATTCAAGCAACGTGACTGCTGCAAGTCGTTTTAGCATTACAGTTATGTAACAAAACTTGTGCACTCGTTACGTAACACGTGTGCAACAATGTTATTGTAACCTCAGTATCATTCATGTAAGTGTTGATGTAGTGTAACGTAATAAGCTTCCAGTAATTTAATAACCCACCAAACGCAGTTTGTAACAGTTGTTACATTTACAAATGTATTCGGGTAAAAGGACTTGTTACTTTAGTG
The DNA here is from genome assembly GCA_030142635.1 of Trachelus troglodyta. Taxonomy (NCBI): domain Eukaryota; kingdom Metazoa; phylum Arthropoda; class Insecta; order Hymenoptera; family Cephidae; genus Trachelus; species Trachelus troglodyta. The sequence continues at coordinate 178,210 of JARQTJ010000670.1, read as the reverse complement.
TAATCTTACATCAGCAACTTCCAGAAATGTGTGCGTGTAATATTACAATGTTGCATTCACGCCATATTACATCGGATACATTTTGACGTATGTTCTAGTTACATAAAAATAATTATTTCAACGTGACATTAACATTGTATTTAATCATTTTTAAAACCAGTCATTCTTATAATTACAAAAATGAACTTCTCGAAAGACTCTGCAAATTTTCACGTTGCTTACAATATCTTTGTACAATATTTAATCTAATTTTTATTCTCAGCAACCACAAAGCATATCCAACTGTTGTGTAACTTGGACTGGACAGATAAATATTACAATGTTGCATTCTCCATGCAAATAACTCTTATTAAGATTTCCAATGTCATTAAAACCTAACAAAACCTTTTAACTGCAATCTAATTTAATTTAATTTCTGTTACGTTTAAGAAAATGAGAATGACCTCGTTGAAAGTGGCGAGGCGTGAAAGAAACGTCTGAGGAAAGGTCTGAAATATTTGTATCTCATAAAATGACCTTAATTCGAAGCAAATGCAATTGTCATATTTATCTATGTCACGATCATGAAGTATGATATAATACATGGCACTAGTTATATGTACGAAACAAAGAAAGACGCCATCTAGCGATCCCCCAGATACAGTTACACGAACATGTCGTCGGTGAGACATTAAATTCACGTTACTTTAAAGTAATAAAAAAAACGTTGCTGTTATGGTGTTCCTATGGACAATGGCATGAAATGCCATAAATTTCAAATTTTTACAGTATATGTGTCAACACACTGTACAAACTCCTACGAAATTTGAAAATAATCGCTTAACTCGTTATTTAGATATTCAAAGTCAAAAGTCACCGTTTTATTCAGCTTTACGTATAGGCCTTATGATGTCATAGGCCATCGATATATCGTTCCATATCTTTTTCCAAACAAATTCGAGCCATACATAAAATTGATAATAAGTAGTAAACAAGATAGGGAAGGTTTCCAGAAAGTTTTACTGAGTTCGCCTACGTTCTAATAAAGTAATACCGCTCCGCGTAAGTGAATTTGGATTGAAAATGTGTCTAATGCCAAATAATTATGGTGAATTGACAACACTCTTTATGAGATAGGGACGGTCTAATGGTATATGTAACGCACGCACTCGTATTTTTGTGACATATACACACTTAAGCCCGTATTCAGAACTCGCTTTTAGTGCTAATAGCGCGCTTTTAAATTTTTTCTTAGTGACTTTTAACTACAAGCGACTCAGTTAGTGACTTTAAGAGCGAGTTGTGAATACGGGCTCTATAGTTCGCATGCAATTTTACCACGGTCTTACATGCAGGTCTTGCGACTATAATGGATTTCAGTGGTTGGAGTAACACAGATATTGAAGCAGTTTTGTAATGTATGGCATCTTGCCTACGTGTCGCTACTATTGAATACGCTCGATCAACATAACCTGGAAATCGAGTTTCGTCAGAAAACTTCTATGTTCTCTGGTTTCGTTGACTCTTTCGTTTTCATGATTAGAGAAAGTGATTATAATTGAAGATTTCGTGAAGCAAATTATACATGTAATGTATTCTTTCTTCGTGAAAAAGTCTCACTTTCCGGATTATTTAAAAAGTGTCTAGCATTCGATACACAAATACACTTAAAAAATACCAAGCACGGAATAACACCTTTTGCCAAATTAAATTCATACTGCATGTGTTACAAAACTCGTATATACTTAGCGCACCCGCCTGCATATAAAAAACTTTGGTTCGCTTAGAGGTAATAATTAACATGCACCTTTTTTATTTGTCAGGTTTCATTGTATGCATGTGTATCGCTTCTTCTTCTTTATGCCATCGATTCTGTTATTCGGATAATTACAGGGTTATACAGTAGACTCGCGCCATTAGAGAGAGGGAGAGAAATATTTATTTCTATCTCTGTCGCACGAGGAACACTCGATCACAACGCCGTTTACGGCGCGACTTCAGAAAGTGAGTCACCCCCCACCATCGGAGTCGCAAGACCTGCATGTAAGACCGTGAATTTTACAAATATAAGAATTACTCGAGTCATCTGTTACAATCTGCCAATCATATTATCAGAGCTGCTGCGCGAAGCGCGCCGCTCAGAGTCCGCAACCAAAAAAAAGGAACTCGTATATTTTGGTATATAGTCGAATGCAAATAATATCTCAAATCTTTAATAAAATAAATCATCGTTTTTTAAAAAGATTTTATCGCTATCTAGCGATTAATTTATATTTCTAAAATTTCTATAAAATGTTGCCTGTACGTTGGTAGTAGCCAGATAGCACGGTGTATTATCAAAAAAAACTTCCTCGGACCCCGAACCCCGGAAACTGTCCATAGGAACACCTTAAGCTTCCTTGTGTCCACGTATATGTGACTCGAATTAATAAACCGATTCGCTTATGTAACATTTATATAATATTGTTAAATTAGGTTACGTTGCAATGTTATGTTGTTGAGGCAAAAATTCAAGTTATCGGCAATACTCTTGCAATATTGCTTGTTACACTTGGTTCTGTAATTGCAATGTACAATTTATGTAACTGCCTTTAATCGGTAGTGTGCTCTTAGGGAGAGTCAAATAATGAAATGCAGTTAAAAATATAAAATAAATATTAACATTTTAACTGACGAACTCTAGATAGCATTGAATAATATTAAATTATAAATATATGTCTCTCACTATTAGGGGTCTTATACTTCATTAACACTAAACCTAACGACAATTTTTTATAAACGTATTTTTGACTTTAAAAGGTCTAAATGACCCACCGATGGTAGGTTTAGTGTAAATAAATATACACTGTTCAAATTGACCTCGTTATTCCATATCTGATGAACTCTGTTAAGAGATCCGCTACTACGTACTGATTTATCATGAAATATATTATTTAGTCCGAACGTTACAATGGAGACGTCAACATCGCACTTGCTGATTTACTTAGTGACGTTTATACTATCGTTAGTCGGTCTCCTTTATATTTACATCAGATATAAGTTGTCCTATTGGAGCAGACGAGGCGTCAAGACGCCTCCTGTCCACTTGCTATTTGGTAACTTCAAAGACACAATTACATTCAAGAAAGCACCTGGCAACACATTACGGGATATACACGAGAATGCTGATGCAGATGATCCCTATATAGGCTTCTATATATTCCAAAAGAGATACTTGATGCTGCGAAATCTTGACATCATTAAGCAGATATTCATTAAGGATTTTGATTTGTTTCCAAATCGTAATTTTGGTGGAAAACGAGAAATAGACTCCGTAGGTCTTATTAATCTCTTGGGAATAAGACAACCGGGATGGAAGTACCTGAGACAAAAAATAACCCCATTTATCACTGGACAAAAACTCAGAAGAATGATACCTCTTATGGTGGATTCTGGATATCCGATGACAATTTTTATCGATGATAAATCCACTAACAGCGCCGGATGGAAGGAAGTTGAATTGAAGGATATCTCGTCTAGATATAGTACCGATGTTATATCTTCTTTGGCTTTTGGCGTTACCACCAATTCTTTTAACAAGAATGATACTGCCTTTTGGGAGGCTGGTAAGTGTGAATTTATATAATTAAGTGAATAATGGAAATGTTATAGTAAAGACAATATTTCATGTAACGTGTTTGTTAGTTAATTTTATATTCAAATTACATAACACTAATCGGTGCACAAATGCTTTAGATAAGTGATAAATGATAACGCGCACGTTGCATATGATATTGTGCTTACTGTGATATATATTTATTAAATTTTTATTTTACAGGACTGAAGATACTCTCTGGTATTAAGAGAAATATTATACTTATGATTGTGTTCCTGTTACCTGAACTTATTGATATTATTTATCCAATAATGACTGGTCCTGCACAATTCTTTAGGGAAGTTTTCTGGGACTCGATGAACACTCGCGAGAAAGCTGGTTATAAGCGTGGCGACCTGATTGACTCTCTTCTGCAATTAAAAAATGGCCAACAGAATCCGACATTCAGTAAGTGCTTTTTTAGGGGATGTTTGTTATTTTCAATATATGTCTGATGCTTTTATCATTGTACACTTTGTATTAAGAATTTGAAGGCGATAATTTGTTGGGTCAAGCCGTGGCTTTTTATGTCGCTGGATACGAAGCATCTTCCACGGCAATAGCATTTACACTGTACGAATTGGCACGACACCCGGAATATCAAGAACGCGTCTTTCAGGAAATTCAAACGGAAATATCGAAAAATGGTATCGATTATAATTCCATAAACGAGATGAGTTTCTTGGATAAAGTAGTTATTGAGACATTGAGGATGCATCCGCCTTTGCCTTTGGTTGATAGATTTGCTATTGCAGATTACAAGGTAAGTAATGACGTAAATTTATATTTAATATTTAATGATAATGACTTAGGTCCTTACTCATACCTCTCTTTTAGCGTTAAGAAACGTCTATTAGTCTCTCTTATCTATTGTGTTTACGACTAATAGTCGTCTCTTAACGCTAAAAGAGAGGTATGAGTAAGGACCTTAGTTCATACTTTCATTTCCGTTTTATTAGTACAGATTCCAGGAACTGATTTGATAATAGAAAAAGGTACACCTGTTATTGTGTCGACAAACGGCATAAATCGTGATCCCAAATATTATTCAAATCCGGATGAATTTGATCCTGAAAGAACACAGGAAGGTAAAGAAGAATTGATTGGGGCTTCGTTGACCTTTGGAATCGGACCCCGGTCGTGCGTAGGTATGTATATCTTGAACATTATTAAAGAACATCGTAAATTAACGTCATTGATATGGTCTTTAATCAATTATATTTTTTCTAGGACAAAGGATAGGGACTCTTATGACAAAAGTCGGTGTTATAACGATACTGTCAAATTATGAGCTATCTTACAAGTGTAAGGAAAACGAAGATTTCAATGCTATAACAATATTCACAGCTGCTGCAGATGGCGTTGTTGTTCATTTAAAAAAGCGGGAGAAACCTATCAAAATCAGTGTCAATGAACGAGCGATTGACTGAGGGTATGTTGCACGTTTTCTCACCGAATGTATAACATTCTACTTGCAATAATATTGTTGTTTATCGTTTCGTAATGACGTCCATACGTTTGATAACTGTTATCATTTTGATTGTATACATGCAAAATAATTATATTTCATTATTAAGTAATTCCAGAATTCAATGTTTTTATGACACCAAATGTACATCTTGGAATAGAACGATTGAAAATTAATTAGTTATTAGTTTAATGAGTTACTTAAAACTTACCCATTCGCAAACCCATTGATGTTGAAAACGAACTTCTGCATACGGATTCCATTTACGCTTAAATAATGACGTTTAATTAGTAGAGATTATATTTGTACATTTTAATGACTGTTGTGCGTTTGCAAATATTTCTTTAAAGAAACTGAATATATCGAGATCGAGTAAACAAGTCGTATGTATGGTACTTTCTGTTTCTATTAGAATTTAACGTACAGAGATGGGCACCATTCAAATGAAAATTATAAGTCGAATGGTTTTCCTTTCGTAAAAGGATTTAAATCATATTTCTGTGTCTCAAATGCTTTTTCGAGTGGAAAACCATTTGACTTGTAAATTTCATTTGATGGCGCCCATCCCTGCTTAAATAGTACATTTTATCCCCCAAAAACACTTACGTGTAAAAAACTACGACAAGTACAGAAGTGATCCGAATTCCTCTAACAAAAAGTATTGAAATCATATAATTGAGGCCAAGTACTTAAGTCACTACATGTTTGCCAATTATATGATCTAGCACTG